>JAKWIY010003054.1:42718590-43100290 GCA_027704805.1 Solanum corneliomulleri
CCCGGTGGAAATAATCTTGAAACTTTTTGTGATTAGTTTTCACTCTTGCTCTCCTGCTTTCAGCTTTTTTACTTTTATTTATCCAAGCTCGCATAACCACATCTTATCCCTCCCCCCCCCCCCCCCACACACACCTTGAGTTAAGGTTAATATTATCTCCATGACCGGCATTTCTGTGACTAAAAGAGTTCCAAGTTGGTTGAATAGTTGAGGTTCTGCCTAAACTAGCCTGGATACCACCATCGCAAAAGAAAGGTCTCAAGTTGGTCAGTGGTCTTTATTATACAAGTCAACGAGAAGACGTGATCTATAATTTGACATTTCTTCTCCTTGTTTCTTCATTTGATTGCTTTCTCCTGTTTTCTGTTCTTTTTCTCCTTAATGATGGTAATACTTTTGTTGAGTTTCTTCCAGCATTTACTTGTGAAGTCTTGCTTTTTAAAGAATATGTCAACTTAATGCACATGTTTTTACAGATTGCAGAACGTACAGTTTCTAGAATCCCCTCCTTGGCACATGAGAAGAATCATTATGAACAAAATGTATGGCTTCTTTGTTTTCTCTATGGTGCTTTTGATGCATTATTATTATTCTCAATAATTTTTTTGGAATACTAAATCTGCTGACTCTGTGATCCTCTAATAGATCACTGAAAGATGCATTAGACAGATGGGAAGGTCATTGCATGATGTGGTAGCTGAATGGATTTTGAAGTTTGATAAGCGGGAGATAGGTAAATTGATTGTTGGAAACTTGAGAATCAGTTCCTTTTTCGTCCTGTCTTTGATATTAGTTATGGTTTATTCCTCTCTCCCTAAATGCATATATCTGTCAGCCTATAGTCGACTATTATTGTTTGACCCTCAAGTCCACCTCCCAGACAAAAAAGTACCACCTCTAGGCTGGAAGATCCAATAGGAGGTACAAACATTTTGAAAAATTGGCAGTCTGGAGAATTTTTCTCTTCATGGAAACAAATATTCTTTGTTTTTTCAGCTTGTACTTCTCTTCATGGAAACAAGTATAGACACTTTTTTCAGAGTATGTACCTACTACAAGTAGGATTGCTTCTGATTGGTGTAGTAACTAGAGCTTCTATGCGTCTTAGTCCTTGCTTCCTTTTTGTCCAGCTTGTTATTCCACGTTATATATAGGAATTGCACTTTCTTCATCCATTCCAAGAAACATTGTCACTTCCCTTTTTTTTAGGGGGAAGATCAATCATATTAAAACATGTGAATAAGACTTTTGGTGAACCCATGAGGTTCCTTTATGTATAGAAGGTTGGATGTCATTTGCAGAAAGTTGTGTTTTGTCACTTTTGTCATGAAGTTCTCTATCTTCTAGTGCACTCCTTGTCATTCAGGCATGTTTTTGCCATCTTCTTAAATGAAATTGATTACTTTATCAAAGGAAAGTATCTTGAAACCCGAAGTCAACTTGTAGCATTATCCACCTTGTTTCTAAATTTCTAAATCTTATTAGGTAGAGGAGAAATAATGTATTTTCCTTTTTCACCTAAATAAATGGGAAATTGAAGTTTTGAACAATCATACTGGATAGATGGCACACCATGTTCTCGATTATAATAAATAGTGGAGGTGAAAACAATACATCAATTGGTTACAATTCGACCTATAAAAAAGGAAAAGTGGTTGCTTCTTGTCACGTCTTTGATAGTCCTCGTTTGAAACCAACATGAGCTTAGATTTTAATGTTAGTGAATCAGGAAAAAAAGGCACTTGATTAGGTTTTTTAATATTGTCCTTAAATTGATTTTCCTGCTATTAAAATGTGCTTCTGTTTTCTTCAGATCGCACAAGAATGCCATTGAATCATGCCGAGATGATAACTTCTCGTACTTCTACTTGTAGGTGAGTAGGTTTCTTCTTGGAGATGTTGAAGCGAATTTTGTATTTCTGGAAATTGTGTCATCTTGGACCTGATGGCTTCTGATTTGACTTTTGTGGCTACTTTTCCATGAAGTTAGGAAAATGCCTGTTATTCAATATAATATTGAGCTTTCATTCAGTGAACCAATTCTTCTGGCTGATTATCATTGTCTCTATATGCAGTGAGTGCTATGACAAGTTAGTCTCATTCCTTTTGTATTGGTTCAGAGTTACACTGATAAGCCATGTAAGTTGCCACTGATCCTTGTTGATTCTTCAGTTATTTCCACTATTTCTTGTGGTTTTACTTAAAATGTAAAAGGAATATTTTATTAGAAGTTGAGTTTCCCTATAATATATCATAAACTTTTATCTAGCATAGTATGCTAACTATTAGAAGTTGAGTATGATGAGCATGTTATCAAGTAGTTCATTCATGGCATATATAGTTAGCATACTTTTGCAATGTATGGTTGGCATCTCATAATACCAACTATACTAAGTATCCATTTGGAATCACCTTAGTTACACATATCAACTTTAGACCTCATTATAATCCTTATATGAGTGAATAACCATGTTCATCACATATACATAAGGAGAGTCATAATATGACAACAATCCAATCAACATATATCATACCTTCATGTCTTACCATAGCGTAATGAACCAACCACAATCTCTTTCAAAGTTTACTTGTGCAATATAAAAGTGAAGTCTCATACCCCCACTCCTTTTTTTTGAGAAGTTAACAACTTGTATTCTATTCCAAAACAAAAAACCAGAACCTGCCACAACAAATTATAGGTTCCTAATTACAATTGTGGAGAGTACCAGGAAGATCTTTAATTCTATAGCAAAATTTACAAGGAACCCAAAACATCTTTGACTGATTCTAGATCTACCATGTACTCCTATTTACACCAAAAAAGAAACAAAACTAAGCCGTTCATCCTAATCTTCTGGATGGAATTGCTCTTGTTTTGGAAGCATATGAGGTTTCTTTCTTTCCACACTGACCGCCAAAAGAAAGCCGGAATGATTTTTCTACTTTCTTTATGCCCGATAACGCTTGCATACCTGCTCCGTAAGCGTAACTTTCTTAGCCATAACCCATTTCATGCCCTTCTAATTGATAAAGACATTCCACAAAATGTTGGTTATTCTACAGTGAAGGAAGAGATGGTTGACAGTCTCTACTTTTTCTTCACTACATAGTAGGCACCTATGACTCAGTTGAATATTTTTTTCATAAGATTTTCCTGGGTCAAAACTGCTTGATTCAAGGAGCCCAGTAAAACAAGACACTTTGTAGTGAATTTTAGTTTTCCATATCAATTTCCATGGCCACCCATTCCTCAGACTATTACAAGGATTAAATTTTTTTTTTCGCTTTTCTAACACTGAAATTGTGTAGATTGTGATCCTGCCATCTTGTGCATCAATAGTTCCTTGAACTGCCCAAACCTTATAAAACTCCACCAACCTTTGGATCTCCCAGTCATTTAGAGGTCTTCTAAAGCTCAGACTCCACCCTTGGTTTGACCACATCTACTTATCAAGAATCATAAGTATAGTTCAAGTCATATTCGTTATCTTATCACATAGGGAGAAGTGCATTAACCTACTTAGATCACGTGAGCTACATGGAATTTGATGTCATATGGCCCCACACTGAAAAAAGGCATTCCACTTGCCTAAGGTAGAACTAGACATATTTAGCTATAATGTGGATCCACTAGCTAATACATATGCGGGCACATAGTTATGGGATAGGGAGATTGCTTCTAGAAACCTGGCCTATTGTACTAGCAAGAGAGTACCATCTCATGAGAGCATATGTAGAAGACCCGGCCTAATATTAGCGGGAGAGTTTCTACCTCATTTGCTATATCCACTCGGTGCTAAGCATTATTCTCCAACTTATACATAGTTAAAGTGAATTACAATTTCATATGTGAAGGAGTACATTACCCTTCATTCAACCCAACTCATAATATAGCTCATTTGATTCAACATGGTGAGGACTACCTTTCTTCTTAGAATCATCATGTAATTATACAAAGACAATTCATACGTAGTCATATGTAATAGTAAAGGAACCTAGTCTTTCAACAATACCATAATTCACAGAGTCATTGGATCTTCACCATTCAAGTGGAACATAACTTCATACATAAATACATGAAATCCACCTTTCAAGTGGATCAACCATTCATATATAAGAATCTTAAATATAGAGTACCTTCATACATTGCGTTCAAGGCTATACTTCAAGATTCAACACTTACAGTTTACCCTTCAAGGGTCATAGATCATATCTTGCAATCACACTTAGAATTACTACTTTAAGCATGATAAAACAAGACTAATTAACTAATAACATAGATACAATTCTCAACATTCATATTGCATCAACAAACCCATCACAATTTCATAGAATTTGGGTCATGGGAAGCACATGGGTTCATGGGGAATTTATCATAAAAGTTATCATTAAACATCAAATCATCCATAATATAAAGCTATTAACTCATAGAAATTCGTTTTAGGAAGAACCCATGACTAGATTTAAAATCATTGTTTTTGAATAATTATCCAATTTTCGAAACTTAGAGTTGGAGGGCTTCATGGAGAAAGAAATTCCATGAAGGAAGGTTCCCATACCATAATTGATGTTTTTTCACGAAATTGGAGTGAAAATCATGGAGCTTGAACCCTAATTTTCAAGCTTTTTGGTGTTCGGTGGAGGAACTTGTAGAGAGAAATATTGGAGAAGAGATGAACTTTTTATTTTGAAGTGTGTTTGTGAAAGTGATTTATTTTGGGGATATATTAATATAAAATTCCATATATAGTGATTTAGAAATAATATAAAATATATCCACTTCTTAATTTGACTTAAAAATAATATTCACGAAAATGTCCTTGCACATAAAGACGTAGCCAAAAAAACTAAAGAAATGTTTAAGGAAGCATTTAAGGTCCTTGAAGTGGTCCACTAGCCTTGGACCCTCCCTTGGACTTTGCCTTTTACTTTTTAAAGCTAAGGTATATCCATGGGAGTATTCAAATGACCTATTTATACCAAAAATATATTTATTAAACATAATATAGATTATTCCTATTTAATTTAGACTAAAAAGAAAATTATGATTTCTACCACTCTTTAAGCCTCCTTTGGATTGCCCAAATAAAACTAAGGCAATTACCAAGGGAGCTTTTAAGGCACTTAGAAGGGTGTACAAGCCGTGAATCCTCCCTTAGACTTTGCATTTGACTTTTTAAAGCTATGGCATAAGTCTACAATGGAGTACATGGCATGTTCCCCCTTCACTTGAGCACACGTGCAGTGCCTAGTGTTAAGGCAGCCCCTACACTCGTAGTGGTCCCCCCTTCCCCTCCACTTGCACACGTGCACCGCCTAGTTTACTAAGGCAGATGGTGGTCCACGTATAGTGGGGTTCACGTGCAGTGAGGTCCACCTTGGTCCTTGCAACCTCATGTAGACTTCCCTAAAAAAACTAAGATATTGGTTCAAGGAAGCTTCTAAGGGCGGAAGGCTTTTACCTTCCTTAAACCTCTCTTTAAAATGTACTTGGTCAAAATTGGCTTATATAAGGGATGAGTTGTCTATTGTACTTCGTGAGAAGAATATGTTAGCATGCTTAGTTTTGAGTTTAGAGAGTCCATGAATAAAATTCTTTTTGGGAGTAAAGTGCATATGAGCTCCATGAGAGTACGTTGAGCATGTTATGACTAGGAGATGGTAGTTCCTCCTTGAACAAAACTAGTTATGAGAAGTTCATGCATATTGGATTGATAGATGTAGTTCCTACTTTCTTTGTTGCATTGACTATATTAAATGGGAGTTAATGTTTTCTCTTTTATGTGATGTATTATTTTGGATATCTTATGTTTGTTGGGCTGCTAGTCTTGAGTCTTTAAATTCCTTAAGGTGTCTAAATTGTCATTCGAGGATGAATGTTCCCAAGGGGGAGATAATGTAACACCCTAAAAGTGATAAGTGAAACTAGAGTCTAACCTATGAATCTTATAAGTTTATGTATAAATTGGAGTTGAAATACGTCCAAAAATATGACTAAGTATATTTTCAAGAGAGGATTCAAGGAAGGTAAAAGGCTTCACCTTCCTTAGAAGCTTCCTTGAACCAATGCCTTTAGCCAATTTTGCCCAAAAGAGGCGGAAGTCCACGTGAGGATGCAAGGACCAAGGTTGACCCCACTGCACATGGACCACCATGCGTGCGGGCTACCTTAGTACACTAGGCAGTGCACGTGTGCAAGTGAGGGGGGAGGGGAGGGGACCACCATGCGTGTGGGGGCTGCCTTAACACTAAGCAGTGCACATGTGCTCAAGTGAAGAAGGGCCGGGGACCATTGCCAATGTACTCCTTTGTACACTTATGCCTTAGCTTTAAATTGCTAAATGCAAAGTCTAAGGGAGGATTCACGACTTGTAGACCCTTCTAAGGGCCTTAAAAGCTCCCTTGGTAATTGCCTTAGTTTTATTTGGGCAATCCAAGGGAGGCTTAAAGAGGGGTAGAATCGTAATTTTTTTAGTCTAAATTAAATAGGAATAATTTATATTCTGTTTAAATAAATATATGTTTGGTATTAATAGGTCATTTGAATACTCCGATGGATATTGCCTTAGCTTTTAAAAAGCTTAAGGCAAGTCCAAGGGAGGGTTTAAGGAAGGCACAACAATTCAAGGACCTTGAATGCTTCCTTAAACCTTTACTTAGTTTTTTTTTGGCTCTAAGTCTTTATGCTCAAGGACGTTTTCGTAAATATTATTTTTAAGTCAAATAAGAAGTGTGTATATTTTATATTATTTCTAAATAACCATATAAGAGATTTTATATTAAAATATTCCCAAAATAAATCACCTTCACAAACACGCACTTCAAAACAAAAGGTTCATCTCTCTCCAGTATTTCTCTGCTAGAGTGAAGAACACCAAGAACTTGAAGATTAGGGTTCAAGCTCCAAGATTTTTTCACTCCAATTTCGTGGAAAAAGATCAATTAAGTTATGGGAACCTTCATTCATGGAGAAAACCCTTCAACTCTAAGTTTCGAGATTGGGTAAATGTTAAAAAACAAGGGTTTTACATCTAGCCATGGGATCTTCCTAACTTCTATGAGTTAATTGTTTTATATTATGGATGATTTGATATTTAATGGTGATTTTTATGATAGATTTCCCATGTGCTTCCTCATGACCTCAATTTTTTATGAAATTGTGATGGGTTTATTGATGCAATATGTATGTTTAGAATTGTATCTATGTTAATTTAGTCAAGTAGTCTTGTTCTATTCATGCTTAAAATAGTAATTCTAAATGTGATTGCAAGATTTGATCTATGACCCTTGAAGGGTAAATTGTAAGGGTTGAATCTTGAAGTATAGTCTTGAAAGCAATGTATTAAGGTACTTTATATTTAAGATTCTTATATGTGCTTACTTTTCATATATTTATATTGCAGATCACAAACTCCCGCCCCATAAAACAATTCCCTCAGTTCCAGTTTATATGGCTCTTTCCATTTTTAGTCTGTTAAGAAAATAGAGTACATTTGTTCCATTTGGTTACTCTTTAACTATTAACTTCTGGTGTTATTATTAATGACATGCGCTTATAGTTATAGATATATATAAGACCACAAGTACTGAGCAATGGTGAGTTAGGCTTTCAGTTATTGGTTTAGGTTAAACCTACTAGCTCTGATCTAAGCCTTGTATTGTTCGTTGAATATATACAATTTATATAATTTAAAAATCCAGCCACTTAAAGAGGATTAGAATTTCGAACCTATAAGCTTAAAATATTGGTCCCGCATATGGTTCCAAGGGTAAATTCAGAAGTCCCCTTTTCTTTGTTAAAAGTTCATGTCCAATTAAAAATAATTATGTAAAATGAAACGGAGGGAGTATCTTGTAAATCTTGAACATTGTATCTGTATCGTAATTTCTTTTGTTTTTGGTGTCAGCATTTAGCTCCAGAGGATGCTCAAAGGCAAGACTGTTGGTATGGATATGCTTGTCGTACTCAACACCATAACCAAGAACATGCTCGGAAGAGAAATCATGTCTGCCGCCCGACGAGGGGTAATCATGTCTAGAAATTTCTGCTTCTGGGAACGAACTCCATTCTGTTTTTGTGATTTTCATCTATGATCAACTGTAAACATCTAGATGTTTTTCTTTTCTTCCTTTTACTGTTCATATGTTCCTTTTTCCAGTTCATAAATTGGTAAAAGTAAAATAACTTGGCAGACATGCTTGATGAGTTTCAAAGCTCTTGTTTATGCATCTATAGCTGATAAAAGACGCAAGAACTGCTACGCCTTATAGCACTAGAACGTGTCTAATAATAAATTATAAAATATTTAGACCTTATAGCAGTAAAACGTGTCTTAAAGTAATGAATTAGAAAACGTTTTGTTGACTATGGAAACAAGTCAAACCATAAGAAGGGATGTTACGGCAATAAGTTATTAAAGTAATGAAATAGAAAACTTTTTGCGAACTGACTATGGAAACAAGTTAAACCGTAAGAAGGGATGTTATGGCACTAAGTTATGTTACTGACTAGCAAATGAAGAGTTTGTTTGGCTCAGCTTAAAAGCTGCTCAAACTGACTTAAAAGCTGATTTTTTATTTATTTAGTTGTTTGGCAATATTCAAAATAACTTATTTTAAGTTAAAAAAATTATTGTAACCCAAAGTTAAAGTCTGGGGTAGGGGTGTTTTTTTTTTAAAACTTATAAGCTGTTTTAAGTTGATCACATTTTTACTTTTTTGCCCTTAATATTTTTATACAATCTCCAAATATCCACATAACCGTAACATCTCTTTCTTCCATTTTTCTCTTTTCACGTTTGGTATAGCTGCTGAACTTCTTCGTGTTCTTCCAATTTAAAGTGAAGATAAACCTTGAAGTAAATTTCAATATGATGCATAACTTTATTTTTACTTTTTTAAAATGAGTTTAACTAATATATCTACAAATTGGTTATATCTGTAGTCTTTGAGAGTTTAAATTTCTGTTATATTTAAATTATAAAAAAGGAAAATAACGGTAAAAAAGGTAATTGGGACTATACGGCAAGAGAGGGGTATTAGGAAGAGAGTTTTAAAAGATATAAAAATAATAATAAAAAAAGAGATGAGCTAAAAAATAGCTGGTAACTCACTAGTAAAAAGTTATTGACCATTAAATTACTTGACCATGTTTATACCATCAATGAATACAAAATTAAACTCTTTTAAAATTATATCATATTTGTTGTTGATAAGTCGAATATGTTGGTAAACATTATATTATCAATGTTGACTCTTATAAATAATTTGTGATGAGAAAGAAATATGTGAATGATAGTAAAATATAATTATTTATGGCTGTAAAATATAATTAATTACCTTTTATTATGTTAACAACTTTTAAGGATATTTTAGACATTTTGATTTAAAAAGTTGTTTATCAGCACTTCTTTGCCAAACACATCAGTTAACTTTTTTTTTTAACTTCGACACTTTATCCAAACGCATAACTGCTTATTTTTTAAAAAAATAAGTTTTAGCACTTTTAAATATACTTTTTTAAAACTGCTTTTATTAAGTTCATCCAAACGAGCCCGAAAATAAGTCAAACCATAAGAAAGGACGTTACGGCAATAAGTTATGTTACTGACTAGCAAATGAAAACAAGTCAAACCATAAGAAGAAATGTTACGGCAATAAGTTATATTTTCCTATATGATATTTGATGAAATGTCCTATCCAGAATAAATTTTACATTGTTATTTTGAAGATAATTACTCCGAACGAAATGAAATAACCCCGTGAAATTACGTTACATTCATTGCAATCTACGTGTAGTCGTATTCATTATTTGTTGGGAAAAGAGTAAATTACAAAAAAAAATAAAAATTTAATAAAGCATTTCAACAGAATCCCTCCTTGTTATTGGTTTACAAAGGTTCAGCAACTCTTTGACAACTTCATCTATTTCCTTGTCTCCATTAACCTTCATTATCTCACTATACTCTCTCGCTTTTTTTCTCAATCTTTGCCCACTTTTCTCTGCCACCACTTCCCTTACAACCTTTGCCACTTGATGCTCATCAATATTTCCATCTTTGTCCCTAACCACCTCTTCCCCTACCCCTGCATCAACTATCAACTTTGCATTTAATGGTTGATCAAGGTGCATTGGCATTCCTATTATTGGAACACCAAGTTTAAGTCCTTCCATTACCGAACCCCATCCACAATGACTCACGAATCCTCCTATACTCCAATGGCTTAATATTGTTAACTGTGGTGCCCATCCTTGTACTATTTTTCCTCTGTTTCCAACTCTTTCTAGAAAACCCTTTGGAAGAGCTTCTTCAAGGTTCCTATTTTGTCCAACTGGGAATCTAATTACCCACAAGAAATTCACCTTGCTAAGCTCTAGACCAAGAGCTACTTCTTCTGTTTCTTCCTTGGATAGGAAATATTCAGTCCCAAATGAAGCGAATACTGTGGAGCATCTTGTTTTACTGTTTAGCCACTCCATGATCTCTGAATGCTCATCCTCTGTTTCTGGTTCTCTAACAAGAGGTCCAACTGGAACATACCTGCAAGTATCGATTGTAATTGAAAATGGATTCAAATAAAAATTAATCCGTAATAGGTTGTGTGTGTACTCAAAAAATGAGTTTGCTTAGTCTCCGTATATAATCTAACATATCATTATATAACTTTTATAAAGGGATAGAGTAATTCATCACATCTATGTAAATGAAGGTTTAGGTTAAAATTCGAAACACACCTCTTATTATGCACATTAGAGAGATAATCAATGTATTTTCCTTCTAATTGTCTAATAGACTTGATCAATATGATTTGACATGATCCATCTATGCATCCATTGACTCTTCTCTGAGTATCTGTAAATCCATCATTACCCTCATCCTCTTCAGTTGGTTCAAACATATGTCTATTCCTCCCATACTCATAATCTCTGAGATAAATAGATGGAAAAGGGTATTCACCAACAGTTTTCTTCTTACCAATATGAAATAGATAAGAACATGCAGCAGCACCAGGGGTTAAAAACAGAACAGAAGGTATATTCAATGAAGCAGCCAAAGTTGGAACCCATGGTTGAAGAAAATCATAAATAACTAAATCTGGTTTCAAAGTAGTAAGTATATGGTAAAAACTAGGTTGAGCCATGTCCATTGCATTTTTAAGAGTTGACATGAGATGAGGTGGAAGTCCATTAGTTGTGTGGTAGTGTGGAGGAAGGTTTGGTAAATTTGGAAGATGAATTTCAACTATTTTTATTGAAATTGAGTATTTTTCAGATATTGTTTGTTTGAATGAATTGATATTCACTTGTGTGGAACATATGTAGATGTAGAAATTTCTATTTGAAAGTGCTTTGGCTAGCTCTATAAAAGGTGTTATGTGACCATGAGCTAGCCATGGTAACATTGCTATTCTAATACTTCTATGTCTTGTATCCATTGCTTGCAAAGTTTTTTAATCACAAAAAGGGAGAAATGAAATTATTACACCATGAACAACAGTAATCATTTGTTTGTATGATTTAGGATATGTATATATTCATTTTAAACAAGATATATACTCCCACCACCTCTTTTCCGCTTCATATATTTATTAAGTCATAAAACAGAAACGATACATTTTTTTATATTAAATATTCTCTCCATATCATTTTCGTGACATATTTTGAATTAAATTAAATCTATTTTTGATAGTAAGCTTTTTATAGTTTCTTTTAAATAATTCAAATTATCAATTATGATGACGTTTAATATTTTTTACATAATTTATAAATATACACATTTATATTTTAAAAAATAATTGAAAATTCTATTTGTAAATTTTAAATTTGACTCTCAAAAAATGAAAATGTCATATAAATCAAAATGAAAATGTCATATAATTTAATTTTAAATTAACTGAAATGATTTATAATTAATAAAAATAATATTATTTTTCTTTAAAAAAATCTTAAATTTCGAATACGATTAAACTAACTTTATAAAGTGAAATGGGATAAGTATATGCTTTTGTTTTAAACTTTATCTTGTTTTGGTACTGAGCAATAAAACTTGTATAACGTGGAAGCAAAAGGGAAAGACAAGAAAACGTGTCACAAGAGAAGGGTATACAGATGAGAGCAGCAGACCAGAAATGATTCAACTTGTGATACATTCTAAAATAAATGATGATTTCTCCATTATTTTTCTTTTCACACATTTACGAGATATTTTGAATATTTACACACCTTTATTTTAATATTTGTTTTAACTTTATGTCAAATTATATCAGGTAAATAAATTCAAATATAAAGAACATCTTTTATTAATTACTCTCTCTCTATATATTGTTTCATTATGTTACCTTTTTTTTAATGGGAAAATTATATGAAATGGCAAACATTCATAACTAATTATATATTAGGGATATAGTTTAATTTATTTACGTTATATAATTATAGTTTATTTTATGTTGCTATAATTAATTGGGGCCCACAACCTATTATGTAACCAATTAATTAAAAACCTTATTTTCTAATTTTGTTTATAATTATACAAAATCTAATTTTCTCTCTCCTTTTCACAATTAATACTCTCTCCTTTCCACATTCTAACTTCTCTCCTACATTCAGTACTCCAATATCAGATTTGAATTTCAAATTTTTGTCCAAAATTTCAGTAATCCCTCCCGAATTTGAAGTCCCCTCCCTTAGTCGAAGTCAATTTTTGTTCTTGATAGATCTAAAATTCGTCAAACAATGAACGAATCGTCTACATTTTTGTGTTTTGTAGCTCTGCTCATTTCTTGAATTAGGTGAATGTCAAAAATTTTTTGACTTTTGATTATGTTCCATGCTCTTTTTGTGTGTTTGTGACTTGTTTAGTGTTGTGGAATAAAGGGGCATTGGTAATTTTTTTGTTTTTGTGTGTTGTGCCTTGTGTTTTCTGGAACTTCTCAAGCATGATATTTGTATATTCATTTGTTATGTTGCTCGATCTCTTCAAAAACTTTGATACTGATCAACCTAACTTTGGTTTTGTATATATATACAAAATATGTATAAGTCTACTCTGGGGTTTCTTTGTGTTTTATAGCTCTGAATAAGTGTTAGTATATACTATATACAATTAATAAAAACATTGAATAAGTGTTACTATATACTATTAAATAAGTATTTGTATATAGTATATTCAATGTGAGTAATTGTATATAGTATATTGCATGTTCTTTTTGTGTGTTTGTGACTTGTTTAGTGTTGTGGAATAAAGGGGCATTGGTAATTTTTTTGTTTTTGTGTGTTGTGCCTTGTGTTTTCTGGAACTTCTCAAGCATGATATTTGTATATTCATTTGTTATGTTGCTCGATCTCTCTCTTCAAAAACTTTGATACTGATCAACCTAACTTTGGTTTTGTATATATATACAAAATATGTATAAGTCTACTCTGGGGTTTCTTTGTGTTTTATAGCTCTGAATAAGTGTTAGTATATACTATATACAATTAATAAAAACATTGAATAAGTGTTTGTATATACTATTAAATTAAGTATTTGTATATAGTATATTCAATGTGAGTAATTGTATATAGTATATTGCATGTTTATGTTATTTTTGGTTTTTGTATATATATACAAAATATGGATAAGTTTATTCTGGGGTTTCTTTGTGTTTTGTAGCTCTGCTCATTTCACAAAGAGCAAAAAAAAATACTAATTATTTTTTGGTTTCAATGGCTGTATGAAATTTTTTTGAAATTGAACGTTTGGCTTGAAAATAGGGACGTTTCCCTAATTTTTTGGCATTATCTTGATTTATTGTTACCATATTTAATGATTCAGTTACAAACAACTTTTTAAAATAAAATTGTATAAATAATAAAAAAAAAATTATATAAAAAATTAAAGACACCTTTAATAACTTAACTATACCCATATTATGTAATTAGGTAAACTATACCCATATAATGTTATATAATCTAATAAGTTTGCCATATATGAAATTTTCCCTTTTTTAATCGTCCCAGAAGAATTAGTACATTCAACGCAAACTTTAAAAGTTTAATTTGCGCTTGAATAATTTGTTATTATATAGATATTTATAATTTATTTTAAATATTTTTATATTTTTTTATATTTTATATCAAACTAAATTAACTCATATAGATTGAAATATTGAGGAGGCGTAGTCTTTGTGCAGACATCTTTTATGGCAAAAAAAATATAATACATAAATATGTTATTTAACTTGACTTCATTTTATATTTATATTATTTTACTTTGGATATGTACAAGTAGACACTTTAACTTGTATAGAATTAAACAAATAAACACATAAGTCCTGCATTAAATAATACAGATAGGACGTCATACGATAAAAATAGTATAACTTACCTAAACCCCATAGTGTAATGATGTAAATTACATTCTAGCTACTATTTTTCAATTCACAAAAATTCCTCAAAATAAGTGTTATCCAAATACATAGCAAACGAGTAAGATACATATTTCGATACCATTAAACAAATTCAGTTACACTTCTAAAGGAAAGAGAATCCATTTTGAATGTGACTTCTCCAAATCATGCTAATCAATTTGATGTCAATCTCTCCCAACTGGTAACAACTTTATCAATTTAAAATTCAAATTTTCTTTCATCAATTCTCTTCTAATTATTCAGTCAGATGCAAATCCTTTCAGAATTAACAAATTCATAATTCATTTTTTTCTTTCTATTCATCGTCTCATGTTTATCGACTAATCATTCAAATTTATCATAAAATTGATAAGATACATAATGAACAGTAGTTGAACAAATAATTTTGTGTGAATCTCAAATTCATCATTGTAGTATATCGATGAGATGAGGAAGAACTTGAAAATCCGATATATAGCAGAAGGAAATCATAGGAAAATGTTGATTATGTTGTTTGGCCTCCTCTACATCCCATCTCGATCGTGAGCACCATAGTAGGAGATGATCAAAGAAGCTACTGTCCATTTGAATTTGTATTTCATAATACATTAAAATCTAGTTAATGTATTCCAAAATTCTTCTTCTGATTTTTTCTAAAAAAATCTCAATTTTTTGAATCAAACTTGTCGACAAATTGTACTGATACAACTTGAACATATCGATCTTGTTGAGACATTTCAAAATATGAGAAAGTGAGGTGAGGTATGAACGATACAAAAGTGATGAAATTGTTGTTGAACAAAATATTAATTTGTGAATCTCAAATCAACCATTGCAGTTGAATTAAAGATCGATAAGTTGTTGAAAATTTTGGAAATCTAAGACATTGTTGAGGTGAAGAAACAAGAGTTGGGATTTTAAATGTATTCCTTATGCATTGATACAACAAACACAAATGCTAAAGAGATGCATAGTTTTGATAGATCATTCATACCTTCTGTAATGTTGCATAATTTTTTTTTTGAATTTTGTTTTTGATATGGATAGATTTATAAATACATTACTATTTATATATCTCGTTTAAATTGATAAGTTTTGTATTTCTATTAGATACATTAAATAAGTAATTGTTGTCCATATAAATGTTAGGTTTGAGATTGATACATTACTTTGTGATAGTTTCTATGTATCAAATATCATTAGTATAAATTCAAATTTACGTATCATGGCTAAAAAATTATGTATTTGCTCATGCAAAAATAGAATGTTGTGTATCCGATACATAGAGTATCATGTATCAATTATATCATTTCATAGATGTAAAATTGTGTAAACACACAATTTGTACAATTGTGTTTGATAAAAGGATATTTGATATTAGCACTGTTTGAATGACAGAATATTGTGCACATGATCTTCAAGATCTTCACATATTGCCTTAAACTAAATAGACTTTTGATAATAACATTTACGTATCAACATTTATGAATCTGATACATACTTGTGTACACATTAATGTATTATATATTATGTACGTATACATATCCTTCGAATTTTGAACAGGATAGAAGATACATAACAACACCTAGATTTGGTAGAAATTTTGTATCATGTATGAAAACTAATTAAGTTTATATATCAAAACTAATATTTGAATACGATATATTATGCATGATAAAATCGTAATGTATCGAAGTGTTGAAACAAAGACATTATACATTAATTTGAGAAACAAAGTTAACTATATACATTAAAAAACAGTTAATCGCAAACTATAATCATAAGATCCGAAACTATAATCATAAGAATAATTTAGTATTTAAGCACAATACATTGTATATGATGAAATTGTAATGTATAATAACGTTGAAATTAAGGTATTATACATTAATTTAAGAAATGAAAACAAGATACATTAGAAATCTGAACCCATATATATCAGAAAAAAATGAACAAGAAAATCAATAACTTGATCTATTTCGACTTTTCCTTCTCAACATTCACTTTAGAAGATAAACATACATCCATTTATTTTCTACATTTACCCTTGAATCTTTTTTTTTTTAACTATTAACATAAACATTATTCATAGATCTCGATCCAAAGTCCTTATCAAAGCCACTACTAGATCAATTTTTTTGGTCTTTCTGAGCGTTTCTCCACAATCTATTTAGAAGTTCTAGATGCATGCTTCTTCGATTAGTTGAGTAATTATAATACTAAAATAAGGATCTTATTCCGTATGTATCAAGAAATAAGAAGAAAAAAATAAAATTGAAGAAGAAGACTGTGAAGGTGACACACACTTTATCTATAAAATAAAGAAGAAGAAAAAATAAAATTGAAGAGTTAATACATCATATGGTCACTCAACTATGCACTCTTCTCTCAGAAAGTCACTCAACTTTCAATTTTCACTCAAAAGTCACTCAACTATGCACTTCTTTCTCAGAAAGTCACTCAACTTTGAATTTTAACTCAAAAGTCACTCAACTATTCACTCTTTCCTCAGAAAGTCACTCAATCTATTAAATTGATTTTTTAACTAAAATTTGTTGATATTAATTATTTATATAACAAATCAAAATTTTTAAAAATAAAAATACCATTTAAACCATTTAGGGATCCACCCACGTAATCCGACCCATTAAAAAACATGATATGACCCATTTTATTTTGTCTTTTGTCACGACCCAAAACTGAGCCGCGAGTGGCACCCACACTTATCCTATTATGTGAGCGAACCAACCAATCTAAACCCAAACATATTGAACAAAATACAATGCGGAAGACTTAAACTCATTAATAAAATCAATTAAATAACTTCTAAAATTTATAACTCATTATCCCCTAAATCTAGAAGTCATCATCACAAGAACATCTATCCTCAAATTACTAATCTAAGAGTATCTAAGAAGCTAAAATAAGTAAAAAAAGCTAGTCCATGCCGGAAGTTCAAGGCATCAAGACATGAAGAGGATAGATCCAGTCCAAGCTAGAAGCATTAGCTCACCCTGAAATCCGGTGGAATGAAGACTGGCTAGAGTTGCGGTTGAGTTGAAGACGATGGTACATTTCCTGCACTCCACAATAACAAAGAAAGAAACATACAAGTAGGGGTCAGTACAAAACACAAGTACTGAGTAGGTATCATCGGCCAACTCAAAATAGAAAACAATATATATATCAGATAATGTCATAAATCAACTACAATACTCAACATGTAGCAACAACAAGTACTATAATCATTAATAAGTACCGCCAAGTTCACCCATGAGGACTCAAGCCTCAATACCATACTCATTTGGGAATTAGGTTCATTAAATTGAGTATATTAACATCTTTCAAGAGTCATTATCTTTATTCCTCTCGTGTCGGTACGTGACACTCCGCTTCATATACTATCCTGGTGTCGGAACATGACACTCCGATCCATATTCTATCCTGGTGTCGAAACGTGACACTCCGATCCATAATCTATCCTGGTGCCAGAACGTGGCACTCCGATCTCCTAATTCTACGTGTCGGTTCGTGACACCCGATCCCCTAATTCTACGTGTCGGTTCGTGACACCTGATCCCCTAATTCTACGTGTCGGTTCGTGACACCCGATCCCCTAATTCTACGTGTCGGTTTGTGACACTTGCTTCACTAATCTCATTCTATCAATTCATCAATCCTTCTTTTATACCAAGGCATCATCAATCTCATTATGTTAGTTCATCAAGCCTTCTTTTATACCAAGGCATCATTGTTAACAAAGTGAATTTAGGATTAGAGATTCAATAGCCTCATCATGCTTATTCATCACAATTATATAATCACATCATGTAAGCACACAATCAAGCATATAGAAGGTTTTATAATATTACCCAACACATATCATTCGCTATTAAGAGTCTACTACGAATAGCATAAAAAAACCATAACCTACCTCCACCGAAGATTCGTGATCAAGCAAGCAAATTCCCCTAAGCTTTGCTATCCTCTTCGTTCCTCTCCCTCTCTTGATCGATTCTCCCTCTCTTGTTCTTTCTATTTTTCTTATTCAAACCCCTTTTTCTTTTACCCTAGTTAGCATATAATTAAGTATAAAAGATGATAAAAATAACCCACTAATTATTCCAAGGTTACCTCCTTTAACCCCCAAGTAATTGAGTTATTAATATTAAACAACTAACTTTATAATTATAAGCAGGAATAGTTCAAAACGCCCCTTAAAATATTTACAGAAATCCGACCCAGCCTGGGATTACGCAACCTGTGACGGCCCGTCGTGCCTGCGACGGTCCGTCCTGCAAGTCCATCACAAAGTTCAGAGACTTAATTTATGTGGAAAATGTGTGACGGTCCGTCGTGCCCACGACGGTCCGTCCTGCCATTCCGTCACGAAGTTCAGAGAGTCGATTTCAGTACCCAAATTTCAGAATTCTAAGTGTTTTGGAACGAGACCCCTTCGACGGTCCGTCGTGCCCATGACGGTCCGTCGTGGGTTCCGTCGACTCAGACAGTTTTTCCAGAAATAAAATCTGCTGCTCAAAACGACTAAACAGGTCGTTACAATAGATACCAATTTACCCATCGTTCGTCCTCGAACGATCACAAGAAGAAAAACAAGGGCGAAAAGGAGTACCTGAATCTGTAAACAGGTGTGGGTATCTTTCTTGCATATCAGCCTCCTTCTCCCAAGTGGCCTCTTCAACTGGTCAATTCTTCCATTGAACTTTGATGGATGCAATCTCCCTCGACCTCAACTTGCGAATTTCTGTATCTAGAATGGCAACAGGCTCCTCCTCATAAGACAAATTCTCATCAAGCAGAACCGAATCCCAACAAATAATGTAGTTTCCATCCCCATGGTATCTTTTCAACATAGACAAATGAAATACCGGATGCACTCCTGACAGTCCTGTAGGCAAGGCTAATTCATAAGCCACCTCCCCTACTCGCTCAAGTACTTCAAATGGTCCAATATACCTTGGGCTTAACTTACCTCTTTTACCAAACCGCATCACCCCTTTCATGGGTGAAACCTTCAGCAAGACTTGTTCACCCTCCATGAACTCCAAGTCTCTAACCTTTCGATCCGCATATTCCTTTTGCCTACTTTGAGCCACTAAAAGCTTTTCTTGAATAGATTTCACCTTCTCTATTGAATCCCTCAACAGATCAGTACCCCAAGGTCTAAACTCAAATGCATCAAACCAACCAATGGGAAACCTACATCTCCTCCCATACAATGCTTCGAATGGAGCCATATCAATACTTGAGTGATAGCTATTATTGTATGAAAACTCCGTTAAGGGTAAGAAGTTGTCCCAATGACCACCAAATTCTATCACACATGCACGAAGCATATCCTCCAATACCTGAATCGTCCGCTCAGACTGACCATCGGTCTGAGGGTGAAATGCAGTACTAAGGTCCAACCTAGTACCTAATTCCGCATGCAATGTTCTCCAAAACTTAGAAGTAAACTGCGTACCTCTATCTGATATAATGGAGAGTGGAACTCCATGCAGTCGAACAATTTCTGAGATATAGATTTTGGCTAACTTCTCTGCATTGTAAGTCACCTTGACAAGAATGAAGTGAGCAGACTTAGTTAATCTGTCCACAATTACCCAAATAGAATCAAACTTATCCAATGTCTTTGGAAGACCAACCACGAAGTCCATTGCCATTCTCTCCCACTTCCATTCAGGAATGGGCATTCTCTGAAGTGTTCCTCCGGGCCTCTGGTGTTCATACTTTACTTGTTGACAATTTGGACATTTGGCAACAAAATCAACAATGTCTCGCTGAACTACTCCACCAAAAGTGTTGCTTTAGGTCACGGTACATCTTGGTTGCACCAGGATGTATAGAATATCCGGAACTATGAGCCTCTATATGAATAGTGTGGATCAAATTATCAACACGGGGCACACATACCCTTCCCTTAATTCTAAAACACCTTCCTAATCAATTATTGCTTCTTTAGCCTCTCCTCGCAACACCATATCCCGAATTCGACTTAGTTACTCATCATCAAGCTGTTTTCTCTTGATCTTGTCAAGAAAAGAAGATCTCGCCTCCACACAAGCCAAAAATCTTCCTTCTCATTTACTTCTAGCCTCATAAAGTCATTAGCCAAGTTTTGGATTTCTCTAGCTAACGGGCGTCTAGAAACTTGTAAGTGGGCTAAAATACCCATGCTCCCTGCTTTTCTACTTAAGGCGTCTGCCACAACATTAGCCTTTCCTGGGTGATACAAGATGGTAACATCATAGTCCTTCAGTAGTTCCATCCATCTCCTCTGTCTCAAGTTCAAATCCTTCTGAGTGAAGACATACTGTAGGCTACGATGATCCGTATAGACTTCACACTTAACCCCATACCGATAGTGCCTCCATTGCTTTAATACAAATACTACCGCGGCCAATTCCAAATCATGGGTCAGGTAATTGCGTTCGTGCACCTTTAATTGCCTCGAAGCATAAGCAATTACATTCTTCTCTTGCAATAGCACTGCACCCAAACCAGAATAGGATGCATTACAATAAACAATGAAATTCTTACCCTCTACTGGCAAGGTAAGGATAGGTGCAGTAGTCAGCAAGGTCTTGAGTTTCTGAAAGCTTTCCTCACATTCATCCGACCATACAAATGGAACATTCTGCTTAGTCAAGTTCGTCAAGTGGGAAGCAATAGAAGAGAATCCCTTGACAAATCGACGGTAGTAGCTAGCTAAACCAACAAAGCTCCTTATTTCTGACACATTAGTAGGTCTTACCCAATTCTTCACTGTCTCAATCTTAGAAGGATCCACCATCACTCCATACTTAGAAACCACGTGCCCCAAGAAGGACACTGAATCTAGCCAAAACTCACACTTGGAGAATTTGGCATAAATCCTTTTCTCCCTTAATACTTCCAACACAATTCTCAAATGCTCCTCATGTTCCTTCTTACTCTTGGAGTATATCAGTATATCATCAATAAATACGATCACAAAGAGATCCAGATATGGCTTAAAAATCCCATTTATCAAGCTCATGAAAGCAGCAGGGGCATTCGTAAGACCAAAAGACATCACTACAAATTCGTAATGGCCATACCTGGTTCGAAAAGCAGTCTTTGGCACATCCGTTGTCCGTATTTTCAATTGATGATAACCGGATCTCAAGTCAATTTTAGAGAAGACACAAGCACCTTGTAACTGATCGAACAAGTCATCAATGCGAGGAATGGGATACTTGTTCTTAATAGTTACCTTGTTCAACTGCCGGTAGTCTATGCACATCCGAAAACTCCCATCCTTCTTCTTCACAAATAACACTGGAGCACCCCAAGGAGATGCACTTGGTCTAATGAAGCCTTTGCTCAACAACTCTTGAAGTTGGGCCTTTAACTCTCTTAACTCCGCGGGAGCCATTCTATAAGGGGGTATAGAAATGGGGCGAGTACCCGGTTCCAGATCAATGCAAAAATCAATATCTCTATCCGGTGGCATACCAGGAAGATCTGCAGGGAACACATCCAGAAACTCACGGACTACCGAAACCGACTCAATTGAAGGTACTTGGGTAGTGTCATCCCTGAGATGTGCCAAGAAAGCTAAACACCCCTTACTAACCATTCTCTTAGCACGAAGAAAGGAGATGATACGAAGCGGAGTGGAAGCGTAGTCGCCCTCCCACACTAACGGATCTGTCCCAGGCTTGGCTAACGTCACAGTTTTAGCATTACAATCCAAGATCGCAAAATTCGGAGAAAGCCAAGTCATACCCAGAATTACATCAAAATCAACCATTTCTAAGATAACCAAGTCTACATAAGTATTGCTCCCCACAAAAGTTACCAGACAAAACCTATATACTTTTTCAACTATCACAGACTCACCCACCGGAGTAGAAACACGAATAGGCATGTCAAGCAATTCACAATGTAAATTAAGACCAGTAGCAAATGAGGAAGATACATATGAAAACGTGGAGCCAGGATCAAATAATACAAAAGCCATGCAATCACAAACCAAAAGATTACTTGTGATAACAGCATCAGATGTCTCCGCTTCAGATCTCCCAGGGAAAGCGTAACAATGGGCCCTATCGCCTGTCTGCCCGTTGCCTTTACCATGTTGTGCTGTAGTGGCTCCAGTTAGCCCGTCACCCCGGCCGTTCTGGTGACCACCATTACCTCGGCCACCACGTCCTCCAGAATAACGGCCTCTACCATGACCACCTCTACCTCTAGCTGTTGGGGGTCTATAACTCTGTTTTGGACAATTCCTCCTAATATGTCCAGTCTCCCCACATCCATAACACTCTCTGGATTCAAGCATAGGTCTCTCAGAGAAGTGTTGACCGGTCTGAGGTGGCCCCCAACTACAGTCTGTAGTGAAGACTGAATTGGTCAGACTGAGTAACCTCCTGAACCCTGTCCTCTAGAGTAAGAACCATTAAACTCACCTCCCTTTCGAAACTTTTTTGATGTCGATGACATGGTGAAGTCATCTGGCTTCACTCCTTCCACCTCTATCACGAAGTCTACCACTTCTTGAGAGGATTATGCCGTAGCCGCTACCTGTAAGGCTGAAATCCGCAATTCTGACCTCAACCCCTTCACAAAACGGCGAATCCGCTCTTGTGGATTGAAACAAAGTTGGGTGGCATACCTGGATAATGCACGAAACTTAGCCTCATATGCAGTAACCGACATCCTACCTTGGTCTAGGCTCAAGAACTCATCTCTTTTCCTATTGTCACGACCCAAAACCGAGGGACGCGACTGGCACCCACATTTACCCTCCTATGTGAGCGAACCAACCAATCTAATCCTTTAACATTTTAATACAATATCAACAAAAGAAATGCGGAAGACTTAAACTCATTAATAAAAACAATTCAAAACTATTATTATTATCCCCAAAATCTGGAAGTCATCATCACAAGAACATCTATGATCAAATTACTATCTAAGAATGTCTAAGAGCTAAAAATACATAAGAAGCTAGTCCATGCCGGAAGTCAAGGCATCAAGACTTGAAAAAGAAGATCCAGTCCAAGCTAGAGGCGTTAGCTCACCCTGAGATCCGTATGACGAAGACTGGCTCGAATTACTGTTGAGTTGAAGTTGACGGAACGTTTGCTGCATTACACACAAATAACAAGAAGAAAACATGAAAGTAGGGGGTCAGTACAACCACAAGTACTGAGTAGATATCATCGGCCAACTCAAAATAGAAGATAATATATATCAAGTGCTATCATAAATCAACTATAAACTCAACATGTAGCAACAACAAGTACTATAATCATCAACAAGTACCATCAAGTTCATCCATGAGGGCTCAAGCCTCAATACCATACTCATTTGGGAATTAAGTTTATTAGATTGAGTATATTCCATCTTTCAAGATTCATTATCTTTCTTCCTCTTGTGTCGGTACGTGACACTCCGATCCCCTACCACTATGTGTCGGTACGTGACACTCCGATCCCCTAATTCTACGTGTCGGTTCGTGACACCCGATCCCCTATATGTGTCGGTACGTGACACTCCGATCCCCTATATGTGTCGAAACGTGACACTCCGATCCCCTACATGTGTCGGTACGTGACACTCCGATCCCCTATATGTGTCGGAACGTGACACTCCGATCCCCTACATGTGTCGGTACGTGACACTCCGATCCCCTACATGTGTCGGTACGTGACACTCTGATCCCCTAATTCTACGTGTCGGTTCGTGACACCCGTCCCACTAATACTATGTGTCGGAACGTGACACTCCGATCCACTAATACTATGTGTCGGAACGTGACACTCCGATCCACTAACCTCATTCAATTCGTTCATCAAGCCTTCTCTATACCAAGGCATCATCAATCCCATTACTTTAATTCATCAAGCCTTCTTTTATACCAAGGCATCATCATTAATAAGTAGATTAAAGTTTCTTTCAAGATTTGGGATTCAATGGTTTTCATCATGCTTGTTTTATCAAAATCTCATAATCATATTCATGCAAGCATACAATTAAGCATATAGACAGGTTTACAATACCACCAATACATATCATTCACTATTAAGAGTTCACTACGAATTTCGTAAAATAACCATAACCTAACTCCACCGAAGAATTGGATTCAACAAGCAATTTCCCAAGCTTTGATATTCTTCTTCCTCGTTCGACTCTCTCAATCGATCAATCTATCTCTCTCTCTTTTCTTTTCTCTTCTTCTTATTCAAACCCTCTTTCTTTTACCCTAATTAACATATAATTAAGTGTAAAAGATGGCAAGAATACCCCACTAATTAACCCAAAGTTACCTCTTTTATCCCTCAAGAATTTGAGTTATTAATATAGACCCACGAAATCTATAATTAAGGAAAGAATAGTCCAAAACGTCCCTTAAAACGTGTGAAGAAATCCGATTCTGCCTGGGATTTGCGCAACCTGTGACGGCCCGTCGTGCCTGCGACGGTCCGTCACGTAGGTCGTCGCAGCCTCTTATAACTCAAGTGGACTGTGACGGTCCGTCACACCTGTGACGGTCCGTCCTGCAAGTTCGTTACGAAGTTCAGAGAGTCGATTTTCAGTACCCAATTTCAGAATTCCTAAGTATATTGAAACGAGACCCTGCGACGGTCCGTCGTGCCTGTGACGGTCCATCGTGGGGTCCGTTGCCTCAGCCAATTTTCCAGAAATAAAATCTGCTGCTCAAAACGACTAAACAGGTCGTTACAATAGATACCAATTTACCCATCGTTCATCCCCGAACGATCAAAAGAAGAAAAACAATTGCGAAAAGGAGTACCTGAATCTGTAAACAGATGTGGGTATTTTTCTTGCATATCTGCCTCCTTCTCCCAAGTAGCCTCCTCAACCGGTCGATTCTTCCATTGAACTTTGATGGATGCAATCTCTCTCGACCTCAACTTGCGAACCTCTCTATCTAATATAGCAACTGGTTCCTCCTCATAAGTCAAATTCTCATCAAGCAAAACTGAATCCCAACGGATAATGTAGTTTCCATCTCCATGGTATCTTTTCAACATGGACACATGAAACACCGGATGCACTCCGGACAGCCCTGGAGGTAAGGCTAATTCATAAGCCACCTCCCCTACTCGCTTTAGTACCTCAAATGGTCCAATATACCTTGGACTTAGCTTACCTCTTTTGCCAAACCGCATCACCCCTTTCATGGGTGAAACCTTTAACAAGACTTGTTCACCCTCCATGAACTCCAAGTCTCTAACCTTTCGGTCTGCATACTCTTTTTGTCTACTTTGCGCCGCTAGAAGCTTTTCTTGAATGCCCTTCACCTTATCTAACGAATCCCTCAAGAGGTCAGTACCCCACGGTCTAACCTCAAATGCATCAAACCAACCAATGGGAGACCTACATCTCCTACCATACAATGCTTCAAATGGGGCCATATCAATGCTTGAGTGATAACTATTATTGTATGAAAACTCTGTTAAGGGTAGGAAGTTATCCCAATGACCACCAAATTCTATCACACAAGCACGAAGCATATCCTCTAACACTTGAATCGTTCGCTCAGACTGACCATCGGTCTGAGGGTGAAATGCACTGCTAAGGTCCAACCTAGTACCCAATTCAGCATGCAATGTTTTCCAAAACTTAGAAGTAAACTGCGTACCTCTATCTGATATGATGGATAGTGGAATCACATGCAATCGAACGAATTCGGAGATATAGATCTTGGCTAAATTCTCTGCATTGTAAGTCACCTTGACCGGAATAAAATGAGCAGACTTAGTTAACCTATCAACAATCACCCAAATGGAGTCATACTTACTCATTGTCTTTGGAAGACCAACCACAAAGTCCATTGCGATTCTCTCCCACTTCCATTCAGGAATGGGCATTCTCTGAAGCGTTCCTCCAGGCCTCTGGTGTTCGTACTTTACTTGTTTACAGTTTGGACATTTGGCAATAAAGTCAACAATATCGCGCTTCATTCTACTCCACCAAAAGTGTTGCTTTAGGTCGCGATACATCTTGGTTGCACCTGGATGTATAGAATACCTTGTACTATGAGCCTCTGTCAGAATAGTGTTGATCAAATCATCAATGCGGGGTACACATACCCTTCCCTTAATCCTCAAAACACCTTCCTCATCGAGTGTTGCTTCTTTAGCCTCTCCTTGCAACACTTTATCTCGGATCCGGATCAATTTCTCATCATCAAACTGCTTCCCCTTAATCTTGTCAAGGAAGGAGGATCTTGCCTCCACACAAGCTAACAATCCTCCCTTCTCATTTACTTCTAACCTCATGAGGTCATTAGCCAAAATCTGCACTTCTCTAGCCAATGGGCGTCTAGAAGCTTGCAAATGAGCTAAACTTCCCATGCTTCCGCCTTTCTACTCAAGGCGTCTGCCACAACATTCGCCTTCCCGGATGATACAAAATAGTGATGTCGTAGTCCTTCAGTAGTTCCATCCATCTCTTTGTCTCAAGTTCAAATCATTCTGAGTAAAGACATACTGTAGACTACGATGATCCGTATAGACTTCACACTTAACCCCATATAAATAGTGCCTCCATTGCTTTAGTGCAAACACTACCGCGGCCAATTCCAAGTCATGAGTTGGATAGTTACGTTCATGCACTTTTAATTGTCTTGAAGCATAAGCAATCACATCTTTTCTTGCATTAGCACTGCACCCAAACCCGAATAGGATGCATCACAATAGACAATGAAATTCTTACCTCCACGGCAAGGTAAGGATTGGCGCGGTAGTCACAAAGTCTTGAGTTTCTGAAAGCTCCTCACACTCATCCGACATACAAATGGAACATTTTGCTTAGTCAAGTTCGTCAGTTGGGAAGCAATAGAAGAGAATCCCTTGACAAATCGGCGGTAGTAGCTAGCTAACCCAACAAAACTCCGTATTTCTGACACATTAGTGGGTCTTACCCAATTCTTCACTTTCTCAATCTTAGAAGGATCTACCATCACTCCTTCCTTAGAAACCACATGCCCCAAGAAGGACACTGCATCTAGCCAAAACTCACACTTAGAGAACTTGGCATAAAGCTTTCTCTCCCTCAACATTTCCAATACAATTATCAAATGCTCCTCATGTTCCTCCTTACTTTTAGAATATACCAATATATCATCTATAAATACGATCACAAAGAGATCCAAATACGGCTTAAATATCCCATTCATCAAGCTCATGAAAGCAGCAGGGGCATTCGTAAGACCAAAAGACATTACCACAAATTCGTAGTGCCCATACCTAGTTCGAAAAGCAGTCTTTGGCACATCCGTTGCCCGTATTTTCAATTGATGATAACCGGATCTCAAGTCAATTTTTGAGAAGACACAAGCACCTTGTAACTGATCGAACAAGTCATCAATGCGAGGAATGGGATACTTGTTCTTAATAGTTACCTTGTTCAACTGCCGGTAGTCTATGCACATCCGAAAACTCCCATCCTTCTTCTTCACAAACAAAACCGGAGCACCCCAAGGAGATGCACTTGGTCTAATGAAGCCTTTGCTCAACAACTCTTGAAGTTGAGCCTTTAACTCTCTTAATTCGGCGGGAGCCATTCTATACGGGGGTATAGAAATGGGGCGAGTGCCCGGTTCAAGATCGATACAGAAGTCAATATCCCTATCTGGTGGCATACCAGGAAGATCTGCAGGGAACACATCCAGAAACTCACGGACTACCGAAACCGACTCAATCGAGGGTACTTGGGTAGTGTCATCCTTGAGATGTGCCAAGAAAGCTAAACACCCTTTACTAACCATTTTCTTAGCACGAAGAAAGGAGATGATACGCACCGGATTGGAAGTGTAGTCACCCTCCCACACTAACGGATCTGTCCCTGGCTTGGCTAACGTCACAGTTTTGGCATTACAATCCAAGATCGCAAATTGCGGAGAAAGCCAAGTCATACCCAGAATTACATCAAAATCAACCATTTCTAGGATAACCAAATCTACATAAGTGTTGCTCTCCACAAAGTTCACCAAACAAGACCTATATACCTTTTCAACTACCACAGACTCACCCACCGGAGTAGAAACACGAATAGGCATGTCAAGTAATTCACAATGTAAATTTAGACCATTAGCAAATGATGAAGATACATATGAAAACGTGGAGCCAGGGTCAAATAATACAGATGCCATGCAATCACAAACCAAAAGATTACCTGTGATAACAGCATCAGATGCCTCCGCTTCAGATCTCCCAGGGAAAGCGTAACAATGGGCCCTATCACCAGTCTGTCCGTTGCCCCTACCATGTTGTGTCGTAGTGGCTCCAATTTGCCCATCTCCTCTGCCGTTGTGGTGACCACCATTACCTCGACCACCACGTCCTCCAGAAAAACGGCCTCTACCATTACCACCTCTATCTCTAGCTATTGGGGGTCTGTAACTCTGTTTTGGACAATTCCTCCTAACATGTCCAATCTCCCCACATCTATAACACTCTCTGGAGTCAGGCATAGGTCTCTCGGAGTAGTGTTGACCGTTCTGAGGTGGACTTCCAACTACAGTCTGTAGTGAAGACTGAATTGGTCGACTTGAGTAACCTCCGGAGCTCTGTCCTCTAGAGTAAGAACCATTAAACTCACCTCCCCTTCGAAACCTTTTTGATGTCGATGTCGTGGTGAAGTCATCTGGCTTCACTCCTTCCACTTCTATCACAAAGTCTACCACCTCTTGGAAGGATATTGCCATAGCCGCTACCTGTAAGGCTGAAATCCGCAATTCTGACCTCAACCCCTTCACAAAACGGCGAATCCGCTCTTGTGGACTGAAACAAAGTTGGGTGGCATACCTTGATAAAGCACGAAACTTAGCCTCATATGCGTTAACCGTCATCCTACCTTGCTCGAGACTCAAGAACTCATCCCTTTTTCTATCTCTCAAAGTCCTTGGGATATACTTCTCCATAAACAGGGTAGAGAAGGATGCCCAAGTCATAGGTGTGGCCTCTGTCGGTTGACACTCGACATGTGAGCACCACATTTTGGCGTTCCCTTGAAACTGATAGCTTACGAACTCAACGCCAAACCGTTCTACTATCCCCATCTTGTGTAGTAGCTCATGACAATCAACCAGAAAATCATAAGCATCTTCAGATTCTGCACCCTTGAAGACTGGAGGTTTCAATTTCAAGAACTTACTGAAAAGTTCGTGCTGATTGTTTGTCATTATCGGTCCAGTAGTCAGACGTGGAAATGTGCCTATCTCCAATGAGGCATCCATGCGGGGAGCCATAGTAGCCGCATGTCATACCTCTGAAACCGGAGGTGTTGGTGCAGAAACCACTGGAGGTGCCTGACCGTGATCAGATAACCCGCTAAGATAAGCAAGAACCTGATTGATCATCTCTGGGGTAGGTTGGGGTGGCAATTCCTCATTCTGCTCTTGTTCAGTTTCCCCTTCCTCACCCTCTCTTACTACCTTCTCAGTCGGTGGAGGAGTCACCGCCCTAGCATCAGATGGACTAGATGCTCGTCCTCTTCCTCTAGAGGACGTCCTCCCACGGCCTCTACAACGGCCTCTTGCCACTGTTCTTCCTCGAGCCACAGCCCTAGTGGCTGGCTCAGATGTTTCTTGTCTTGCCGTTGTTGCTGCTGGTGCGGTCGTTGCTCTAGTTCTAACCATCTGCGAAATAGAGTGAAGATGGTCATATATCAATTTGTATCACCTAGATACCAATTGGACTCAAGTAGTAGCACGAAAGAAAGAAAGAAAGAATGGAACTTTCCTAAAGTCTTATAGCCTCTCAAAGAAAAGTAAAGGCGTCCCCCTACCGTTCCTTAAGACTCTACTAAACTCGTTCTTGTGTGATGAGACCAATGAACCTAATGCTCTGATACCAAGTTTGTCACGACCCAAAACCGAGGGACGCGACTAGCACCCACATTTACCCTCCTATGTGAGCGAACCAACCAATCTAATCCTTTAACATTTTAATACAATATCAACAAAAGAAATGTGGAAGACTTAAACTCATTAATAAAAACAATTCAAAACTATTATTATTATCCCCAAAATCTGGAAGTCATCATCACAAGAACATCTATGATCAAATTACTATCTAAGAATGTCTAAGAGCTAAAAATACATAAGAAGCTAGTCCATGCCGGAAGTCAAGGCATCAAGACTTGAAAAAGAACATCCAGTCCAAGCTAGAGGCGTTAGCTCACCCTGAGATCCGGTATGACGAAGACTGGCTCGAATTACTGTTGAGTTGAAGTTAACGGAACGTTTGCTGCATTACACAAATAACAAAGAAGAAAACATGAAAGTAGGGGGTCAGTACAACCACAAGTACTGAGTAGATATCATCGGCCAACTCAAAATAGAAGATAATATATATCAAGTGTTATCATAAATCAACTATAAACTCAACATGTAGCAACAACAAGTACTATAATCATCAACAAGTACCATCAAGTTCATCCATGAGGGCTCAAGCCTCAATACCATACTCATTTGGGAATTAAGTTTATTAGATTGAGTATATTTACCATCTTTCAAGATTCATTATCTTTCTTCCTCTTGTGTCGGTACGTGACACTCCGATCCCCTACCACTATGTGTCGGTACGTGACACTCCGATCCCCTAATTCTACGTGTCGGTTCGTGACACCCGATCCCCTATATGTGTCGGTACGTGACACTCCGATCCCCTATATGTGTCGGAACGTGACACTCCGATCCCCTACATGTGTCGGTACGTGACACTCCGATCCCCTATATGTGTCGGAACGTGACACTCCGATCCCCTACATGTGTCGGTACGTGACACTCCGATCCCCTACATGTTTCGGTACGTGACACTCTGATCCCCTAATTCTACGTGTCGGTTCGTGATACCCGTCCCACTAATACTATGTGTCGGAACGTGACACTCCGATCCACTAATACTATGTGTCGGAACGTGACACTCCGATCCACTAACCTCATTCAATTCGTTCATCAAGCCTTCTCTATACCAAGGCATCATCAATCCCATTACTTTAATTCATCAAGCCTTCTTTTATACCAAGGCATCATCATTAATAAGTAGATTAAAGTTTCTTTCAAGATTTGGGATTCAATGGTTTTCATCATGCTTGTTTTATCAAAATCACATAATCATATTCATGCAAGCATACAATTAAGCATATAGACAGGTTTACAATGCCACCAATACATATCATTCACTATTAAGAGTTCACTACGAATTTCGTAAAATAACCATAACCTACCTCCACCGAAGAATTGGAATCAACAAGCAATTTCCCAAGCTTTGATATTCTTCTTCCTCGTTCGACTCTCTCAATCGATCAATCTATCTCTCTCTCTTTTCTTTTCTCTTCTTCCTATTCAAACCCTCTTTCTTTTACCCTAATTAACATATAATTAAGTGTAAAAGATGGCAAGAATACCCCACTAATTAACCCAAAGTTACCTCTTTTATCCCTCAAGAATTTGAGTTATTAATATAGACCCACGAAATCTATAATTAAGGAAAGAATAGTCCAAAACGTCCCTTAAAACGTGTGAAGAAATCCGATTCTGCCTGGGATTTGCGCAACCTGTGACGGCCCGTCGTGCCTGCGACGGTCCGTCACGTAGGTCGTCGCAGCCTCTTATAACTCAAGTGGACTGTGACGGTCCGTCACACCTGTGACGGTCCGTCCTGCAAGTTCGTTACGAAGTTCAGAGAGTCGATTTTCAGTACCCAATTTCAGAATTCCTAAGTATATTGAAACGAGACCCTGCGATGGTCCGTCGTGCCTGTGACGGTCCGTCGTGGGGTCCGTTGTCTCAGCCAATTTTCCAGAAATAAAATCTGCTGCTCAAAACGACTAAACAGGTCGTTACACCTATCCCTCAGTACGGGGTATATACATCTCCATAAACAAGCTAGAGAATGATGCCCAAGTCATAGGTGGTGCCTCTATTGGTTGACACTCAACATGTGACCGCCACCACATTTTGGCGTTCCCTTGAAACTGATAGGTCACAAACTCAACACCAAACCGTTCTACTATACCCATCTTGTGTAGTAGCTCATGCCAGTCAACCAGAAAATCGTAGGCATCCTCAGATTCAGCACCCTTGAAGACTGGAGGTTTCAATTTCAAGAACTTACTGAAAAGTTCATGCTGATCATTTGTCATTATAGGCCCTGTAGTCAGACGAGGAAACGTGCCTAATTCCAATGAGGCATCCATGCGGGGAGCCACAGTAGCTGCATGTTGTACCTCCGGAACCTGAAGTGCTGGTGCAGAAAACACTGGAGGTGTCTGGCCCTGATCAGATAACCCGCTAAGATAAGCAAGAACCTGATTGATCATCTCTAGGGTAGGTTGGGGTGGAAATTCCTCGTTCTGCACTTGTTCATTCTCCCCTTCCTCACCCTCTCTTACCACTTCCTCAGTTGGTGGAGGAGTCACCGCCCTAGTACCAGATGGGCTAGGTGCTTGTCCTCTTCCTCTAGAGGACGTCCTCCCACGACCTCTTCCACGGCCTCTTGCCACTACTCCTCTTCGAGCTACAGCCCCAGTGGCTGGCTCAGACGCTTCTTGTCTTGCCGGTGCTGGTGTTGGCGCAGTCGTTGCTCTAGTTCTAACCATCTGCGAAATAGAGTGAAGATGGTCAGATATCAATTTGTATCACCTGGATACCAATTGGATCCAAGTAATAGCACGAAAGAAAGAAAGAAAGAATGGAATTTTCCTAAAGTCTTATAGCCTCTTAAAGAAAAGTAAAGGCTTCCCCCTACCGTTCCGTAAGACTCTACTAGACTCTTTCTTGTGTGATGAGACCAACGAACCTAATGTGCTGATACCAAGTTTGTCACGATCCAAAACCGAGCCGCGAGTGGCACCCACACTTATCCTACTATGTGAGCGAACCAACCAATCTAAACCCAAACATATTGAACAAAATACAATGCAGAAGACTTAAACTCATTAATAAAATCAATTAAATAACTTCTAAAATTTATAACTCATTATCCCCAAAATCTGGAAGTCATCATCACAAGAACATCTATCCTCAAATTACTAATCTAAGAGTATCTAAGAAGCTAAAATAAGTAAAAAAAGCTAGTCCATGCCGGAAGTTCAAGGCATGAAGACATGAAGAGGATAGATTCAGTCCAAGCTAGAAGCATTAGCTCACCCTGAAATCCGGTGGAATGAAGACTGGCTAGAGTTGCGGTTGAGTTGAAGACGACGGTACGTTTGCTGCACTCCACAATAACAAAGAAAGAAACATACAAGTAGGGGTCAGTACAAAACACAAGTACTGAGTAGGTATCATCGGCCAACTCAAAATAGAAAACAGTATATATATCAGATAATGTCATAAATCAACTACAATACTCAACATGTAGCAACAACAAGTACTATAATCATTAATAAGTACCGCCAAGTTCACCGATGAGGACTCAAGCCTCAATACCATACTCATTTGGGAATTAGGTTCATTAAATCGAGTATATTAACATCTTTGAAGATTCATTATCTTTATTCCTCTCGTGTCGGTACGTGACACTCCGCTGCATATACTATCCTGGTGTCAGAACGTGACACTCCGATCCATATTCTATCCTGGTGTCGGAACGTGACACTCCGATCCATAATCTATCCTGGTGCCGGAACGTGGCACTCCGATCCCCTAATTTTACGTGTCGGTTCGTGACACCCGATCCCCTAATTCTACGTGTCGGTTCGTGACACCCGATCCCCTAATTCTACGTGTCGGTTCGTGACACACCCGATCCCCTAATTCTACGTGTCGGTTCGTGACACCCGATCCCCTAATTCTACGTGTCGGTTTGTGACACCCGCTTCACTAATCTCATTCTATCAATTCATCAATCCTTTTTTTATACCAAGGCATCATCAATCTCATTATGTTAGTTCATCAAGCCTTCTTTTATACCAAGGCATCATCGCTAACAAAGTGAATTTAGGATTAGAGATTCAATAGCCTCATCATGCTTATTCATCACAATTATATAATCACATCATGTAAGCACACAATCAAGCATATAGAAGGTTTTATAATACTACCCAACACATATCATTCGCTATTAAGAGTCTACTACGAATAGCATAAAAAAACCATAACCTACCTCCACCGAAGATTCGTGATCAAGCAAGCAAATTCCCCAAAGCTTTGCTATCCTCTTCGTTCCTCTCTCTCTTGATCGATTCTCCCTCTCTTGTTCTTTCTATTTTTCTTATTCAAACCCCTTTTTTCTTTTACCCTAATTAGCATATAATTAAGTATAAAAGATGATAAAAATAACCCACTAATTATTCCAAGGTTACCTCCTTTAACCCCCCATGTAATTGAGTTATTAATATTAAACCACTAACTTTATAATTATAAGCAGGAATAGTCCAAAATGCCCCTTAAAATATTTACAGAAATCCGACCCAGCCTGGGATTACGCAACCTGTGACGGCCCGTCGTGCCTGCGACGGTCCGTCCTGCAGGTCCGTCACAAAGTTCAGAGACTTAATTTCTGTGGAAAATGTGTGACGGTCCGTCGTGCCCACGACGGTCCGTCCTGCCATTCCGTCACGAAGTTCAGAGAGTCGATTTCAGTACCCAAATTTCAGAATTCTAAGTGTTTTGGAACGAGACCCCCTCGACGGTCCGTCGTGCCCATGACGGTCCGTCATGGGTTCCGTCGACTCACACAGTTTTTCCAGAAATAAAATCTGCTGCTCAAAACGACTAAACAGGTCGTTACATCTTTAATCCTAATTCAAGGTTTAAAGAGAGGGATTAATTTAGAATTAAAGATAAAATAAAATGGGTCATATCATATTTTTTAATGGGGGTTAGGTGGGTGGACCACTAAATGATTTAATTTATTTTTAAATTTTTTTGGTTTGTTATATAAATAATTAATATCAATAATTTTAATTAAAAAATAATTTAATAGATTGAGTGACTTTCTGAGGAAAGAGTGGATAGTTGAGTGACTTTTGAGTTAAAATTCAAAGTTGAGTGACTTTCTGAGAAAGAAGTGCATAGTTGAGTGACTTTTGAGTGAAAATTGAAAGTTGAGTGACTTTCTGAGAGAAGAGTGTATAGTTGAGTGACCATGTGAGGTATTAACTCTAAAATTGAAGAAGACAACTATTGAGTAGTTTAAATTTGATTTAGTGGAGAGAGAATTCTATTGTAAATCAAATTAATATGAAAATTGTAACTGATAAGATTATGGAAAGAAATTAAAGAGATTAAAGAAGTGAAAAAATGAAGAAAATCGTATGTTAAGACTATAATATTTTTGTATGTTGTTGACTTAAGAATTGAAAAAAAAATAAGAGATTTTAAAAATATTTTAAAATGATGAAAAATAATAAAAATAATAAAAAATAAAAATATGTATATAGATAATTTATCCATAAAAATAATATATAGGATACTATTAAAATATATATACTTATTCATTTAATTTAAATTTAAATATCTGCCTGCCTAGAAGTGCGCAAAGTTAGTAAAGTATGTGTTATGTCAAAAGCATGATCAAGGTTATGATTGGAGCGGCAAAATCTATGACAGAATGGAAATAAAACTTAAATTGGTAGTTGAAATTTTATGAAATATATTTGTATGATGATAAATTTACTTTGCCACTTTGATTTGATTCTTTATACTAATTTAATATTTGTTGCGTTATGAAATTATGCTATGCAATTGATATTATGTAAGATGATAAATTTACTTTGCTACTTTGATTTGATCTTTTATCCTAATGTGATATTATTATATTGTAACATGAAATCATGTGATAGTAATAAATATTTGAGTATTTTTATATTGATGGGCTTAAAAGATGATTAACTAACTTAAAAGTTAGTTTTTAACTTATTAGAGTGTTTTACAATTATCAAAATGACTTATTTTTAATTAAAAGTTAAAAGTTAAGTGAGGGGTGTTTTTTTTTCAACTGAAAAGTCATTTTATATTGACTAACTATATTATCTTTTTGCCGTTAATTCTTTTTTTAATTATTATTATTATTATTATTATTATTATTATTATTATTTTATTTTATTTATATTATATTTATTATTATAATTATTATTATTATTAATAATTATTATTTTTATATCAATTATTATTATTATTATTATTATTATTAATTATTATTATTATTATAGTATTATTATTATTATTAATTATTATTATTATATTTACTATTATTTATTATTATATTATTATATTTACTATTATTTATTATTATTATTATTATTATTATTATTATTATTATTATTATTATTATTATTGTTGTTGTTGTTGTTGTTGTTGTTGCTGTTGTTGTTGTAGTTGTTGTCGTTGTCATTGTTATTCAATAATAATAATAAGTTGCGCATACAAAATTAACTTAAATAATAAATTTATACTTCTCTTATAAATAATTTGTGCTTATAAAGAAATATGTGAATGATGAGAAATATTATTCCTTATGGATGTAAAATATAAATTAATTTTATTTTAACTTTTTCAAGTATAAAAACCTTAAATTGTTCAATTTCTTACCATGTTAACAACTTTAAGGGTATTGCAGACATTTTGATTAAAAAAAAAATTCTTACTAACACTTATTTGTCAAACACATCAATAATTTTTTTTTCAACTGCAACACTTTTATCTAAACACATAACTCTTATTTTTAAAATAAGTTTCAACACTTTCAAAAATACTTTTTAAAAATTACTTTTTTAAGTCATTCCAAACAGACTCTTAGAGCCTGTTTGGCTCAGCTTAAAAGCTGGTCAAACTGACTTAAAAGCTGGTTTTTAACTTATTTGACTGTTTGGCAATACTCAAAACAGTTTATTTTAAATTAAAAAAAAAACTTATTTTAAGCCAAAAGTTAAAAGCTGGGGTAGGGGTGCTTTTTTTTTTTTTTAGCTTATAAGCTGTTTTAAGTTGACCACATTTTTATGTTTTTTCCCTTAATATTTTTATACAATCTCCAAATTATCCATATAACCTTAACATCTCTTTCTTCTATTTTTCCCTTTTCATGTTTGGCATAACAACTTCAGCACTTTTATCCAAACGCATAACTGCTTATTTTAAAAATAAGTTTCAGCACTTTCAAAAGTACTTTTTTAAAGCTGCTTTTATTAAGCCCATCCAAACGGGCCCTTAGTCTCATAATATTAATTATGAGATGAAATCTAATATGCTTTAAAAATCATGATTTGAAAATCTTGTATTGTGATTTGAGATTTTTCATTTATAAATTTAACCTGCAAATTTATTCATATTTTTTAAAATAACCTTGTATTTATATTTACTAGTCATTTATTTAATATACAATAAAATTTGTAATTATAATATTATTTTTTAAAATTTATTCCAATTTAATATACAGTCATATATAATCCGTGAGTAAGTCCTAATTATACAGATCGTATCCATATCATACCAGGTTGCAGAAGTCTTAGATTTGATTTTTGTTGACTTTTTTGTTGTAATTTGTATTGGTTTTTAAAACGTAAAAAATTACTTCAATTCATCCGTATGAATTTATGTGACAAAATTTATTTTTTAGTATATCTTTAAAATACTGAGATGAAGGGTGTTTTTTTTTTATCTTAATTTATTTGATATTTTTTATTTTCTTAAAATTAAATAATTTAAATTTGATTAGAAATTTGCTCAATTTTTTTTAATTAAAAATGATATATTTGTAAACTATATCAAAAGTATTATAAGTCAAAATAATTGTCAATTCAAAATAATTAAAAAATATATAGAAAATTTATGATCAAAATAAATTTATTTAAATTTTGATATTCGAAAAATACCCTATTATTAAGGCGGAAAGAATAATAGTTAGACAACAAATTACAAATTGTTATAAACATATTTGTGTTATAGTGAATGTCTAATTATGTGGAGTCCTAGTAGGATATGGTTAGGATTCCTACTTGGGGACCAAGTAAGGTTTTTCCTATAAATAAAGGGTTTTCCTTCATTGTAAAGAAGATTGGAGAAAGATCAATGAATCCTGAATATACTTCAAGATGAATAAGAAGTCTTTTCTCTTCTCCCTACTTTCTTCTTCTTCTAATTTCATATAGTTTCATAACACGTTATAAGCACGATTGCTCTATTCTTAAAGAATTGTGATAGAATACGAGAAAAGTGCAAAAGAGATTGTGCATTATGTAAAAAGGTTGCAATAAGGTTCTTATATCTTCAAGGTATGTTTTCAACCTTTATACGAGCTATGTGATCTATTAAGCTATATTTGTTAACTACTAATGTTGATTTTAATAAATCAATAGTCTCAATTTTGTGTGTAATTATAATGTATAATCATATTAATGATCATCAAAAGTGATAAAATTGTAATTATTTTCAAAGCCTTGAGGTTGAGCCTCATTGTGGATAAGACAATGAATTTAAATTATATCGCACAAAAAGAATAAGACGATGGATTTACGTCCAATCGCACCAAGAGGGTAAGACATCAGAAGTGTTGATGCTTTGTGATGAAAGATGTTGGATTCAAGTCCCTCATTGATTTATGGCATAAGACATTGGGTTTGAGTCTCAATGCACCATATTGATGATATTATGATGATTAAAGAAAAACTAATGTGTTTTTGATAAGAAGTCATGAAATTTACTGAATTTGCTTTATTACGTAAAGTGAATGTGGTTGTAATGCATAATATGTCTGAAAGAAGACAAGTGATTGAATAATGCACATAAATATGGAATAAGGTACTAAAGCTATCATAATTTGATAAGCTCACATGTTTGTATTCCATTCACGAAGAATGAGAACTTCTGATAAATGCTAAAATATGGATCCATTCTCCAAAGGGAATGAGGTGTAAGCCACCATGCTAGGCATGAAAAAGATTGCAAAAATATTGGCACAAATAATATGTTACATGCACAATTTTCTTCAGATTAGTTCATTCAATGATGGGATCATGACTCACCTAAAGGGTGAAGTAATTGAGAAGAAATAAATCTGAAAATTACTCTTGGAGTAATAAAATTGAAATTTACTCATATAATAGTAAATCAAAAATTTACTAAAGCAAAAGGCACATGGCGTAGTAAACTTGGAGTTTACGAGTACTACTAATTTTATTAGTTGGCATGAATAATTTAGTCATCCCAAAGATGTGCATACTGAGTAATGGACATACATTGAAAACTAGAAGATTCTTTAAGAATTCTTTACGTTGTTTGTTCTCGTGATAAAGTTGATTGGATCAACTAAAGTTGGGACTAAATCCCTAAATTCTGAAAAGTATAAAAGGTGAATATGGGCCCGTTCACCTATCATGTGATATGATAAAAAGATGCATCTATAAGATAATCACATGTATTTTTGTTGACAACATGTAGTTTGATATTCACAAAATTGTTTGTGCAAAAATAATTGAGTTAAGAACACAATTTCAGAATATGTAATCAAGACAATTTATCTTGATAATATTGATAAATATTCAAGAAGATGTGACATTAAATGTCTCAAATAGTAAAATCATTGTTTATGAAAATAAAGTTTCATATGTTGATATGAAATACGATATTGCATACAAAAGTAATTGTACGCATCAGACCGATAAATTATGATCAAATTTTCTTTCAATTGATTTATGGTCGGGGACCAAATATTTTTCATCTGATTATTTTGATATATGGTATATAATCAATGAATATACAATGATGCACAAAGATAAATTCTCCAAAAGATTGAGATATATGTTAGTTTGTCTAACATAAGGGGGGAGATTAGAAGCAACACAAGAGTTGTAAATACATCTATTGAATGTCCCTTAAGGATAAAGTCTATGACATGAATGAAGCATGATAGACTAATCAATTCTAAATAAAATAATCCTTGAAAAAGGGGGAGGATCAAAGAATCAAAATGATCATAATAAGGAGATAATGTGCTCTTGGAGAGCCTACGACATAACACTTTATGAAACCTCATGAGAGGGGTAGTTACCTAAAAAAATAATGAAGTGATGAGATCTCAATAAGTTTTGTCGTGTTGTGAATCGATACAAAATGGTATATCGTTGACGATATCTTTGATACAATAGCGCGCAATATTGTAAAAGATTATGAGGATATGAATTCTACATCTATTAAAGCATGCTTGTGTAGAAATAATTATCAAGTGAAAAGTGGAATGATGCATCTTGGTAAGCGTAAAGCTTATTTGACTTGCAATCTAGGCACTAAAAGATGTCATACATCTAACTTGAATGTTATTGCTTGACAAAATTAAATATCCAATGAGTTCAAAATCTAAAGCATATAAAAGTTTTTGGAAAACTTGTTTATCATCCTCATAAGGATTAAATCGATTCAAAATGCATGAAGCATATACAAATATTGTTATGCAAGTCGATAACTAGAATGGAAGCTCTTGGCAATAGATTATTTGCTTTTAGAAGTTGAAGTAAGGAACTTGCAGAAATCTTTGACCCTGAAGGGAAGATTTATAAAAGCAGATAGAAGAAAGCATACTTCGTCAAGGTTTTTCTACACTCATAAGCTCCCAAGAATGGTGATATCAACATGCAAGAGGTATGTTCAAGTAACATTATTGTTGATTTATTCACCAAGTCTCTATCAACTAAAACTTTCAAGAAGATGATGCACAAGCTTGGAAAACGAAGATTCTAGCCTCTGAATTGATGTTGTCATTAGGGGGAGTAAATACGCGGTGTACTCTTTTTTCCTCACAAGGTTTTGTCCCACTGGGTTTTCCTTGTAAGGTTTTTAATGAGGAATCCATAATGCGTATTATTAGATATGTGTACTCTTTTTCCTTCACTATATTTTTTCCCCACTGGGTTTTATCTAGTAAGGTTTTAACGAGACACATAATCTATCAACATTCAAGGGGGAGTGTTATAAACATATTTGTGTTATAGTGAATGTCTAATTATGTGGAGTCCTAGTAGGATATGGTTAGGATTCCTACTTGGGGACCAAGTAAGGTTTTTCCTATAAATAAAGGGTTTTCCTTCATTGTAAAGAAGATTGGAGAAAGATCAATGAATCCTGAATATACTTCAAGATGAATAAGAAGTCTTTTCTCTTCTCCCTACTTTCTTCTTCTTCTAATTTCATATAGTTTCATAACACAAATGATGTAATTAAAGCAGCATTCAGAAGGTTTAGTAATTTCCTTCTTCCAACTAATTCGTTCTAGCTTACTCCTTCCCTTTTTACAAAATAATTCTTTCTAGCTATTACCTTTCTTTTTTACAAACTTTTTAAAATTCAATGGTGAATTTCTCTACTCTTTGATCTATTATCTAAATCATTGGATGCAATTGGAAAAAAAAATACGTTGGACCATGATAATTTATTTATTGATGACAATTATCATTTGCAAAATAAGATGTATTTTGCTATAAATTAAAGGACGATATGGTGATTTTCTTGGCTTTTTAGACCTTAAGTTGGTGTGAGTCAATATTTCATTTATTTCTATAAATAACTAAATAAAATTTTGTATGTGAAATTCTATGATTTCTTTATATTTAGTATGTTATATAGAGCGTGAAGTATTTATAAATTATAAATATTGATAATTATATCATCATTGAGCTTTTTAAAAATAAGAAAATTTGTGGGTGCAATTATATATAAATGAATACTTATTGTTGGATAAAACTTTGTGCTATAAGTTATCATAATATTTTTTGTTTGATCTATTTCTCATCATAAACTAAAAGGATGAATAACTAGAGGGAAGTCGTTCTGTCAATATGCTATTTACAAGATCAAAATAGTTGAATTCTTTGATCGATAAAATCAAAATAATAATATGGCACTCATAATTTTTAAATCTTAAATTCACATCTAATTATGACCTCAAATTTTAAATCACAACACATGCCCATGAGGCACAACTAAAAAGAACGATTTGTTATCGTGTGTCAATAATGTTGATAAGAGTATAGAAAAATTGCTTCTTTGTATGAGATTTAATGCACCCTTTTGTTTCATTTTATGTTATACTTTTCAAATTTTAAAATTCCAATAAGTCTATATTTGACTGTTTATTTTTCATAAATCTTTTAAATACTTTGAATTATCAATTATGGTGACTTTTAATACTTTTTAAGTAGTTTATAAAATTCATTTTAAAAAATTAAAGATTTCATGCATCAATTTTCGATCAAACTTAAATCGTTGAACTCTCAAAAATTGAAAGATATCACATAAATTGGGGAAAAAAAAGTAAGAGATTGCAGAAATTTTTTACAATATTGGTAGAGTCACAACAAAACTTGTGTGACCCTCAATCGACTATTTTACACTTGAATAATGAGTCCACTTCTTTACCTTTTTAGCATCTTTCTCCTACTCACGCCTCTTTTCTCACATTTTTTTTTTATTTTTTCTACTCCTAATAAATATTCTTTTATCCATTTTCTTAAGATGTTGATATCTTGAATAAAAATATTAACAATTTTTTTTAATTCCAAATAACTAAAAATGTTTTTAAGACTGAATTATTGAGATTTTTTCATTTCATATTAGTTGAATTGTTGAGATATTTTTTATTTTTTATTTTTCAAATTAATTTAATTATTTAATTTCTTAGACCACTTTTAAAATATTCTTCCAATTTTATGCTTCATTAGTTCGTATTGGAATTAGCTATTAATTAATATTTAGTTATTTTAATCATAAATTTGATAATAATTATTAAGGATAAAAATAAATATATCTAATTTATGTATTAATCTTCTTTTTTTCAAGGGTGTGAAATAATGTGACATGTGTATTAAACTTCTTGAGCTTTTGTCTAATATATAACATAAATCGATGGCCAAACAAAAACTTTAAAGCATATAACAAAATCAGACAACGGATTCTAGAATCGAAATCTTAACCAGCGTCATCCAGAGATCACATGTAGCTACTAAGTTATTCTCTGATAAACACTTATTATTGACAGACCCATGGACTTAAGTACAATAAAGAACCAAATGGAGGCCAAGGATGGTTCCGGGAATAAGCGTGTCATAGACTTACCGTCATGCTAGATAGAGTTACCGTCATGCTGACTTGTCCTAAGCCGTAAACCCATTCCCTTAGATGATCTTTCAACTGCCTCTCTCACTAGGCCTTTCGTTAGTGGATCTGACACATTATCGCTTGACTTTACATAGTCAATTATGATAATTCCACTAGAGAGCAGTTGTCTTACGGTGTTATGTCTACGTCGTATATGACGAGACTTCCTGTTGTACATAACGCTCCCTGCCTTACCTATTGCTGCTTGACTATCGCAATGTATGCAAATTGGTCCAACAGGTTTGGACCAGAATGGAATATCCTCTAGGAAATTTCGGAGCCATTCCGCTTCTTCACCAGCCTTATCCAAAGCAATGAATTCAGATTCCATTGTGGAGCGAGCAATACATGTCTGTTTGGACGATTTCCAAGAGACAGCTCCTCCACCAAGTATGAATACATAACCACTCGTGAATTTCACATCATTTGACCCGGTGATCCAATTTGCATCACTATATCCTTCAATCACAGCAGGATATTTATTATAATGCAAAGCATAATGTTGTGTCCATTTTAGATAACCCAACACACGTTTCATAGCCATCCAATGAGTTTGATTCGGATTACTAGTGTACCGACTCAGTTTAATAATAGCACATGCTATATCTGGTCGCGTGCAATTCATAATATACATCAAACTTCCCAACACGCTGGCATATTCCAATTGAGAGTCACTTTAACCTTCATTCTTTTTAAATGTACAACTTAAATCAATTGGAGTTTTGACTACATTGAAATTCAAGTAATTGAACTTATTCAATACTTTTTCAATATAATGAGATTGAGATAATGCTAGTCCCTGGGGAGTTTTGATAATCTTGACCCCTAAGATCAAATCAGCAACTCCTAAGTCTTTCATATCGAACTTGCTGGACAACATGCGCTTAGTAGCATTTATATCATCAATTTCTTTACTCATTATTAACATGTCATCAACATACAAACAAACAATGACTTCATGATTCATAACGTTTTTAATGTAAACACATTTATCACATTCGTTAATATTGAACCCATTTGCCAACATTATTTGATCAAATTTAGCATGACATTGTTTGGGTGCTTGCTTGAGTCCATAAAGTGACTACACAAGTCTGCACACTTTCTTTTCTTTACCAGGAACTATAAACCCTTCAGGTTGTTCCATGTAAATTTCTTCCTCTAACTCTCCATTTAAGAAGGTTGTCTTTACATCAATTTGGTGGATTTTAAGATCATGCACTGCTGCTAGTGCTATTAACATCCTAATTGATGTTATACTTGTTACTGGAGAGTATGTGTCAAAGTAGTCCAGACCTTCCTTTTGTCTGTACCCTTTGACTACCAGTCTAGCCTTATATTTGTCAATACTCCCATCAGGTTTCATTTTCCTTTTAAAGATCCACTTTGATCCTAAAATTTTATTTCCTAGAGGAAGATCAGTCAATTCCCAAGTGTGATTGCTTAAATTGATTCAATCTCACTATTGACTGCTTCTTTCCAGTAGGTTGACTCTGACGAAGACATAACTGCTTTAAATGTTTGAGGCTCATTTTCAAGCAATAATGCTACAAAATCTGATCCGAAAGAAACAGATTTTCGTTGTCGAGTACTCCGCCTAGGTTCCTCACTATTTAGAATATTTTCCATTGATTCTTCTCGTGGTCGTTTAGGTCTTTCACTTGTTGACTCACTTTCAGTTTTATACGGATAAATGTATTCAAAAAACTCTGCATTATCTGATTCAATTATCGTATTAACATGAGTCTCATGATTATCAGATTTGTGAACCAAAAATCGACAGGCTTTACTATTCACAACTAACCCAATAAAGACACAATCTATTGTTTTGGGTCCAATTTTAACCCTCTTCGGTAAAGGAACCTCTACCTTGGCTAAACACCCCCACACTTTGAAATATTTTAAGTTGAGTTTTCTTCCTTTCCACAACTCATATGGAATTGATTGTGTTTTTCGATGGGGTACTCTATTGAGTATTTTATTAGCTGTAAGGATGGCTTCCCCCCAAAGATTTCGCGGTGAACTAGAATTGATCATTAAGGCATTCATCATTTCCTTTAATATTCTGTTCTTCCATTTTGCCAAACTATTTGACTGTGGTGTATAAGGTTCAATAGTTTGATGAATAATACCATATTCCAAACATATCTCTGCAAAAGGAGATTCATATTCTCCAGCCCTATCACTCCGAATCATTTTTATCTTTAGATTCAATTGGTTTTCCACTTCATTTTTGTATTGCTTAAATGCATCAATTGATTCATCCTTACTATTAAGCAAATATACATAACAAAATCGAGTGCAGTCATCAATAAAAGTTATAAAATATTTTTTTTTCCACCACGAGATGGTGTTGACTTCATAAATCGCATATATCTGTGTGAATTAAGTCTAAAGTTTTAGAATTTCTTTCAACAGACTTGTAAGGATGTTTAACAAACTTATTTTCCACACAAATTTCACATTTCGACTTATCGCACTTAAAATCAGGCAATACATCTAGATTAATCAATTTTCGCAAGGCTTTGTAATTTACATGTCCCAAACGGGCATGCCATAAATCACTTAACTCCAATAAGTAAACAGAAGCAGAATTTTTATTAATACTGTCAATAACCATTACATTTAGTTTGAAAAGACCCTCATTGAGGTAGCCCTTTCTTATGAACATTTCATTCTTACTTATTACAACTTTATCACTAACTAGGACACACTTAAACCCGTTCTTAACGAGTAGTGCATCAGAAACTAAATTCTTCCTAATAGTAGGGACATGCAGAACATTGTTCAAAGTCAACACCTTGCCGGATGTCATTTTCAACATTACTTTCCCAGTTCCTTCAATCCTTGCTGTTGCTGTGTTTCCCATGAATAAATCTTCATTGTACTCAACAGGAGTGTACGTTGCAAAGGCTTCTTTCGCAGAGCAAATATGTCTAGTGGCACCTGAGTCGAGAAACCACTCCTTGGGATTTCCAACTAAGTTACACTCTGATATCATTGCACACAAGTCATCTGCATCTTCCATCTTTTCCACGATGTTTGCTTGACTTTTGCCTTTGCCTTTGTTTTTGTCCTTTCTTGGAGCATGACAATCAGAAGATCTATGACCAGCCTTGCCAATTATAACAGTTGCCTTTGAATTTCTTCTTGGCCTGTTCTGACTTCTACCTGTTGGACTTTTTTCTCTTTTTGTCTTTGGTAGGAGCTTCTTCAACAATATTAACTCCAATGATTGTTGAACTCTTACGCGACTTCTTTTCGGCATTTCTGTTATCTTCCTCAATCTTGAGCCGAATCACAAGATCTTCAAGCTTCATTTCTTTACGCTTGTGCTTTAGATAATTCTTGAAATCGTTCCACGAATGAGGCAACTTCTCGATCATTGCAGCCACTCGAAAAGCTTTATTTACTACCATATCTTCAGCAACCAGATCATGGATAATAAGTTGAAGTTCCTGCACTTATAATCCAACAGTTTTACTATCTACTATTTTATAGTCTAAAAACTTTGCGACCACAAACTTTTTCAAGCATGCATCTTCCGTCTTATATTTCTTCTCAAGTGCATTCCACAACTCTTTTGAAGTTTTTTTGCACTATAGACATTATATAAGTCATCCTCTAAAGCACTCAAAATGTAACCTTTACATAGGAAGTCTGACTGTTTCCATGCTTCAACAATCATAAATTTTTCCCTGTCTGGCACATCATCAGCAGGAACGGGAGTATCTTTACTTGTAAATATCTGCAGACCAAGAGTGGTAAGCCAGAAAAATACTCGTTGCTGCCATCCTTTGGAAATTCACACCTGTGAATTTACCCGGTTTCTCTGCTTTTGATACAAGAGTTCAGGTTGGTGCAGCAACAATCACTGTAACACCGGTGTTTTCCATTTCTGATAAACAAAATTGATACAATATAAGTAAGCAATAAATTATAACTGCAGACTTAAAGGAGTATAAAATCACAAAGATTTTTGTCTCCACCAGAAGCACAGATTAATAATTTCCTTAAGATTGTTGTCAATCTGTGTTATGAAAATCATAAATTACTGGTTGTAATAAATTATTCAGAAACACGAAGTAACTGAGATTTTTAGAACCAGTAAGTAAGATGAACAGAAATTTATTTGTAAAAAATAATTGAACTGTAAAAACTTACCAGAATCTGGAATACTCTTTTTAATAATTTAGGAAGAAAATCAAGTCCACTGAATTCACAGTGTCCCCTTAAGGAAATTATTCCCCTCTAGTATCCGAGGTTTGATTTGGAATATAACCTCCCACGGTAAAATGATCTTAATCAGTAGAGTATAGATACCAAAAACTCTACTGTCAGCGAATCAATCCACAGCAGGAAAGTACACGAAAAAATATGTGTTTTTAAGAAGAAGGAAGATCAGAAAATTCGTTGGGCAAATATTCTGAAGACTGAATGGTATTATAGGCAAGAAGAATATATTTTGAAAGGTTGCAACCCTTTCAGAATTGACACGACTGTTCCTGAAAGTTGCAACCCTTTCAAAACAGTCATGGCGGGAATTTTTAAATATAATCGATCGATCATTTGCCGAAGCCGAAGCCGAGCGAGCGACGACGACGACGGTGCGAGGGGGGTCCCTCTTTCCAATCCTTTTAACAATTAATAGGAGTGTTTATTTATTTAAACTCTCCTATTTTCATTTTCATTACCTATGAGGGACTATTGTCTTTACATTAAAGCATTTAAGGACTTTTCAAAGTCCCAACCTTTCAAGTTCTAAACTTTTCAAATTTCTCTCCTTCCCTCTATTTTCCATCAATTCTTGCTACATACCCAACATAAAATTATGTAATTATTCACAGCTTTATGAAGTTGATACACACGTGAGGAACTTAGAGACATGGTGGTCAGAAGATACAGGTTTAGCCGGATTAATGATATTCAAATCTATAATTGCTAACTTTTTTTGCTCTATTTTTTTTTTTTGAGATTGACCTGCTCAGTTGTAATATACATGTGTTATGTGTTTAAGAACATATCGGTACTTGATTAAAAGCTTGCAGGATTCACGTTGCACAGGCTTTGAGCAATCCTAATATATAAATTTCTACAACACCCACTACTTTATTTTCTCGACTGTAAGAGAAATGTCAATGAAAGGAAACAAGGTATCTTGCAGGTCTCCTGTATATGCTCTGTTCTTTAGTCCAGTGGCCAGTTCTGTAAATGTGCTCTCATATAGGGAACATAAATTGACTGAAGAATCATTGCATGATCTATTTACAATTATGCCTTTTTCTCAAGATCTACAATCTGATTTTTTCCATTTTCAATATTCAGGTGCTAACAACCTTGGTATTTCAAAGGCTCAACTTGAGGACCATAAGGTACTCTTACAACAACAGTAAAGGTATTAAAGTTTCTCGGCTTGAATGATATCTTTATTTATTATGCCTATATTATACATTTGGTACATTCTGCAATAGAGTTGGTAAGTTTCAATGCACTGATCAATTATACATGCACGAAACTCGAAGTGGTCTTTTGTTCATTTCCACTCACCTATATTTGTGTAAAATTTTTCAGATTACATTTTGGAAATACTTATGTTAATCTTAGTGACCTACTATTTATGTTCTGGATTAAGGTACATCTGATAACCTATTTGATCTTCTTAGATGAGTTGTACTCTATTTGTCTTAAGAGTATTTTCTCATGTAATTAAAGCTCTCATGGCTCCTAAATGATATTTACGATTCACTACTTTGTTTTGTGGACAATGATATATAGGAAGAGTTCAATAACAGAGGGAGTACTATTTTTAGACGATCTTTTACTTGTTCTTTTTCATCTCTAAGAAAGAAAAGAAATAGATGCAACAACTTCTCTTCATCATCGACTATCCCTACTCCTCCCTCTCCGGACTTTCTTGCCTCTTCTCCAACAACCGCTACAATGACAGACTTTCTTGCTTCTTCTCCGATAATCGTTGCAATGGCAGACTTTCTTGCCTCTTCCCCATCAATTGCCATCGGTACTTTTACTAATTTTTAAACTCCTGTATCCAAAATTTGGCACTAATTTTTAAACTTCTCATATTTGACAGATTCTGCTTTCCCTCTTAACTAAAAAAAATAATTGGCTATTGAGTTATCACTTATCAAGAACATTTCTTAAGTTAAGATATCCTGGATAACAATGAGTATATTTCACTATTTCTGTATCCATCTTATAATTAATTTCTTTTATGGTCCAAATGTATAAAATAATTGTAGTTAAAATTCTTTTGTTTTTCTGAAAATATTTAGTTCAACATTTGGAGTTGGGGATTGTAATGTGTTTGTTAGTTGACCGGTTGTTAGTATAGTGGTATCAGAAGTGGTATTAATCCTAGAAATCGATAAGTGATGCATCCTACAGAAAAATTGTATCAGTACATGTCTCTACCAATAGTAACTGATAGATATTTGCTGGTAAACCTGAAATAGTGTACAAATTTGTGAGTTGAAAAATGATTTTTAGCATCCAAAATAGGACTATGTTTATTAGAAAAAAAAAATTAATTTGTCCTCTATCAATTCAGGTAAGAGGTGAGGAAAAGGGGTAGGAACGGTTTTTTAGTAATACCTATATATGAGATAGAAAACTTGTGTAATAAAATTTAGCAATGTCATTCCTTTTCAAATGCTCATACGTAAAGCGTTGCAATTACTTTTAGAAATTTTACTATAATGTTTACGCCGCTATTTTATTTATATCCAAATTTGTGACTTCTTTCGTCACAAATAGGTGTAAGATGATTTTTCACGATGAACCCGATTATTATATTCTATGTTGTTATGACTGCTTTCTTGTGTGTAAAAACCCTAATGTTCTTTCTACACCTTTGATACTCTAATTAGGGTATAAAAAAGCAGTTTGAAATCCTTTTAGTTAGCTATATGGGATTAAAGAAAAATTGAAAATTAGGTTGTTTTAGAAAACAACTGAACATTTCATCTTTGTACAATAACTCGGAGGCAATGAAGTACAAATTCGATGAACTCGATGGCATTATCAGGAAACACCAAGCATCTAAGTTACAAATTTCATTTTCTTCCATCCCATGCCTCGTTTTTTTTTTTTAAATATGAATAATACTTGCATATCTTCAAAGTCGAAAAATGTGACACACAATTGATATCTTTTGATACTGCAATAGATTTAGTTGTGCTAACACTCAAACTGAAAAAGGTTACCAATGCTTGACAATAATAAGGTGAATAATTTTATTTTCTCAAGATGAAATTTATACTCTTATAATATGATTGTTATATTTTTTGTGTCATTACTTACTTAATAGTAGCTATTACATTGTAGTTTTTGAAGTAAAAAAGGCAACTACAGATATACGAAGAAAGCTTTTAAAAACTAAACTCTCTGTATTTCAGAGCTTTAAGATTTATAAAAGAACTTTGGATCTTTTGAAAATCAGTAATTGAGAGAAGGAAAGGGAGCAGGGGAGTTAAGCCAGAAAAAGGGAAAATGGATCGGGACCTTAACTTTAAAAAGCGAAAGGGAAAGGAAGGTAAGCACAACCTAACTAATGACAAGGGTCGAATGTAGAGAGTGATGAAGGGCGACGAGGAACTCGGTAGTTTCTTCCAATTAAGTTTCAGATATGCAGAAACCAAAGGCAACTCTCAGGCCATTTGAGTGCGTGCACACAAATTGTTTGTTACTATCTCCTGCTCGCTTTAGAGAAAATGACCAAATAGTCCTTAATACTTGGTCCTTAATATTTTTTTTAACTTGATTGAAATAGTCCTTAATATATAACAATTGTGTTCATTTTGGATTGAAATTGTTCTTAAAATATAACAATTGTGTTCACTTTTTATTGAAATTGTCCTTAATGTATAACAAAATGTGTTCATTTTGATCCTTCACCCTAAAATCAAACAGATTTGTAAAAAAATGTGTTAAATTCAACTATGGACCTTACGTTGCTAATATTATCACCATTGTTGTCTTCTTTGTTAGCTCTTGTTATGCGGAATTCGAGATAATACGAGAAAATATAAACGCGAAAAACAAGACAACAGATTTACGTGGTTCACCAATAAATTGGCTACGTCCACGGGGAAGACGGGGAGCAGTTTTATTATGGAGAGGTAAGAACAGAATACAGAATAGGGTTTGCCATAGCGTCTATATATAGTGCTAAGCTACGCCCTAACAGGCTTGAGCCCAAAAGAAAGAACTCCAAGAAACTAACACCATTTCTCTAAAGAAAGAACTCCATTTCTCTAGTTCTTTCTGTTGTAACGGGTCCGCTTCAAGACATTCAACAGCTCTAAATAAAGAACTCCAAGAAACTAACAACATTTCTCTCTTTCTTTATCTTTCCTAAAATATTATTCCACCAACCTAATATCCATTTCTTTTTTAAGCAAGAGAAAATAATATTTCTTTTATTAAGAGACACTACTAAAAAAAGACCAAAAAGAGACCTAAAAATGGAGACCTAAAAAATAGGTCAATAATAAGAGACCTCATGAGGTCGATATTTAAATTAATATCTTTTAATTTTTTTTTTAATGTAGGAGAGACCTCGTGAGGTCAATTTAATGAATAATTTTTTTTTTTACCTAACTTATTTAAAAATTTTAAATTTTTAATCTAATTCTCATAAAATTGGAGACCTCATGAGGTCTCTTATTTTTTAACTATTTAATTAAATTAAATTATTATTTTTAATTTAACAAGTAGAGACCTCATGAGGTCTCTACTTGTTAAATTAAAAATAATAATTTAATTTAATTAAATATTTTAAAAGTTAGAGACCTCATGAGGTCTCTTAGACAAAATCAAAAACCTAGTCCAAATTAAAATAACACTTTCTTCCCTCTCTTAATTTTTTTACACGACTGCGCGCCTCTCTCTCTTTCTCACTGACCTCGTCGACGGCGCGCCTCTCTCTCGTCGTCGATCGTCGACGGCCTCTCTCTTTCTCGTCGTCGATCGTCGACCGCCTCTCTCTCTGTCGTCGTCGACCGCCTCTCTCTTTCTCTCTCTCTGTCGACCGTCTCGCATTGCTATCTCTGTCGACCCTCGCTATCTCTGTCGACCCTCGCTCTTGTAGACCTTCTCGCTAGCTCTCTGTCGACCTTCTCTCGCGCCACCAGCTCGCCAGCTGCCGCCAGCTCGCCAGCCGCCGCCAGCTCGCCAGCCGCCGCCAGTTGCAGCGCCTCAGCAGCAGCACAGAGCCTCCATCTCCAGGTAAACTTCTTCGCATAGTACAACTACTTATGGTTTCACGTGAGTTAGGAACTTTTCTTGTTATTTGGACACCACAAGGCATTGGGCACCCTAAGAACTTGTGACCAGAAATTGTGACACTTCCAATTGGCTTCTTGAAACTAATCATCTGCTCAAAATTAAAAAGAATAATTAGATCGTCGCTTTGAGAATTAATAAATATATTGTAATTAGAAGTAAGAAGCAATTGAAACTCACATTGTTTACAAAAGGGGTCATAAGACCACATAGTGCTGCATCACAGTGGATGTAAAATCGATCTTGTGAATAGCCACATTCTTTGAGTGTTTCAAGAATAACATCAACATCATCAATAGCTCCTTTGAACGTAGTTCCTATAGTTAAAAGAACCATCAATGGAAAAGACTTAAGATGACTGATTTGATCACATAAAAGAAAAAATGAAAAATGATAAGAGGTTGGAGTATAGGTATATACCAATTGTGACATTTATAATAGCTGGTTTGTCCTTATTTTGAAGTAACTTTGCTCTTAAATCTGAATAGTCCATCTCTCCATTTACTGATGTGTTGATTGTTTCTGAATCCATTCTATACATTCTTGCAGCTTTGAATACTGATATAATACTTAGCTTTAAATTTTAGATATAATTATTTGTTAAGCATAAGTACCAACACTAGTTGATCCTATTAATGACAAAATTGATTTTCTTTTGAAAATCAATTTGTGTCCATCTAGTGTTGACACTTAGCTTTAAATTTTAGATATAATTATTTGTTAAGCATAAGTACCAACACTAGTTGATCCTATTGATGACAAAATTGATTTTCTTTTGGAAACAATTTGTGTCCATCTAGTGTTGACACTTAGCTTTAAATTTTAGATATAATTATTTGTTAAGCATAAGTACCAACACTAGTTGATCCTATTGATGACAAAGTTGATTTTCTTTTGAAAATCAATTTGTGTCCATCTAGTGTTGACACTTAGCTTTAAATTTTAGATATAATTATTTGTTAAGCATAAGTACCAACACTAGTTGATCCTATTGATGACAAAATTGATTTTCTTTTGAAAATCAATTTGTGTCCATCTAGTGTTGACACTTAGCTTTAAATTTTAGATATAATTATTTGTTAAGCATAAGTACCAACACTAGTTGATCCTATTGATGACAAAATTGATTTTCTTTTGAAAATCAATTTGTGTCCATCTAGTGTTGACACTTCGCTTTAAATTTTAGATATAATTATTTGTTAAGCATAAGTACCAACACTAGTTGATCCTATTGATGACAAAATTGATTTTCTTTTGAAAATCAATTTGTGTCCATCTAGTGTTGACACTTAGCTTTAAGTTTGTAACTATCGTGTTAGTATTAAGTTAAACTAAACTAATTAAACTTAGAATTTGTTAAGTTAGTTAATAAGTTAAACTTGTTACTATAGTATTAGAATTTATTTAAAACTAGACTAATTAGACTTAGAAATTTGTTAAGTTGGTTAATAAGTTAAATTTGTAACTATTGTGTTAGTGCTTGACAAATTTAATTTATGATTCTTATGTAGATGGATCGTAGTTGGATGTATAATATGACTAATTTTGGTCGAATGGGGCTAAGACCTGAATTTGTAGAAGCTGTTGGTTTTGTGGAGTATGCAAAGACATTAGATCCTTTTCAACGTAGTGGTATGATTAAGTGTCCTTGTAATAAATGTCAATGTTTGAATTATGAAAAACCAGATGCTGTTGAGCTTCATATCTATCGAAATGGGTTTAAAAAAGAATACACTGTGTGGACTAGTCATGGAGAAATTGATAATAACTTTGATGTATTCCAACATTATGTTCCTGGTGAAAGTAGTAGCAATGTGAATTCTAATGCACAAAATTATAGAATTGATGACATGGTTCAAGATGCTTTTGGTGTGCATTCTGATTTTGATTTTGCTAATCAAGGTGAAGAAGCTCCTAATGTTGAATGTAAAATTTTCTTTGAACAATTGCAATCTGCTAGTCGGCCTTTATATGAGGGGAATCCACACTCACAGTTGTCTATTGCGGTTAGATTATTAAGTATCAAATCAGATTGGAGTGTCCTCAAGGGGCAATGGACTCTGTGATTGACCTTATTCATGATTTAGTTGACCCAAATCTAGAGATACCTGATAATTTCTATAAGGCAAAGAGGTTGGTATCAAAGTTAGGAATGTCATCGATGAGAATTCATTGTTGTGAAAATGGTTGCATGTTATACTATAAGGATGATATTGATCTAGAATCGTGTAAGTTTTGTGGAAAATGTCGTTATAAACAGACAGCTAGTGGGAAGAAAGTTCCTATTAAGGCAATGCATTACTTACCTCTTATACCAAGGTTAAAGAGGTTGTATGCGTCTAATAGATCTGCTCCTCATATGAGATGGCACCATGAACATAGAAGACCACCTGGAGTTATGTGTCATCCATCCGATGGAGAGGCTTAGAAGCATTTTGATAGAACATATCCACTATTTGCAGCTGAAACGCCGTAACATTAGATTGGGTTTATGTTCAGATGGATTCACGCCACATTCTGTTTCTGCTGCACCATATTCTTGTTGGCCTGTATTTGTAACACCATATAATCTTCCACCCGAGATGTGTATGACCAGTCCATATATATTTCTCAATTGTGTCATTCCTGGCCCTCAGAATCCAAAAGTATTGATTGATGTATACTTGCAACCTTTGATTGATGAGTTGAAACAATTGTGGGTTCAAGGGGTTGAAACATTTGATGTGTATCTTAAGCAGAATTTTAATTTGCGGGCTGCCTTAATGTGGACTATTAATGATTTTCCAGCATATGGAATGTTGTCAGGGTGGATGACAGCGGGAAAGTTAGCTTGTCCTTATTGTATGGAAAATACTAAATCATTCACTTTGAAACATGGTCGTAAAAATTCTTGGTTTGACTGTCATCGACAGTTCTTGCCAATGGATCATGAGTTTAGGAGTATGAAAAATGCATTCAGAAAGAATTCTGTTGAACAAGGTTATCCTCCTCCAATCTTAACTGGAGAACAAGTTTGGGAGAGGGTTCAAAACTTTCCAAAGGTCGCAAAAGAACAACCCTATAAATTTGATGGATATGGTGTTGCAAATAACTGGACAAAACAAAGCATATTCTGGGAGTTACCGTATTGGAAGGACAATCTTCTTCGACATAATCTTGATGTCATGCATATTGAAAAAAATTACTTTGATAATTTATTTAACACAGTAATGGATGTCACTGGCAAGACAAAAGATAGTGTTAAATCTAGAATGGACTTACCTGAATATTGCAGGCGAAAAGAGTTATGGTTGCAAGAGAAACAGAACAACAAGTTCTTCAAGCCTAAGGCTAGTTATTCATTTACAAGGGATCAAAAGCGTAAAATTTGTGAATGGGTCGAGCAACTTAAGATGCCTGCTGGACATGCTTCAAATTTAGGAAAATGTGTTGATATGGAGCATGGAAAATTACATTGTATGAAAAGTCATGATTGTCATGTCTTCATGGAAACATTACTCCCCGTTGCATTTAGTGGCTTGCCTGATAGAATTTGGAAACCTATGACTGAAATCAGTTTGTTCTTCAAGGACTTGTGTTCTAATACGTTAAGGGAAGACAACCTAGTTCAGATGGATCAGAATATTCCTGTAATTACGAATAAATTGGAGAAGATTCTTCCACCTAGATTTTTCGATGTGATGGAGCATCTTCCTGTACATCTAGTGCATGAAGCACGTCTTGGAGGTCCGGTTCAATATAGATGGATGTATCCTTTTGAGAGGTAAATATTTAACTATTAATATTTTTATATTAATATGTTGTTTAAATCAATGAGAACAATGTATAATGTAGGACTATTGGAAAGTCTAAACGTGGCATGAAACAAAATCATAGAGTTGAAGGCTCAATGGTTCAATTCCATCTTGGTAGGGAGATAACTAATTTTGGTTCTTATTACTTTAAAAGAAGTGTGTCATGCTTTCAAAATAGACCCAATTGCCATGACGATGGTGGTGAGACTATGAAGCCACTATCAATCTTCAATCAACCAGGCAAAGGTTCAAAAAAACGCACAAGGAGGAATCTTAGTGCCATTGAGTTGCAGTCTGCATCTACACATGTCTTATTGAATTGCCCACAAGTTAAACCATTTGTTGAGTAAGTTTCTGGGTTCTCACTAAAATATGTAATTACAAGACAAAACAATTAACTCAATATCCATCTTGTTTGACAGTTACTTTGTGCATTTATATGGCAATGAAAGAGTATTTGAGAATTTCTCAAAGTGGTTTCAAGATTACGTAAGCCTTATAATATTTTCATAATACTAATTATTAAATAAATTTATATTAATTGATGCTAATTTCTTACTTTTTAAATATTTATAGATTTATGACACAAAAAATGGTCAATTTGACCAATTTTTGAAGGACATTCTTGGGGACCCATCAAGACTTATTCAATGAATAAGTATGTTGTTAATGGTTTTAAATTCACTACTGAAGAATACTCCAAATATAAAAAAAACTAACAATAGTGGAGTTTGGGTAAAAGGTGGTGATGGAAATCTAGATGGAGTTGATTATTATGGGGTACTCAAGGAGGTTTTGGAAATGGAATATTCCGGTTGGCCTACAAAAAAAATTATATTATTTAGATGCAAGTGGTTTGATCCAACCCCCAAAAGAGGTACGAGAGAAATCAAACAATATAATATCATTGAAGTAAAGCACACAAGGGAATATGAAGCTTATGATCCTTTTATTATTGCACAAAATGTTAAGCAAGTGTACTATGTTCCTTATCCCTTGCGTCCAGATAAAGCTGATTGGTGGGTGGTTATTAAAACCAAACCCATGGCCGTGTGGAAGTTGAAAACGTGTATTGGATGTTGCATACCAAAATGATGATTCATCAATTGTTCACCACACCGTCGATATTGAATTAGAAAATGATTTAGAGCATCCTGAACATATATTAGAAGAGGTTGATATGGAAGAAATAACAAATGAAGGGGCAAATGCAACAATTCATGAGGATGAGTTTGAGTATGATGATGAGGATGAAGATGAATATGAGGACGAGGACGAGGACGAGGACGAGGACGAGGATGAGGATGAGGATGAGGATGAGGATGAGGATGTGAATGAGGATGAGGATGAGGATGAGGACGAGGAGGATTAGTAATTACCAATGTATCTCTGTATTAATTACCTTGTGTGCCTTTTGTTTTAATTTCAATAACTTCAACTTCATATGTTCTCGTGTGCCTTTTGTTGGATGTTGTTTTCGATATTATTTTGTACTTGTGGTTGTGGCTTTATTTTATTTTAAAAAGTGATGAACTGCTCGATAAGCTACTGGATGATGTTTGTCTCTCATATCTTCAATATCTAACAACCTTTGACTTGAATGTTTTTGTTACTAATTAGATGACAGGTAAATGTAAGAATAAAGATATTGATAATGGCCCCAAAAAGAAAAAAAAAGAAAGAAGGTATGGTTAGTAGATAACAAACAGGTATACATATAAGATCAGACAACACAGCATCTCTCCCACCAAAAGACACTCAGCCACATAGCTATTCTAGGCGGACCGTGCCTCCACGTATTATTCCTCCTTCGACCTATATGCATCCACCACTAGAATATACTCAGCCGCCCCCTCAGGTACCTTTGATGATGACCACATCAGGGAATGCTACCCCACAGGGATACAGTGTTTTGCCTCAAGAGGATAATCGACCAACGTCTAGTGTCTCTCGCACTAATACTCACAACCCTGCAGACTCACAACCATCATCATCATCTGCTTCACAACTTATGATGTCGAGTCTTCGCATTCAAGGTAATAGTTCTGAGCCTAACACTCCTACCACAAATCAGTCAGATACACCTGGTCATGACAATACACAAGTTGGCATGAGGGACATGCATAATAGACTTGTCATTGAGCCTGAAGGCTACACGTAAGTTTTTTTTAAAAAATATGGTATGTTTATTATTATATGATTTAATTCTATTTGTTTTAACTTGTAAATGTTAAAACTTTGTATTACAGTTTCAATCCAGATGATGCTGTGGGGATCATTTCTCAGACAATCAAAGAACTCTATAGAGATGCTTATCCTACATGGGGAAAGTTCCCTAGCAATCTCAAGAGACAAATATTTTTTGAGTTCAGGGTATATTCGAATTTATTTGTTTAACACTATTAAAATACTTGTCTTCATTAATACTTATCAAATAAAATAATTTATGCTTTGATTGTAGAAAAAATGTGCTTGGCGTCCGGAACATGAGGCCAAAATTTGTGCAAACTTTCACAAGAAAGCTACGCATACTCTTGCTAGTTTGTTTAATAAAGCTCGTAGAGATAATAGCAAACCTAGCTGGGTTCTATCGGAGGATTGGGCAAAATTACTCGTGCATTGGAAATATGATCCAAGATTTAAGCAGATGAGTGAGATCGGTAAAAAGGCAAGATCATCTACTAAGGGTGGTTTCTCAACACAAGTGGGGCTCAAAGTCAAGGAAGTGTGAGGAGGAAATTGGTGTGTATCATTTTTCTTTGTGTCTATATATTTTATGTATTAATATTTAATTAATCTTGATTATAACTTTATTATTTTATGTAGGAAAAGGAACTAGGAAGACCGATAACTCAAGCTGAGGCATTTAAGGCAACACACATTAGAAAGAAGAAAAATCCTGAAGATCCAGACGTGTGGGTTGAACCGCGAGCTGAAGTGACCTATGTAAGCCTCTAATTTTAAAAAATAATTACTTATTTTCTAAATTTATATTCTCATATGATAATATTCAATTTAGAATCGATATCTTCAAGCTTTGGATGATTTACAACAAACTCTGCCTGAAGAAAATCGAGGTATGCCACTTACTCAAGAACAGGATGAGAGAGTTTGGTTAGACTTGACTTGTGGGAGTAGAGTAGATATGGGTATGCATATGGAATGCCGCATAAAACCTTTCGTGAATTTTCTTCTGAGTTTGAAGGCCTAAATAGTTCAAATCATGATGAATCAAGAAAGAAAAAAAATTTGGCTATGGAGAAAAAGATGTTGAGCTATCTAGCCAAGCCGAAGAATCACGGGCTAGGGAAAGGCGGTTGGAATTACAGTTTGCGGGTCTTAAGGCTCAATTCGATGCATTACTTGCCTCAGGAGGGATTCCCCCTTGTTCTAGTGATGTCACTTTCCCTCCTCGACCTCCTCAATCTCAACCTACTCAATATCCAATGTATGGTCAACAAAGAAATATGACCCATGAGAGTAGTGATAAAGAAAGTGATGAAGAAAGTGATGATTATGTGGCAAACACACTACGACATTAGTGAAGTTTAGACTTGTGATATCTAACTTATGGATCATTTTGTTAACTTTATAATTTTGTGATGAGAATTATTTGTTTGTGAATACATGATAACGTTAGAATGTATTATATAACTTATGGATATCATGGTTTTTGTTTAATATATAATTATGTTGAAGTGAGTTGCAATTGAGTTGATAAGAGAATATTTAGTAAATGTATTGCTTCAATTGAGTTTTTGAAGCTCTTTGAGTTTGATTTGGGTACTGAATTAAAATGACAGGTGATGAGAAGCCGCATAAATAATAATTTTCTGCCAGTTTTTTTCCAGAAAAAGAGACCTCATGAGGTCTCTATTTTGCATTAATTTTCCAGATATTTCATAATAGAGACCTCATGAGGTCTCTTTTTTGCATTAATTTTTCCAGATATTTCACATTAGAGACCTCATGAGGTCTCTATTTACCAATTTCTATTTTATAAATGCAGAAGAGAGACATCATGAGGTCTCCCTTTTGTATTAATTTTTCAGCTATTTCAAATTGGAGACCTCATCAGGTCTCTAATTAACATTTTATAAATGCAGAAAAGAGACCTCATGAGGTCTCTTTTCTGCATTATATTTTCCGTAAATATCATAATGGAGACCCGTGAGGTCTCCAAATATTAATGCAGAAAAGAGACCTCATGAGGTCTCCACTTTAAAATAATATAAATTAAATTAAATAATATCTTAGCGACCTAATGAGGTCTCTTAATTAAAATATAAAATTAATAATATTATAAAATTGTGACCTCATGAGGTCTCTATATGAAAAATATTAATTTAAATTAAATAATACAATAGTGACCTCGTGAGGTCTCCTTTTTGTAAAAAATCAGATTATTTGTTGGTGACCTCGTGAGGTCTCCGTTTGGCGACCTCATGAGGTGTCTGTAAAAAAGTGACCTGCATTTTACTGACCTAGCGTTGAAGTCTCTTTTTAGGTCTCTTTTTTCCGAAAAGAGACCTCATGAGGTCTCTTTTCTAGGTCTCTTTTTGGCCTTTTTTTAGTAGTGAGAAAATAGAGACAATGGTATTATATTTCAAGGAGTTTTTTTTAATAAACTAACGAAGAAGACTATCGGTGGACTTTGTTAGCCCCGTAGGATTCATAGTTGAATTTAATATATATATTTTTTACAAAATCTGTTAGGTTTAAAATAAAGGATCAAAATGAACACCTTTTGTTATACATTTTCAATCAAGTAAAATATATTAAGGAAAAAAATGACCACCTTTGTTATACATTAAAGATCATTTCAATATAATGAAATACATTAAGAACCAAAATAAAGCATTACTTATACATTAAGGATCATTTTTGTTTTCTTGCTCACTTTACTACTCCTTGAAACATATATGCTAATGACCCTTAAATTATAGCGAAAGCAGCCTCAGCCCCTTCCCTCGTGGCTATTTCATAAAATCTACACGTGGCTTTTTTTTTACCCTCCCCTAGGAGCTCCCGTCCTTTTGCTCCCTTGGTGGCTCGAGTTGGTAGTAAGGGGTGTTTAACATCCGAGCAATCGTCACACGTGGCTTTTTCTCTACTAACAAAAGGATTTTGGTGAACTTGTAACTTCTAGTCTATGTCTCTAATGAATTCGAGCGACATTTTCAATAACCCTTTTGTTCAACATGTTAGCCACATGCATCATATAATTTAAACGTATGATAAATAAATGAAAGTATTCCATCGAGATGCACTTGTTATCATGGATTGTGCTAAAATTCTTTAACCTAGAAGATGAAATTAGGTGAATGTTCATCTTTATGTTGATTAATAATGTATTAGCTTTCGGGACAACACCATTGATATAAACCTGAAATGATATCACCTTGATTCTCTCTTGAATTCATCTCGCTTATTGCTACACTCAATTGTTGAATCAAGAATTTGGATTTTATTTTTATCATTTACATGTGTTTTATTGGATTTTATTTTTATCATTTACATGTGTTTTGCTAGAAATAAAGCTCAAGCTCTCTTTCTCCTATATAAAAGGAATCATATTGTTACAATATATTCTGTCGTGCATTTTGTGCAAAGCTCCTTCCAACTGCTATGAATTCTTTCAAAGTAAGTAGAGTTATTATCATATCCTTATCTTTGTTATATACAACAAGAGGCCCTTTCTCATTTTTCACGTATTATAATGTTGTTCATCTTCGTTTCTCCCTTAAAAGCAAGGTATCACTCACGGTTGAAATAAATTTCAAAATGATAAGTTAGCAGCTCCCTACTCTATATATATAGTGGAATGGAGCAGAAGAAAAGAAAATTTATATGGGGCAGAAACTTCTGTCATTACCGATGGTGTTAGACTTTTGGAATTTCATGCACATCTGAATAAACTATGGTCCTGATTTTATGGAGATGCTATTTTAGTTGATTGTTGAGTTTTTTTCTTTTTGAGAATGCTGGTGAGACATTCCAAGCAGGAGTTATGTATCAAAAAGAAATTGGTGTTGAAGATAGGAGGTTAAGCATTGTGAAATGTGTAAGTTTCATGCTAAAGGAATTCTGAGAAGTCATTTTCATGTGTAACCAAGATTTTACTTGATAATGTTGGTAGCTTATGTCTGTACTACATGTTATTGTGCTTTTATTAGCAAATTCCTTCTGGAATCATTTATCAAAAGTGACCATCGTGATTCATGGTTGCAGTATGCGATTCTTTAGGATTGCCTCTTGCCTTTGACAATAAGTGACGGAAGCCATGCCATCTAAATTATATGGTTATTCAAAAGTGTTTATTGTTATTTCAGATTTCAAGCATATTTCTAAGTTAGATTTGAATAAATATAATCAGATCTAGTATTTTACTAATCATGAACCTCAATCCTTTTTCAATGTACAATTATACTTATAATGTAATAATATTGTATGCATTTGTACTAATTCACAATCTTCCAGGAAGGTCCAATTAATTGATTCTTTCTTAATAATATATATTTTTGGGAAAAGGCTCAAATATGCCATCGAATTTTCAAAAAAAGTTCATTTATGTCATTCGCTAAAAGTTTGGCTCATCCATGTCATTACCGTATAAAAAAAGGCTCATTCATGCCATTTTTTTAACGGAGATTTTACAAAACCACTTTTTACATGTGTCAGGTTAAAATTCGTCCACGTCATTTTTTATTTATAATAAAAAATCAAAAATCTGAAAAATTATTAAATAAAAACCCATTCAAATAAAGATCCACCCAAATAAAGATCTATCCAAGTAAATACCCACCCAAATTAAAAAAATATCCCATATAACCCATTAGTAACCCAATTTTTCAATTCACTTTTACCCTAAAAACCTAATCTAAGAATAGAAGTGAAAAAGACCAACTCCTTCTTCTCCGACGAATTTACTGTTCTTTCTCCAATCTCGTTTATGAAGATCAAAGAGGCTAGTTGACATATTACTACTAAATAGTTATTTAATGTGGTTGGTAAAGGATTTCAAGAAAGTGTACATATTGGGTTCTAAGTCATGTGGGTTTGTTATTTTTGTATGTGTAACTGCATTGTTTAATAAGTAATGTTTTTTACTTTTAATGATCTTTGTTTGTTTCTTTTTGCTGTGGTCCCATATTGTATTCATTGTCAAATTTAGGGATCCTTTATGATTGTTCTCTAAGTGGGTTAACACTATTTTGTAGTTAAAGTTCTCAATATTTAATTATCTTGTTTGTTTTTTATTTGTTATGGTCCCATATTGTATTCGTTGTTGTCAAATTTAGGATTTTTTTATGATTGTTTTGCAAATGACTTTAACACTATTTTATAGTTAAAGTTCTCAACTTAATCTTGTTTGTTTCTTTTTGTTGTGGTCCTGAATAGTGTTCAGATTTTAAATTTGGGAGAGTGTATGTGACAATAGTATAAAGGAAATCATTGTTTATTAGTTAAAATATGTCTTTTAATGATGTTATTTGCTTATTCTTGTTGTGGTTTTGAAGTGTATTTTCTACAAAACTTTTACACTATATTATTCAGTTTCTTGCATTCCTTTAATCTTTCTCCCTTTGCCCTCCATCAAGTAATCAGACGTGAATCGTAGACAAGTTGTTAGCAAGATTTGTTTCTTGTTCTTCGATTTAAGTTATTTTGGATAGTTTAATCATCATATTGACTATATTTTATTGTTGTACGTTGTTGGTCCCTCATTTATTCAATTGTTTTTTTGGCATGTGTACATTACTGAAGAATGATTGCTAAAGTAACAATACTTTTTCACTATGGGGGTGAATGAGTCTTTTCTCCCCAATTATTCTACACTAAGAAGTTGATGCATACATGGCATGAATTTGATCCAGACTTGTTGTCGTACAAAGACTTTGTGAAGATTTTAAGAAAGAACTTGGTTATTTTAAAGTGAAACAACTCTTAGTTGTTGGACCATCTGATAGATACTACATAGTTGAAGGTGATGATGGTATTCGAGATTTACAATGTCTGGTTTGTCATGAGTTTAAGAATATTGACTTATTTGCTGTAGATGATACGGACTTGACAGTTGATACCCTTAACATCCTTCATCATTTAGAGAGATATCATGTAGATGTTGAAGTCGCATCAAATAATGAACATGATAATGAACATGTACCAGATTCTGATTGTGAGGTTGATATTCCTTCTGATGTGGAGCATGATGAAGAAAGGCTTCAGTTGTTTGAGAAATAAAGAAACAGTAATGTAAGTGATAATTTGGAGCACTACAAGAAATTAGAAAAGGGGATGTCATTTGCCACCATTAAGGAAGCTAGAAAGACAATGAACTACTATGCTATAGCTAGTAAACATGGATTGAAGATTGAAAAAACTGATCCTAACAGGCTAGGTATGTTTGTCAAACTGGATGCCCTTTTAAATGTAATATTTCACAGGACAAAAAAGGGGCTTCTGGATTTAGTATAAAAAATTTGATAAGTGAACATACTTGTTTTCCATGCTACAAAAATTCGAGGGCTGATTCGAAGACATTAGCTCAATACTTCAAAAGTAAATTACAGAGAGATCCTAAGTACACTGTGAAGGAAATGAGAGAAGAATTATCAACTGATTTTGATTTGAATGTTACAAAATCCAAGCTAAGGAGGACTAAGGTGATGATCCTTGAAAAACTAGACGGGAGTTTCAAGGATGACTTTAACAAACTTGAAGCATATGGGGCTGAATTAAAAAAGTCTAATCCAGGTACCGATGTTGAAATAAATATCTCAAAAGATGCTTTTGAGCAAGGTATAAGAAAGTTCTTGAGGATGTATATATGTTTTAATGCCTTGAAGGTAGGTTGGAAAAGTGGATTAAGACCACTCATTGGTTTGGATGGTACTATTTCGAATGATAGGATCAAAGGTCAATTGTTCGGTTGCAGTGGGACAAGATTCTATGAATCAATTCTATCCAATTTCTTGGGCAATGGTTGACAAAGAAACTACCAGGACATGGTCATGGTTTGTGGAGCTTTTGAAGAGGTCTTTAGACCTTAAAGATGGAAGTGGAGTGACTTTTATTTCTGACATGCAAAAGGTTTATCATTTTTTAAAACATGTTTCATTATATTTTTGACTTATTTTATGTTTTAATCGTGACCTCTACTTCATTACTATGTTCTTTTTAACCTTACAGGGGTTACTAGCAGCTCATCAAAGATTTTTTGTTAGGCACGTCGAAGCTAATTGGCTAAAAAAAGTGGAGGAGCGGGGAAATGAAAAAGTTTTTGTGGTGGTGTGCTTGGAGCACATATGATGAAGAGTTCAAAGACCAACTCAACAAGCTAGGCCAATTGGATGAAGATGCTGCTAAGGACTTGATTAGTAAACCACCTCAGGCATGGTGTAGAGCCTACTTTGACATGCAATGTAAGAACACAATGGTTGACAATAACTTCACAGAATCATTCAATGCTTGGATTTTAGAAGCAAGAGGTATGCCAATTATCAAAATGTTGGAGGAAATAAGGATTAAGGTTATGACTAGGTTGGCTGAAAATGAAGCCAGAGTTAGGCATTGGAAAACTGGATACAGTCCACAATGCATGAAGTTGTATAGTGATTATAGGGCAATAGCACATGGATGCATTGTGAACTTTAATGGTGATTATGGTTATGAAGTGTCTGAAGATGATGATAGGCATACTGTGAACTTAGAGCATACTAGATGCACCTGCAGATTGTGGGACTTGTCTGGAATTCCCTGCCCTCATCACATAAATGCATTTTTGCATAACAAAGTTGTTCTTGAGACACAAATTCACTGGTTTACAGTAAAGAAGCATATTTGTTGGCATACAAGCACAAAATACAACCTTTCAGAGGAATACAATTTTGGAATGTTGATCCTGCTCATGCAATGGAACCACCTTATATGATCAAAACTATTGGAAGACCCAAGAAAAAAAGAGATAGAATAACAGATGAAGCAAGAAAAAGAAAAGGTGAATGGAGTTCATCAAGAAAAGGTTCTATAATGACATGTAGTAATTGTGTGGAACAAAATCACAACCCACGAGCTTGTTATAAGGTATATTTTTAACTTATTCTCTTATTTTAGGTAAATCTTTGAGTTGCATTAATTGTGTATTTTTGGAGATTGCAATAGTTGGCACTAGTTTTATTATAGTTTTTGTGACGGTTTTTAGATGGACATTTTTGTAGACTTCAATTTTGAATATTTGGAAATTGAAACTTTTGTGACTGTTTGAGTTTTTTGGGCTGCTATAGCTTTGTATTTTCTTGGACTACAATAATTAGAAATGTGAATTATCATTATTTTGTTTGATAGGCAAAAGGGGCTGAACAGATTTCAAAGAAAGGCAAAGGCAAAGAAAAAATTGGTGAGACATCAACTGGAACACAACAATTTGGCCATGCCTCAAGGAACAACAATTATGAACTTGAATTTGGTACGCAACAATCTCAATAATCAGCCTTTCGAACTCAATTTGATACTCAACAGTCAACAGCTTATGGACCTGATATTGGTGACGATGAAGATCCAATATTGAGGCCGAAAACCATCTCTGAAGCTGTACATTGTTGGCCATGAGAAAGGGCAGAATGACGTCATCAACTGGTGGTAGAAGAATTCAGTTTACCGGAGATGAAACTGGGGTGTCAACTCCAACAAACTTTCTTTATTCACCAACAATGATAACTTGGCGAGGAAAGGAAGCTGTTACATGCAATCAGTTAAAAAATGACGCGAGAAAACGTGTCAAGATGATTGCAAGAAAAGGGCAAGGGGAACTAGCCCCCAATTCTTTTGAAATATGAAAGTTGTTTTGTTTTTCTTTTGTGATGCCTAGACATTTTAAAGGTTAAGTCTTTCATTTTGTGATGCCTAGACATTTTAAAGGTTAAAGCAGTTAACATGTGATTTTTGTTATTACAATTATTTTAACCTTAAAAAATGACAATTACCTATTCTGTAATAGAATGACAATTGATGCTAGATTTGTTGAAATATTAGGTTATGCACTATGTTGATATTGAAGTTTTGTGTTATGGAGTGTATTTCCTTAGTGCATGTTGACATTACAGTTCTTTTCAATGGACTTTTGTATTGCTGCTGCTTGGAATTTGTTTATGCATTGTGATTATTAATGATATTATCTTTCTATAGTTGGTTAAGTGCAACTCTAAAATTTATACAACATATTAAAAGTTTTTTGTGTCATATGTGCTAGTGTGCAGCTGTATTATTTGTGTCATATGAGCTAGTGTGCAGCTGTGTCATATGCCCCCGTTTGATGATAAGTTATTCGAGTTCTTTGTAGTTTTGTCAAATAAAAAAAAGTTCTTGGTAAATAATTGACTTTAAAGGCACATATATGTTGGAAAAAATGGTTGACAAAGTACTAAAACAACAAAATTATATTAAAAATAACTTTCAGTGGTTAACAATGTACAATGTACCGATATAAAAATAAGTAACAAAATTACATTAAAAATTACTTGACAAAGTACCTAAATAACATAAGCTAGCTTTCAATGGTTGTCAAAGTACCTAAATAACATAGGCACTAAACTATAGCCAAAATTAACATTACATGATACTACATTCATACATATGCCAAATTAAAAGTTAAGGTTGCGTAATAACATATGTCATTAGAGCAACAAGCAAACCAAACAAGCACAGGATGACCAATCTTTGTCGCAACACATTTTTTCTCAACCGTTTTATTGATAGAACATCCATCGCAATACAAACTTTAAAATTAGCCACCTTCTCGATCAACATATTCTTTTCACATTTAAGAATATTCATTTTTTTACTCGACTCTACTATAGTTGCACCATTATTTGCAGCACTAACTTCAAAATCAGCTATCTTCTTCGTCAAATAATTTCTCTCAATATCACAAACATCTAATTATTGTTTTTGATTGCTGATGATATCGATAGCTCTTGGGGGGGGGGGGGGTTCATCCTCCCATTTCCAAAATTACATAATTGATTCTGCTCAAATATCACAAATTAGTCGAATAATATCAAAACCCATTAAAAAAGAGATTGGAACCCATATGACTTAAAACTCGTACACTTTCTTGAAATCCTTTACCAACCACATTAAATAATTATTTAGTAGTAATATATCAACTTACCTCTTTAATCTTCATAAACGAGATTGGAGAAAGAACAGTAAATTCGTCGGAGAAGGAGGAGTTGGTTGTTTTCGAGGGTAAAAGTGAATTGAAAAATTGGGTTACTAATGGGTTATATGGGATATTTTTTTTTAATTTGGGTGGGTCTTTACTTGGGTGGATCTTTATTTGGGTGGGTTTTTTATTTAATAATTTTTTAGATTTTTGATTTTTTATTATAAATAAAAAATGACGTGGACGGATTTTAACTTGACATGTGTAAAAAGTGGTTTTGTAAAACCACCATTAAAAAAAAATGACAAGAATGAGCCGTTTTTTAAACGGTAATGACATGGATGAGCCAAACTTTTAACGGATGACATAAATAAGCCTTTTTTTGAAAGTTCGATGACATATTTGAACATTTTCCCTATATTTTGTAAAGTAGTTAAATTTGGAATCACACGTGTAAGAAATAACAATGTGTTCCATAAACTTCTCATATAACAACCTCATGCAAATAAAAATTGTTGGCATTACAAATCTTGTGGTTACAAAAAATTTGTGGTGCTAGTATTTTTCTCATCTCCGATCTACCTTTTTTTCCGTTTAACCATAAAGTTATCTCCATAAAATGTTATATATAGATCAAAATTTGGGAAGGATAAACAAATAAATTTTACAACAAATATATTAAAAAGTAGGTGTGGAGAGCTTTTATTTATTTATTTATTTTTATTCTCAAACATGTACTTTGTATATTCATGATATGATGCTGAGCTATTCATTTTCGTTTGTTGTTTTATTATGTGTTATAGGATGATGATGGCCAACACATACCTTCAAGTTTTATGCTTATCGATTTGTTCATTGGCTATTATCAATACCGTGTCATCTGCAAACGAAAATTACTTACCTGAGGCATATCATGTCTCAAAAACAATCGTTAAAAATGCTGTGGCAAAAGGAGCAGGTTGATTTCATTATTAATTTTTTTAAAAAAATTAATGTAAGATATACTAATATTTTTGTTAATAAACTTGTTTTTTATATTGTGGCAGTGTGCTTGGATGGATCACCTCCAGCTTATCATTTTGAACCAGGATTTGGAGATGGAGCCGAAACCTGGCTCGTTCAACTTTCGGTATGACCTAATTTTGCGCCCCCTAATTGATTATGGATATAGTTAGGGCAGAGCTACCTTGTATGAAGCCGAAACCCAGAAAATTAAAAACTATATATATATGATTAAAATAAGTTTATATACCCCTTCGACAATCTATTTATAGATTTTGAATCCCTTATTTAAAAATCCTGGCTCTGCCACTGCATAGTATATATATTTGGAAGAATTATTTTGCTTCAGTTTTGACATTATTAATTGTTGTTATTAGGGGGGAGAATGGTGCAGAGACGTTAAAGCTTGTCTAGACCGTTCCAAATCTGATTTTGGTTCTTCCAATGTTATGGGTTCATGGTGGTTTACAGGAATGTTTAGCAAAAATCAAAGTGGAAATCCAGGTTAATTTCTTAATTATCTCATCATACTTAATTAATTATTATATATATATAGTTGAACATAATAATATTTATTTAATGTATATATGATTTGCAGAATTCTATAATTGGAACAAAGTATTTATTAGATACTGTGATGGTGGAGGCTTCACCGGTGATGTCGAATACGTCGATCCCGTACGTCCTTACTTAAATTTTTATTTAACTTTACTAAGACTGAGACATAATTATTAATTATCGTAACGTAACACATAACAACTTCCTTGTTTGTTAGGCTACCAAACTTCATTTCAGAGGTGCAAGAATATTTAAGGCAGTGCTGGATGAACTTTTAGAAAAGGGATTAAAAACGGCCAAAAGTGTAAGTAAACTTTAATTAAAATTATATAAAGCAATAATTAGAAGATATATTTATCTCATCATATTTATTTATAAATAATTGCAGGCTCTTCTTAGTGGAAGTTCTGCAGGAGGATTTCCAGCAATGTTATATTGTGATTATTTCCGTACATTATTGCCAAACACTCCTAGAGTCAAATGTATGAATGATGCTGGTTATTTTATCAACCCGTAAGTTGCATTTTTTTAAAACATAAATAAATTTATAGTATGAGAATATTGTTATATACGTGCAATCTAACTTTGTCTCTCTTTCTATTGACAGCAAGGAGCCTTTTCTTACAAATTTTACAGAACTTTATACATCACTTGTTACTTTACATGTAATTAAAAAATCCTCACCTTTACTAGTTAATTATTTCCATCTTTTTTATGTCTTTATAATGATAAGTTACTTATTATTTATCTGAGTTATTGTAGGGATCTGCCAAAGCGTTACCTAAAGAATGCACTTCAAAGATGAGTCCAGAATTGGTATAATATAATCATATTATGGTGTTAATTTTTTACCACTAAACTAAACACAACAATTTATATATTTATATGATTATGCAGTGCTTCTTCCCAGAGAACATGCAACAATATGTCAAGACACCCCTTTTCATTGCCTCTTCAGCATATGATAAATATCAGGTAATTACATCCATCTATCTGAGTTCATGTGTCGAAATTCAAATAAGTTTATCTTTAATCATAAATTCTTCATATATCTTTTAAATATTTTGATATATCAATTACTGTGATTTATAGTACTTTTTTACGTACTTTGCAAAATATATGAATTTCATTTTAAAAAATTTGAAGATTCTATGAGCGAATTCTTGATTAACTTTAAATTGTTTGACTCTTGAAAAACAAAATATGTTATATAAATTGGAACAAAGAGAGTATTTTCTATATGTCTACTTACTATAGTACTCCATCCGTCCACTTTTAATTATCGGGTTATGCTTTTCGAAAGTCAATTTGATTAATTTTCATAGATAAATTAGATTATATTAATTCGATATTTTAAACAAAATTCAAAAACTATATGAAAATACTAATTTATTTATTTTTTTTGCGTATCAATATGATGAAAAAATACATCATAAAATATTAATTAAAGTTCTTATAACTTGACTTCTAAAAGAGAAAAATATGGCAATTAAAAGTAGACGGAAAGAGTGATATAAAATATATGTAACATGTCAAGACTGATATCATGAATTCAAAAGATCTCTAAATATGTGTTAATTTCAACTAATGTGCATGAGTTGTTTTGCAGATAAACAGTAGTATAGCTAATGGGATAAATACTTGCATTGGTTATGCAAATTGCACTGCAGCTACGAACCAAACCTTCTTAGGTCAGTACTATAAATATATCAATGAGTTAAAAACATATATTTTCAATTAATTATGTAGAAGTAATTTATTAATACTTGTGAATTCAATATATTTCAGAGTTTAGATCGCGATTCTTGAATGCTTTGCCCAAACCAACTAATCCAAAATTAAAAGGAGTTTTCATTGATTCATTCAATCATCATAGCCAAGTCCAATATTGGTGGTCTCCTATAAATATCACCACAATTAACAACTTGGTACGTATTTAATTTATGTATTGTTATAATTGTCTTGTCAAAAAAAAAAAAAAAAAAAGAAAGAGAATTTGTTATCGTACATACGTGTGTATATATATATATATATATATAATTTGATTGTTTAATATACGCAGACTATATCAAAGGCATTAGCTGATTGGTTCTACGATCGGAACTACACGTATGTGATACATGAACATGAATTGCCGATTCCTGCTCTAGGAGTAGTTAAAGAAGAGGAACATAAAGCCAAAAAAGAACAAGCGCCATCTGCCAAATCATTAACCTAAATATTTTTGTTGTTTTCAATCTTATATACATAATTAAGTAAAGATGAATGCAAAAATCTTTTGTTTTGTCTTTATTTATTACTCCCTCTCTCCTATTTTCATTTCTCAAGATCAAGTCAAATTATATTAATCTTTTATCTATATTCTTTTAATCATATTAACGTGACAAAAGTTATAACTCACGCTACGAGGCGAACCAAGCCGAACGTCACTTACGCGTAATCCCCCATCGAAAAATATCGTCAAACAAGTATAAGTTTGATGTATCGATAAATATAAATTAGACTAAAATGCAACATAATTCAATATGTGGTAAAATGTTGTCAAACAAGTATAGAATCAAAGGTATCAATAAATATAAACTAAACAAATGTGTAACATAATTCAATGTGTGGTTTAACGATTTTGACCCAGTATACTTTAAGGTTGCAAGTTTGAATTTAGCTTGAGTTTTTTTTTTTTTAAAATGACCACAAAAACTTAGTCAACGAGGTTATTATATTAAATTCAATTAGTATATTAATTTCAATTTAAAAAATTAATCATGACTTCTTAAAAAATGAAACATTGACATGAATTGGGGAAAGAGGCTAGAGTAATGTTTTACCAATGTATTACCATATTTTTAATAGAAAGCAACTTCAACTTGTATATTAAATATTTCCTGTCCCTTGATGATACATGAATACATATAACTTCAGCTTAAGATATCTAAAGCACTTTCATGGAAGGATGCCGGAAAGACTCAATTATATTAGTGATTAATATGCTCAATATACACCATCGTGTTACGTAATACGTGTTGGTTTTTAAAAGGTGTAAATGAAAAATGAAGAGTTATGACTTTTATGAAAAATTATGATTTTTATGAAAGGTTGTGACCTCGGATAGGGGCGAGGCCGAGTCTCGAGTGAAGGTTAGGGTTAAGTCTCGAGGTCGGGTGTCGGGGTCGGGGTTATGGTCGGATTAGGGTCAGGTTTGGTCAAGTCTCGGGTCAGGTGTCAAGGTCGCGGTTGGGTCGGATCTCGGGTCAAGGTTAGGTTCAAGTATCGGGTCGTGTTTGGGTCTTAGATCGACTTCAATTCTCGGATCGGGGTTGGGATGGGTCGAAGGTCAAGTTTGTGGTTGTGTCTCGAATGAGATCTTGAATCAACGTCAGGTTAAAGGGTCTCGGGGTGGGGTCGGGTGTCATGTCGAGGTCAGGGTTGGGGTCATGTCTTGAGTAAGGTGGCAAGGTTGAGGCCGAGGTTAGGTCTTTACGTAAGAGTTGGGTGTCAGGGTTGGGGTTTAGGCCAAGTAGGGTGTCAAGGTCAGGGTCGAGGTTTAGGCCAAGTAAGGTGTCAAGGTCAGGGTCGGGTCGGTGTCAAGTACTGGGTAGAAGTCAGGGGTTTGGTTTCGAGTCGAATATCGGCGGTTGGATTTCGTTTTTAAAGTTGGATCTTGAGTCGGATGTTGGGGTCGGGAGTTGGGTTTTGGTCTCGATTCGAGGTTGGGGTCGTGTCTCGAGTCAAGTTCAGGTTTGGGTGTCGGGAATGTATTCCGGTTCGAATGTCGGGTCTCTAGAGGGTTAGGTGCTTGGTTTGGTCTTGGGATCATGTTATCACATCGGGTCATGGTCATGGTTGGGTTCTAGTTCAAATGTCAGGTCCCGTGTTGGGAGTAGGGATCAAGTTTCAAATCGAGTGTCGAAGTTAGTTGTCAGATTGATTATTGGGGTTGATTTTCAGATCATAACTACTCTGATCTCCTGTCAAAAAATAAAAGATATTTTTTATTTTTTTTATTCACCAATCACACACTAGAAAATATTTTCCGAAAGTATATTTTACTCACTAATAAATATGATAAAATCCATTAGAAACCAACTTATTTTCCAAAAAAAAAAAAAATCGATGAAAGATGTTCCCATTGATACCAAACACACCCTCAATCTATTTTGCAAGATTTATTCATTTCTTCAACTATGTTGTTACTCTCACCCGACAAAAGAATAGGGAGTTGAAAACTATGGGCCCAAGTTATGGCCTTGAGGTTGTGACTCCAAAATTGTCGATTGATAAAATATTTGTGTGTAAATTGTATTCAAATTTGAATGAATTTTTAGACTGTGTAGGATATCAAAATGAATATTAACAATGTAACAGAGAAAAAAATGAATATGAAAAAAATGTAATAAAAGTAATCAATTACATGTAAAAAAAAAAGAAATAATGATTTTATTAAATGAACAAATATTTAAACGTCTGGCTACGACAAAATAATATAAACATAACAATTGATAAAAATCCTAATACTTTGAGAAGAGGATGATTACCAACAAATTTCATTAAAATGACAAAAACATGTATTTTGAATTATTTAAAATAACATACTCAAAAAGTATAAAACCATCATATCGAAATTTGGTGTCAACAGATCAGTTTTGGATACGGGGTGTTACACTTTTGCTTTTGTAGTTTCTTTTCTCATTAATGATAAATGAATTTCACATATAAAAAATATTTAACAATATCAAATGCAATATATTTGACAATTTTTTCACAATTAATATTTTTCAATTTTATATGAACGGTCACCATTGTTAAAATTTAGTTAAGTTATATTTGATCTTTTTATGTGGTAATGTATTTATTATTATACTTCAACATGGAGCTCCATTAGAAGTCAAAGATAAATATTAATTTTTTTCTTAATGATGAAATACAATCAAACACTAAGTCTAACGAAACACGAAATTTGCGTAAGTTTGAAAAAGAAGTATTAAAAATACCTTGAAATTTGGCGCAAATAAGTAGTTTCATCCTGAACTATTGACAACTTTAGAAACACTCCTCTATTTGACTATCTAAGCCTACCCCCCCCCCCCCCGATATAGCCCCGATATGCCACATGACATAATAAGTTGTCTCAAATTCTTAAAGGAGCATAAGACCTTATATTTTTGCAATAGAAGATCGACAAAATCCTTTTCTTTGAAGACTTGCTCCAAGCCAAACTTGAATCTCAATGAAACAAGGTAAATGATTCACAAACTAAATATCTTTTGTTAGTGTCTTTTTCTTAAAAAAATGTAGTTTTCAAAGTGTTCAGTTTTAATTGTTTTCTTTCTCCTGTCTCTGGTGCATAAAGTTTCTCTAGTTAAAAACAAATATTTATGTACGTTGTAGAAGATACAGAGTAACTGTTCTCACTCCTATTTTTAAATTAAGACTTTTCTCTTATTTATAGATTACACACAATTTATACGATAAATAGTTCGTGCGTCCTTTGAGCATCAAGAGCTTACCCTTAAGATTTTACAAGTCCGACATAGAAATCCAATGACATGTGGAAGGAATTCACTACTTATATAAGAATACTATTACTTACAAGACCTAGACTTCATTCACTACTTCAGTAGTCACTTATTTGATCCCTCAATCTCTCAAAGGAAATTAGCTCGAATTCATATTTAACTTGTTTTACTAAAAAAATAAAAACTTTCGAAAAATCGACAAAACTTATTATTTAAGAGAAACCGAATTTCCAAAAAAACAGAGTCACCACTTAATTTTTTAGCAAAAAATCAAGAAAAAACTAAACTTTTCAGAAAGACCTAAACAGATAAAATCAATTTGAAAAAAAAAACGGGTTCGAAGTTCACTATACATTCCGAGAAGATATTAGGCGCTCGGAATGCCTGCTAACTTGAAGTTAACCGGCGATTTGACTAAAAGGACTTTCAAATTTCAAACTAAAGTAAAGGAAATTCATTTTTTATTAATTTACTTACTTATTATTTTTTATTATTTTAAGGGGGAATGAACTAAAAGGGAATTTTTTTTAAAAAAAAGGGAATAATTCATAAAGTGCAAGACCAACTAAAATAATAAGAGTAAAACTAAGTGATAAATTAAAACATATAAATATATTTAATTAAAGTATGAAGAAAAGAAAATATGACTTCTCTTGGGGGTTTAGTTAAATAAAGACCAAAATCAAATAAAATGATTAGTTAACATAATAAATAAATAAATAAGTAAGAGTAAAGGAAGAGTAGATTCAAATTTAAGTTTTGCCCAAATTTCAAATTTGATGCAAATTTGGGCCAAGTCAGGCCTTCTCTTCTTTGTTGAGCCAGATGTATACACAAAAAGTGTCACACTGTATATAGTCATTTTAATCTGTATATCAGCCTAATTTATTCAACATCTTGTACATTCTCTCCTCTCCTTTTTGTATTCTGCTGCGTTTACACCTGAATTTCATTATTTTTCCTCGTATACCAGTGTATACATCAGGTATACATCACATATATAGCCCTTTTTTGGGCTTTAGGGACTTGAGAAGTCAACTTGCAGCCTTGTATGGCTTTCCCGACACCTGTTCATCAGATTCAAGGGCCGACCGACTCGAAAGAAAGGGTTGGATCCTTTGTGACTCTCTCGAAATGCTGAAAAAGGAAAATAGAAGTTCATGGTGAACTCAAGCAGATTTACATAAAAAAAAAATGAGAATACGAATTAGCACCTAAAGATAATAGGAGTAATAATGTATCTAAAACTATATATCGTAACAACTAAATTAATATGCAACAAAAGCTTGCTTGGACCAAACAGTGAATATCTAATGGAGGAATACAAATTCTAATGATACTAACAACCCAAAACATATTAATGACAAAATAATGACTACTTACAGTCTACAACAAATATATACCCTCCAATCAATTTAATAAATAAAATGTCTATTAACAAGTAGTACTAACAGTTAAGAGCAAAAAACAATTTAATTCAATCAATATCATATGAATTACCATGATTGAGCGAAGACAATTTTGAAAACAAAACTCTACTCAAATTAGATATGCTTTATCACATAGAATGGAGAAAGAACACACAAAGAGGAACTTCCATTCGAAAATCGAACATTTGTTGAACCATGACAATAAAACAAAATTGGAGCAAAAGGAGGGAACAAGGAGATCACTTACAAAGGGGAGCTGACTATTTTGACAATCTGAAACCTTACACCTATATGAATAACCAACATCAACAATAACAAACTAAATGAAAAACAACTAATACTTGCAGGTTATGTTGTTGAAAGCCAATTCAACACAGAAATAAATAAATGAGGAAAACAAAGAGATAAACTCGAATAGTGAAATACATAATCAACATAATTGAAGCTAAAACAGAAAACTTTAAGCTCAATATTAAAACTAGATCATGAAGTCGCATAAGAAACATAAGTGTAACATATTCAAACTACCAAAACTCAACTATAATCACAGCCATGACCAAAGGTAACAACCTCACAACACTAGAAACACCATGTCAAAAATAAAGAAGATGAGGGAGTATCATGCCGGAAAAGGCGTTACCTTTTTCTGGGCAGCTGAACTACGATGAGCTTCTTCCAACACCACAAGCCAAAGACTCTAACGGGAAAACTTGAATAACCGGATGAGCAACCCATAAGATTTATCTGAACTTTACTACTTCAAATGTAAGAATAATGGTTCTTTCTTTTGTTCTTCCTACTATCTCTAATGTCAAAAAAATTTCTAACTCTTTTTTTTCCAAACTTTTGTCCCCCCCCAACCCCTAATACTTAAAGCGAAAAGGATTTATATAGAGAAAGAAATAGGACACTATTTGAGGGGAGAAAGAGAATGAATTTTGAAATTTTGAATTCGAATCCTTAGAGGATAAGGCCGGGTTCGGTTTTGGAGTGGCTTTGTATGTATTGTTGTGTTTTGGGAATGTTTAGGTGGGTTACTGAATGTATAGATTTTTGGGCTGGGAATTGGAAATAAGAGTAGGGTGAGTTAAGTTGGAAAAGGGCCCAAAATTTGGTCCTTTAATGGGTTCAGGGGAAATGGATTATGTCTTGGAATTTAAGAATTGTCAAATTAAATTAAATTTAGGAAATTTGACTAAAATTTAAACAAGACGAATCAATATCAACTAACTAGTGAGCTTCTTAATTTTAGCAAAAATAAAATAATTAATTTGATTGTAAATTAGCGATTAAAAAATATAACCATAATTAAAACAAAACTAATATGATAGAATACTTACTAAAATTAAAATATCTTTGAGATGATTTTCATTTATTTATGAAATATACCAATTATATCTATAAAATTGTGTGAAAATATAAATTATAAAAATCGACTAAGATTACTTAAAATGACTTTGGAAATTATTTGAATTTTATAAAACTAATTATTCTAAACTGTTTGGAAATTAAGAAGCTCAGGAATTAATTCCTAGGGGGGAGGGTCAAAATATGGTTTCAACAAAACTTTATATACACAATCACACTCAATATCAATATAATTAGTGCAATACCCGGCTTGTGTATCTAAAATTACAGTTCATTTAATTGTCTTTTCTATTTACTCAAATCTATCTGCTCCTATTCAACTGTTTTCCTAGATTCCTGAATTATTCATGGCAGTTACTAACATGCTAAAGTAGCAACATTGATTGAAAATTCAAGAAACAACAAAAGGTCAAAGGGTATTTCAGTAAAAAGTCATTTTAACTTTCATATCAAATGATTTTGAAAGTCATGACTTGATAGATTTCACATACTCCAAAATATTCCCAATTGATAAAATATCATCTACATAAAGAGAAAGAATTACCAAATTTCCATATACTTTTTCACGTAGATGCAATGGTTTTCATCGATCATGGTGAAATCAAATGACATCACCTCTTTATGAAATCTCAGATACCACTACCTTGAGGATTGATTTAGGCCATAAATTGATCTTTTCAATTTACAGACTTTCTTTTCTTGACATTTAACAACGAAACCAACTGGTTGTTCCATGTAGATTTTCTTGTTTAAATCTTCATTGAGAAAAGCGGTCTTCACATCCATTTGGTTTAGTTTTAGATCTAAACATGCAACAATAACTAAAAGTAATCGTGTGGATGTGAACTTCATAACTGGTGAAAAAGTTTCCTCATAGTCTATTCCAACTTCTTGAGTAAAATTTTTGTAACCAATCATGCTTTCTGTCTATCTATTGAACCATCCGATTTATGGTTAACTTTAAGAATGCAATTATTTCCAATAGCTTTACGTTCCTTAGGAAGGTCAACTAGATCCAAGACTTTGTTGGTTTTTATGGACTCTAATTCCTCTTTCATCACTTTTAACCATTCAACCTTTTCTGGCCTCGATAAGGGCTTTGTTATAGAATTAGTTTCATCCAATTCTATAGGAGATACCAAAAAAACATAATCATCAATCCCATAAGATCGTTTAGGTGCACCTTTTTCTTGTACTCTTCCATGTTTAAAGTTTAGATTTCTCTTTAGGATTTTGGGATTTGTGACTCCCACTTGAACCAGGAATCGTTTCTTGATCCATTAAATTATCAAGTTTGTTAGGCAACATTATCTAATCTTCTAAATTTAACATTTCGTACAAAGGATCAACTTCATTTATTTCACCCTTTTTGGGAAAATCATATTCCAAAAATCTAACATATCTTGATACAATTACAGTAATACTTCCTTCCACCTGTTCATCGATGAACACATTCCCTTTGGAGCTTTCAGAGTACCTTATAAAGATGCATTTCTTTCCTTTCGAATTTAGTTTACCAAACTCACCAAAACAATCTTTATTGTATGTTTCACAAGCCCACGATCGTAGATCATTGTCAGGACCCAAATCGGGGCCGCGACTGGCACCCACATGTACCCTCCTATGTGAGCGAACCAACCAATCTAACCTTTAACATTTTAATATAATATCAACAAAAGAAATGCGGAAGACTTAACTCATTAATAAAACAAGTCAAAAAACTATTATATTATCCCCAAAATCTGGAAGTCATCATCACAAGAACATCTATCCTCAAATTACTAGACTAAAACTGTCTAAGAAGCTAAAACAAAATACTAGCTAGTCCATGCCGGAAGTTCAAGGCATCAAGACTTGAAGAAGAAGATCCAGTCCAAGCTAGACGCATTAGCTCACCCTGAATTTCCGATGGAGTGAAGACTGGCTAGATCTTCTGTTGAGTTGAAGTGACGGAACGTTTGCTGCATTCCACAAATAACAAAGAAAGAAAACATAAAAGTAGGGGGTCAGTACAACCACAAGTACTGAGAGTATCATCGGCCAACTCAAATAGAAGATAATATATCAAGTAATATTATAAATCAACTATAAACTCAACATGTAGCGACAACAAGTACTATAATCATCAACAAGTACCATCAAGTTCATCCATGAGGGCTCAAGCCTCAATACCATACTCATTTGGGAGTAAGTTTATTAGATTGAGATATATTATCATCTTTAAGATTCATTATCTTTCTTCCTCTTGTGTCGGTACGTGACACTCCGATCCCCTACCAATATGTGTCGGTACGTGACACTCCGATCCCCTAATTCTACGTGTCAGTTCGTGACACCCGATCCCCTATATGTGTCGGTACGTGACACTCCGATCCCCTACATGTGTCGGTACGTGACACTCCGATCCCCTAATTCTACGTGTCGGTTCATGACACCCGTCCCACTATTACTATGTGTCGGAACGTGACACTCCGATCCACTAATACTCTGTGTCGGAACGTGACACTCCGATCCACTAATACTATGTGTCGGAACGTGACACTCCGATCCACTAACATCATTCTATCCGTTCATCAAGCCTTCTCTATACCAAGGCATCACCAATCCCATACTTTAATTCATCAAGCCTTCTTTTACACCAAGGCATCATCATTAATAACGTAGATTAAAGTTTCTTTCAAGATTTGGGATCAATGGTTTTCATCATGCTTGTTTTATCAAAATCACATAATCATATTCATGCAAGCATACAATTAAGCATATAGACAGGTTTACAATACCACCAATACATATCATTCACTATTAAGAGTTCACTACGAATATCGTAAAAATAACCATAACCTACCTCCACCACCGAAGAATTGGAATCAACAAGCAATTTCCCAAGCTTTGATATTCCCTCTCCTCTTGATCGATCAATCTCTCTCTCTCTCTTTCTTTGTTCTTTCTGTTTTGTTTTATTCAAACCCTCTTTCCTTTACCCTAATTATCATATAATTAAGAATAAAAGAGGACAATAAACCCACTAATTATTAAGGTTACCTCTTTTAACCCCCAAGTAATTAGACTTATTAATATTAACCCTCAATCTTTATAATTAAGGAAAGAATAGTCCAAAACGTCCCTTAAAACGTGTAAAGAAATCTGATTCTGCCTGGGATTTGCGCAACCTGTGACGGCCCGTCGTGCCTGCGACGGTCCGTCACGCAGGTCGTCGCAGCCTCTTAAAACTCAAGTGGGCTGTGACGGTCCGTCAACACCTGTGACGGTCCGTCCTGCACTTCCGTCATGACGGTCAGAGACTCGTTTCTTGTACCAAATTCTCAAAAGTTGAAGTGTTTTGCAACGGGAGCTCACGACGGTTCGTCGTGGCTGTGACGGCACGTCCTGCAGGTCCGTCACAAATTATAGAGAGTCGATTTTTAGTGCCCAGTTTCAGAATTACTAAGTATATTGAAACGATACACCCTCGACGGGCCGTCGTGCCTATGACGGTCCGTCGTGGTGTCCGTAGTCTTGGCCAGTTTTTCCAGAATAAAATCTGCTGCTCAAAACGACTAAACAGGTTGTTACAATAGATACCAATTTACCCATCGTTCGTCCCCGAACGATCAAAAGAAGAAAAAAAACAATGGCGAAAAGGAGTACCTGAATCTGTAAAGAGATGTGGGTATTTTTCTTGCATATCTGCCTCCTTCTCCCAAGTAGCCTCTTCAACCGGTCGATTCTTCCATTGAACTTTGATGGATGCAATCTCTCTCGTCCTCAATTTGCGAACTTCTCTATCTAATATAGCAACTGGTTCCTCCTCGTAAGTCAAATTCTCATCAAGCAAAACTGAATCCCAACGGATAATGTAGTTTCCATCTCCGTGGTATCTTTTCAACATGGACACATGAAATACCGGATGCACTCCGGACAACCCTGGGGGCAAGGCTAATTCATAAGCCACCTCCCCTATTCGCTTAAGCACTTCAAATGGTCCAATATACCTTGGACTTAGTTTACCTCTTTTTCCAAACCGCATCACCCCTTTCATGGGTGAAACCTTCAACAAGACTTGTTCACCTTCCATGAACTCCAAGTCTCTAACCTTTCGGTCTGCATACTCCTTTTGCCTACTTTGCGCCGCTAGAAGCTTTCCTTGAATGCACTTCACCTTATCTAGCGAATCCCTCAAGAGGTCAGTACCCCAAGGTCTAACCTCAAATGCATCGAACCACCCAATGGGAGATCTACACCTCGTCCCATACAATGCTTCAAATGGAGCCATATCGATGCTGGAGTGATAGCTATTATTGTATGAAAATTCTGCCAAAGGTAAGAAACTATCCCAATGTCCACCAAACTCTATCACACATGCACGAAGCATATCCTCCAACACTTGAATCGTTCGCTCAGACTGACCATCAGTCTGAGGATGAAATGCAGTACTAAGGTCCAATCTGGTACCTAATTCCGCATGCAATGTTCTCCAAAACTTAGAAGTAAACTGCGTACCTCTATCTGATATAATGGAGAGTGGAACTCCATGCAGTCGAACGATTTCTGAGATGTAAATTTTGGCTAGCTTCTCTGCATTGTAGGTCACCTTGACAGGAATGAAGTGAGCAGACTTAGTTAACCTATCAACAATCACCCAAATGGAGTCATACTTACCCAAGGTCTTTGGAAGACCAACCACAAAGTCCGTTGCGATTCTCTCCCACTTCCATTCAGGAATGGGCATTCTCTGAAGTGTTCCTCCGGGCCTCTGGTGTTCATACTTTACATGTTGACAATTTGGACATTTGGAAACAAACTCAACAATATCTCGCTTCATTCTACTCCACCAGAAGTGTTGCTTTAGGTCGCGATACATCTTGGTTGCACCAGGATGTATAGAATATCCGGAACTATGAGCCTCTGTCAGAATAGTGGTGATCAAATCATCGATGCGGGGTATACATACCCTTCCCTTAATCCTCAAAACACCTTCCCCATCGATTGTTGCTTCTTTAGCCTCTCCTTGCAACACTTTATCTCGAACTCGACCTAGTTTCTCATCATCAAACTGTCTTCCCTTGATCTTGTCCAGAAAAGAAGATCTTGCCTCTACACAAGCTAACAATCCTCTCTTCTCATTCATTTCTAACCTCATAAGGTCATTAGCCAAAATTTGAATTTCCCTAGCCAACGGGCGCCTAGAGACTTGCAAATGAGCTAGACTTCCCATGCTTCCCGCCTTCCTACTTAAAGCATCCGCTACAACATTAGCCTTCCCCTGATGATACAAGATAGTGATGTCGTAGTCCTTCAGTAGTTCCATCCATCTCCTCTGTCTCAAGTTTAAATCTTTTTGAGTAAAGACGTACTGTAGGCTACGATGATCCGTATAGACCTCACACTTAACCCCATACAAATAGTGTCTCCATTGCTTTAGTGCAAATACTACCGCGGCCAACTCCAAATCATGGGTCGGATAGTTACGTTCATGCACCTTTAATTGCCTCGAAGCATAAGCAATCACATTCTTCTCTTGCATTAGCACTGCACCCAAACCAGAATAGGATGCATCACAATAAACAATGAAGTTTTTACCCTCTACTGGCAAAGTAAGAATTGGTGCGGTAGTCAACAAGGTCTTAAGCTTCTGAAAGCTTTCCTCACACTCATCCGACCATACAAATGGAATATTCTGCTTAGTCAAGTTCGTCAATTGGGAAGCAATAGAAGAGAATCCCTTGACAAATCGGCGGTAGTAGCTAGCTAACCCCACAAAGCTCCTTATTTCTGACACATTAGTGGGCCTTACCCAGTTTTTCACCGTCTCTATCTTAGATGGATCCACCATCACCCTATCTTTAGAAACCACGTGCCCCAAGAAGGACACTGAATCTAGCCAAAACTCACACTTGGAGAATTTTGCATAAAGCTTTTTCTTCCTCAACAACTCTAACACCATTCTCAAATGCTCCTCATGTTCCTTCTTACTCTTGGAGTATATCAGTATATCATCAATAAACACGATCACAAAGAGGTCCAAATATGGCTTGAAAATCCCGTTCATCAAGCTCATAAAGGCAGCAGGGGCATTCGTAAGACCAAAGGACATTACCACAAATTCATAATGCCCATACCTAGTTCGAAAAGCAGTCTTTGGCACATCCGTTGCTCGTATTTTCAATTGGTGATAACCGGACCTCAAGTCAATTTTAGAGAAAACGCAAGCACCTTGTAACTGATTGAACAAGTCATCAATGCGGGGAATGGGGTACTTGTTCTTAATAGTTACTTTGTTCAACTGTCGGTAATCTATGCACATCCGGAAACTCCCATCCTTCTTCTTCACAAATAACACCGGAGCACCCCAAGGAGATGCACTTGGTCTAATGAAGCCTTTGCTCAACAACTCTTGGAGTTGTGCCTTTAACTCTCTTAACTCCGCGGGGGCTATTCTATGAGGGGGTATAGAAATGGGGCGAGTACCCGGTTCCAAATCAATGCAGAAGTCTATATCCCTATCTAGTGGCATACCAGGAAGATCTGCAGGGAACACATCCAAAAACTCACGGACTACCGAAACTGACTCAATTGAAGGAACTTGAGTAGTGTCATCCTTGAGATGTGCCAAGAAAGCTAAACAACCCTTACTAACCATTCTCCTAGCACGAAGAAAGGACACGATACGAACCGGATTGGAGTGTAGTCGCCCTCCCACCACTAACGGATCTGCCCAGGCTTGGCTAACGTCACCGTTTTAGCATTACAATCCAAAATCGCAAAATTCGGAGAAAGCCAAGTCATACCCAAAATTACATCAAAGTCACCCATTTCTAAAATGACCAGATCTACATAAGTGTTGCTCCCCACAAAATTTACCAAACAAGACCTATACACCTTTTTAACTATCACAGACTCACCCACAGGAGTAGAAACACGAATAGGCGTGTCAAGTAATTCACAATGTAAATTTAGACCATTAGCAAATGAGGAAGATACATAAGAAAATGTGGATCCAGGATCAAACAATACGGAAGCCATGCAATCACAAATCAAAAGGTTACCTGTGATAACCGCATCAGATGCCTCCGCTTCAGATCTCCCAGGGAAAGCGTAGCAATGGGCCCCATTATTTGTCTGTCCGTTGCCCCTACCATGTTGCGTAGTAGTGGCTCCGTTTTTCCCATCACCCCGGCCGTTTTGGTGGCCACCATTACCTCGACCACCGCGTCCTCCAGAAAAGCGGCCTCTACCATGACCACCTCTACCTCTGGCTATTGGGGGTCTGTAACTCTGTTTTGGACAATTCCTCCTAATATGTCCAATCTCCCCACATCCATAGCACTCTCTGGAGTCAGGCATAGGTCTCTCGGAGTAGTGTTGACCGTTCTGAGGTGGACCCCCAACTACAGTCTGTAGTGAAGACTGAATTGGTCGAACTGAGTGACCTCCGGAGCTCTGTCCTCTAGAGTAAGAACCATTAAACTCACCTCCCCTTCGAAACCTTTTTGATGTCGATGTCGTGGTGAAGTCATCTGGTTTCACTCCTTCCACCTCTATCACAAAGTCTACCACCTCTTGGAAGGATGTTGCCGTTGCCGCTATCTGTAAGGCTGAAATCCGCAATTCTGACCTCAACCCCTTCACAAAACGGCGAATCCGTTCTTGTGGACTGAAACAGAGTTGGGTGGCATATCTGGATAGTGCGCGAAATTTAGCCTCGTATGCATTAACCATCATTCTACCTTGCTCTAGACTCAAGAACTCATCCCTTTTTCTATCTCTCTGAGTCCTTGGAATATACTTCTCCATAAACAAGCTAGAGAATGATTCCCAAGTCATAGGTGGTGCCTCTGTTGGTTGACACTCAACATGTGACCGCCACCACATTTTGGCGTTCCCTTGAAACTGATAGCTCACGAACTCCACGCCAAACCGTTCTACTATACCCATCTTGTGTAGTAGCTCATGACAATCAACTAGAAAATCGTAGGCATCCTCTGATTCTGCGCCCTTAAAGACCGGAGGTTTCAATTTCAAGAACTTACTGAAGAGTTCATGCTGATCATTTGTCATAATAGGCCCAGCAGTCAGACGTGGAAATGTGCCTATTCCCAATGATGCATCCATGCGGGGAGCCATAGTAGCCGCATGTCGTATCTCTGAAACCGGAGGTGTTGGTGCAGAAACCACTGGAGGTGCCTGACCTTGATCGGATAACCCGCTAAGATAAGCAAGTACCTGGTTGATCAATTCTGGGGTAGGTTGGGGTGGCATTTCCTCATTTTGCACTTGTTCATTCTCCCCTTCCTCACCCTCTCTTATCGCCTCCTCGGTCGGTGGAGGAGTCACCTCCCTAGTATCAGATGGGCTAGGGGCTCGTCCTCTTCCTCTAGAGGACGTCCTCCCACGACCTCTTCCACGGCCTCTTGCCGCTGCTCTTCCTCGAGCCACAGCCCCAGTGGCTGGCTCAGTCGTTTCTTGTCTTTCCGTTGTTGCTGCTGGTGCGGTCGTTGCTCTAGTTCTAACCATCTGCGAGATAGAGTGAAGATGGTCAGATACCAATTTGTATCACCTAGATACCAATTGGACTCAAGTAGTAGCACGAAAGAAAAAATGAAAGAATGGAATTTTCCTAAAGTCTTATAGCCTCTCAAAGAAAAGTAAAGGCGTCCCCCTACCGTTCCTTAAGACTCTACTAGACCTGTTCTTGTGTGATGAGACCAACGAACATAATGCTCTGATACCAAGTTTGTCAGGACCCAAATCGGGGCCGCGACTGGCACCCACATGTACCCTCCTATGTGAGCGAACCAACCAATCTAACCTTTAACATTTTAATACAATATCAACAAAAGAAATGCGGAAGACTTAAACTCATTAATAAAACAAGTCAAAACTATTATTATTATCCCCAAAATCTGGAAGTCATCATCACAAGAACATCTATCCTCAAATTACTAGACTAAAACTGTCTAAGAAGCTAAAACAAATACTAGCTAGTCCATGCCGGAAGTTCAAGGCATCAAGACTTGAAGAAGAAGATCCAGTCCAAGCTAGACGCATTAGCTCACCCTGAATTTCCGATGGAGTGAAGACTGGCTAGATCTTCTGTTGAGTTGAAGTTGACGGAACGTTTGCTGCATTCCACAAATAACAAAGAAGAAAACATAAAAGTAGGGGGTCAGTACAACCACAAGTACTGAGTAGATATCATCGGCCAACTCAAAATAGAAGATAATATATATCAAGTAATATTATAAATCAACTATAAACTCAACATGTAGCGACAACAAGTACTATAATCATCAACAAGTACCATCAAGTTCATCCATGAGGGCTCAAGCCTCAATACCATACTCATTTGGGAGTTAAGTTTATTAGATTGAGTATATTTATCATCTTTCAAGATTCATTATCTTTCTTCCTCTTGTGTCGGTACGTGACACTCCGATCCCCTACCACTATGTGTCGGTACGTGACACTCCGATCCCCTAATTCTACGTGTCAGTTCGTGACACCCGATCCCCTATATGTGTCGGTACGTGACACTCCGATCCCCTACATGTGTCGGTACGTGACACTCCGATCCCCTAATTCTACGTGTCGGTTCATGACACCCGTCCCACTATTACTATGTGTCGGAACGTGACACTCCGATCCACTAATACTATGTGTCGGAACGTGACACTCCGATCCACTAATACTATGTGTCGGAACGTGACACTCCGATCCACTAACATCATTCTATCCGTTCATCAAGCCTTCTCTATACCAAGGCATCACCAATCCCATTACATTAATTCATCAAGCCTTCTTTTATACCAAGGCATCATCATTAATAACGTAGATTAAAGTTTCTTTCAAGATTTGGGATTCAATGGTTTTCATCATGCTTGTTTTATCAAAATCACATAATCATATTCATGCAAGCATACAATTAAGCATATAGACAGGTTTACAATACCACCAATACATATCATTCACTATTAAGAGTTCACTACGAATATCGTAAAATAACCATAACCTACCTCCACCGAAGAATTGGAATCAACAAGCAATTTCCCAAGCTTTGATATTCCCTCTCCTCTTGATCGATCAATCTCTCTCTCTCTTTGTTCTTTCTGTTTTGTTTTATTCAAACCCTCTTTCCTTTACCCTAATTATCATATAATTAAGAATAAAAGAGGACAATAGAACCCACTAATTAACTTAAGGTTACCTCTTTTAACCCCCAAGTAATTAGACTTATTAATATTAACCCTCAATCTTTATAATTAAGGAAAGAATAGTCCAAAACGTCCCTTAAAACGTGTAAAGAAATCCGATTCTGCCTGGGATTTGCGCAACCTGTGACGGCCCGTCGTGCCTGCGACGGTCCGTCACGCAGGTCGTCGCAGCCTCTTAAAACTCAAGTGGGCTGTGACGGTCCGTCACACCTGTGACGGTCCGTCCTGCACTTCCGTCATGACGGTCAGAGACTCGTTTCTTGTACCAAATTCTCAAAAGTTGAAGTGTTTTGCAACGGGAGCTCACGACGGTTCGTCGTGGCTGTGACGGCACGTCCTGCAGGTCCGTCACAAATTACAGAGAGTCGATTTTTAGTGCCCAGTTTCAGAATTACTAAGTATATTGAAACGATACACCCTCGACGGGCCGTCATGCCTATGACGGTCCGTCGTGGTGTCCGTAGTCTTGGCCAGTTTTTCCAGAATAAAATCTGCTGCTCAAAACGACTAAACAGGTCGTTACAATCATTTAGGTTTGTTTTATGACCAGTCCAATGTTCATATGGAGTGGAAGACATTGATCTAAAAGAAACTTTGTTCGATATGTAAATAACAGTCAATAATGCATCTCCCTAAAAAGAGTTAGACAAATTTGTATGTGCCATCGTTGATTTTGTCATATCTGATAATGTCCTGTTCCTTCTTTCAACTACACCATTTTGTTGATGTGTATAAAGAGTAGTTGAATGTCGGATAATACCTTTACTCTTTTGAGTACATAATTCTTCCAATTGTCTTGACAAATATTTAATATCTCGATAGGTTCTTGAAGCTTTTTACTTTTATCCAATTAATTTTGAACTTAATTCATATTTCTTTTAAAGCACTCAAGTGCTTCAGATTTATGAGAAATCAAATAGACATAATCAAACCAATAAATGTAATGAAGTAAGTTGCACCATACCTTTCCCTTACATTCATTGGACTACAAATGGTTTAAGTGTAATCTTTATAGCAATACAATTTTCACAAGTTGACATTTCAATTATGGTAAAAAAACCTAAATGCTCTTCTTTTGTCAACCTATTCATTTGTTGTTTCCCTATGTGACCTAATCTTGCATTCCATGTTATAACATCAATATCATTGTTACTTGAATAACATGTCATCACACAACGGTCAACATAATAGTCATAAGTCGAAGAATACAATCTAGAAAGATAAAAAGATCATAACCTAGTCCAAAACCATATAAAACATTATCTACAGTTATTCTAACACCATTATGACTAAAAACAAATCAAAATCGACATCTAAAAGAACATACACAAGCACTAAGTTTCGTCGAATCTTTGGAGCATTTAGGATGTCATGCAATATCAAGGAACAACCATCACGCAAACCCACTTTGCAAGTTCCAATACATTTGACTTCAAGCCTAGTATTACTTTCTATGACAATCCACCTTGATTTAGATGAAATTCGACAAAACTCCAAAAATGCCTCTCTATCTTGACTCAGATGGTCAGTAAGATCCTGATCTACAATCCATTAAGAAAAGATTTAGTTAGTAAAGAAGTGCTAGAAACATATGCAGCACTTAAAGATGCATTTAGAAATGCAACCTTTTTGGGCTCAGTACCTTACGACCAAAATGCCCAAGTTCTTGGCAATTGTAGCACTTCATTTTAATCTTGTCTCTCTTCTTGAAAAACCGTTTTCCTTTCTTGGAGTTTGACTTTTTCTTTTTCATAGAGGGTCCTTCTCCAGTCTCTTTGTCTTTTCCATTTCTTTTCCAATTTTTCATGCGCCCGAAGCCTGAAGATTTTGTACTACTTAACTCTACCACCAAGGCATGAGAAGCAAGTTTAGAAGCACAAAGGCACTCATCTTCAAGATTAACATGGCGTGCAACATCAAATTTTGTTTGATGTTATCATTATGGGTTAATTTATCCTTCAAATGTTTCCAATTATTTGGAAGAGATCGAACACTGCCTGAACTTGTTGTTCATCTGAAAGAATATGGACAACACTCAAAACATGATATATTCCTTCCAAATCATTTTTCTCTTCTAGTACATACCATATTTTATGACTCTAAATTTCGTTACTATGACCGTTAAGTTTTTAACCTTTGTTTAAGTCAGCAATGATACTTTTTGATACCATGTATGTCACTGACATAATTAGGCAACAATTTTAATCAACTACGCATGCGATATACACATTCAAGCAAATTCATTCTCATAAAGATTTCATATTTAAGGTAAAACTGAAAAGACATGTATGCATTCTATCATCGTCTACAAACTAAAAATTTAAACAAAATTCAAATCTAATTTCTGAAAGTGTATAATTAATGTATTAAAGACGTTGATAACAAGGATTTTAAAGTCTAATAACAAAATTTGAGCTAAAAACAAACTACATAATTCATATTTTGAAAAACAAATAAGCAATAATAAAATTTACAAGTAATTCAAAGACTGGAATCCCCCCCCCCCTCTTACAAAAATCCACAAGACAACAAATGTAAACCCTAAAAGTATGACTTGCTCAAATGTGATGATAAACATCAGTCAATCTACTACTCCAAGGTTCACGAAGTGCGTCTATTAAATAAGCTAAGGCTGTCGAATATGAAATTTCCTTATAATAAGGAGTTCAACCCATTTTATTTCAAAAAGGTGAATAAAATCAAGTGCTAAAATATTAGAGGATATATATAATGACTGAAACTCTTTAAATTTTTCTATTTTTTCCTTCAAATGGCCCTTTGGTTCCTTTACAGATTTTGTATCACCCTTGGGACACCAATCTGTATGATTTCAAGCCATCGAAAACATGTTTTACGGCTGCTTGCTATCATACGTTATCCCTTTTCTTGACTTTGAGAACTTCCACTTTGAGTAATTTGAGCATGTTCCCGTTCAGCCAAATCTGAAATGGGTACAAAAACGGAAATATGATTAATACCATTTAATGCGACAACATATGTCACAAATTTCTCGTAGAAGACAAGAACCGTTTAAGGAATTTAAAGGACTAAGAGAATTTTTCAACACCAATTTTAATACACATAATTAAAATTATAATTTAGTCAAAATAAGTAATTATTATTTTTCATTATGTACAAAAGATAACTCATTGCCTTAAAAAAAATTCAAAGTCAACCACAATCTAATTTGACCACTTGAAAAATCTTATGATAAAGTAAATAGTAAAACACATACTTTGTTAACATAAAAAAATACTAGAAAATTGTTTTCTCTTTTTAATTTTATTTAAATAGTGGGACCATTTTTTTTTTCTCCTTAATCCTTATAGAAAACGAACAAAAAAAAAGGAAAAGGTCCACACCTTCCAATTCGAAAAAGTTATGATAGCATTTTATTTTCCCTTTTTAATTCTTAATATAAAAAAATATAGCTTGACTTTCCTCCGATTATTATTTTTAGGGAAACTTTCACATATAGCAAATAAAAAATTCATATTTGTATGCTATAACAAAGTTGGCATAATTGGGCTCCATAGCAAACATAGAAACTGTATAATTCGGTATACATATACAATTGAAGCAAATTGTATAAAACAAAGTGTATAAAACAAGAAAGAGAAAGACATTTGGGCAGAGAACTGTATAATAATGAAATGTATAAAACGAATTGTATTATTATAAGTGTATAGAACGATTATATACAATTTGAATTTGTATAAAATGAGAAAGAGAGAAAGACAAAAGAGACTTGACAAGGAATATACAATTGAATCGAATTGTATAAAACGAGAAAGAGAGAAATTAGATACAATTTGAAAATTGTATAAAACGAGAAAGAGAGAAAGGAAAAAAGAAAATGGGCAAGAGAGTATTTTTATTGTATAATTATGAGTGTATTGGATGAAAATATATGTACTTGCATATGTATATATAATTTTCTCACGCTTTATACAAACAGAAACACAATTTATACATTTCGTTTTTGTTTGTATAAGTGAGAAAGGCGGTGGTGGCGAGCGAGATTTGTGAGAGTGGAGAGCGAGATATAGAAAAGGGGAGAGAGGGGAACAAAAATATATGTATTTATACAATTTTCTCTGCTTTATACAATTAGAAATAATTTTTATACACTTGTGTTTGTATAAAAAGTGAGGAAGCGAGCGAGAGATTGAAGGATGTAACGACCTGTTTAGTCGTTTTGAGCAACAGATTTTAATTCTGGAAAAACTGGCTGGGACGACGGATGGAACGACGGACCGTCGTGGTCACGACGGCCCGTCGAGGAGGTGTCATCCCATGGCACTTAGAATTTTGAAATTGGGTACTGAAAGTCGACTCTCTGTAAATTGTGACGGACCTGCAGGACGTGCCGTCACATCCACGACGAACCGTCGTGAGTTCCGTTGCAAAACACTTCAACTTTTGAGAATTTGGTGCAAGAAACGAGTTTCTGACCGTCATGACGGAGGAACAGGACGGACCGTCACGGCTGTGACGGGCCGTCACAGGCCACTTGAGCTCGAGGGAGCTGCGACGACCACCGTGACGGACCGTCGCAGGCACGACGGCCCGTCACAGGCTGCGCAATCCCAGGCAGTTTAGGATTTCTCCACACGTTTTAAGGGTCGTTTTTGACTATTCTTTCCTTAATTATAAAGATTGAGGGTTAACATTAATAAGTCTAATTACTTAGGGGTTAAAAGGGGTAACCTCAAGTTAATTAGTGGGGTTTTTTGTCCTTTTTCACACTTAATTATTTGGTAATTAGGGTAAAGGAAAGAGGGTTTTGAATAAACAAAAGAGAAAGAACAAGAAGAGAAAAGAGAGAAACGAATTGAGGGAGATTGGACGAGGAGAAGAAAGCTTGGAATTCCTTGTTGATTTCAATTCTTCGGTGGAGGTAGGTTATGGTTATTTTACGAGATTCGTAGTGAACTCTTAATAGTGAATGATATGTATTGATTGTATTGTAAACCCTGCTATATGCTTAATTGTATGCTTGCATGAATATGATTGTGTGATTTTGATAAGACAAGCATGATGAAAACTATCTAATCCCAAATCTTGAAAGAAACTTTAATCTATGATATTAATGATGATGCCTTGGTATAAAAGAAGGCTTGATGAATTAAAGTGATGGGATTGATGATGCCTTGGTATAGAGAAGGCTTGATGAACGGATAGAATGAATTTAGTGGATCGGAGTGTCACGTTCCGACACATAGTATTAGTGGATCGGAGTGTCACGTTCCGACACATAGTATTAGTGGGACGGGTGTCACGAACCGACACGTAGATATAGGGGATCGGAGTGTCACGTACCGACACATATAGGGGATCGGAGTGTCACGTTCCGACACATATAGGGGATCGGAGTGTCACGTTCCGACACATATAGGGGATCAGAGTGTCACGTTCCGACACATAGTGGTAGGGGATCGGAGTGTCACGTACCGACACAAGAGGAAGAAAGATAATAAATCTCGAAAGATGTTAATATACTCAACATAATGAACTTAATTCCCAAATGAGTATGGTATTGAGGCTTGAGTCCTCATGGATGAACTTGATGGTATTTATTGACGATTATAATACTTGTTGTTGCTACATGATGAGCTTATAGTTGACTTATAATATTACTTGATATGTATTATCGCCTATTTTGAGTTAACCGATGATATCTACTCAGTACGTGTGGTTGTACTGACCCCCTACTTTTATGTTTTCCTCTTGTTATTTGTGTTATGCAGCAAACGTTCCGTCAACTTCGACTCAGCAGTAGATCAAGCCAGTCTTCACTCCATCGGAAATTCAGGGTGAGCTAATGCGTCTAGCTTGGACTGGGTCTCCTTCTTCAAGTCTTGATGCCTTGAACTTCCGGCATGGACTAGCTTTTTAGTATTTTGTTCTTAGACAGTTTTAATTTAGAAATTTGAGATAGATGTTCTTGTGATGATGACTTCCAGATTTTGGGAATATTAATAATAGTTGAGTTGTTTATTATGAGTTTAAGTCTTCCGCATTATTTCTGTTGATATTATATTGAAATGTTAAGATTTAGATGGGTTGGTTCGCTCACATAGGAGGGTAAATGTGGGTGACAGTCGCGTCCCCGATTTGGGTCGTGACAGACTTGGTATCAGAGCATTAGGTTCATTGGTCTCATCACACAAGAACTGGTCTAGTAGAGTCTTAAAGAACGGTAGGGGGACGCCTTTACTTTTCTTTGAGAGGCTATAAGACTTTAGGAAAATTCCATTCTTTCATTCTTTCTTTCGTGCTACTACTTGAGTCCAATTGGTATCTAGGTGATACAAATTGGTATCTGACCATCTTCACTCTATTTCGCAGATGGTTAGAACTAGAGCAACGACCGCACCAGCAGCGACAACGGAAAGACATGAAACTACTGAGCCAGCCACTGGGGCTGTGGCTCGAGGGAGAACAGCGGCAAGAGGCCGTGGAAGAGGTCGTGGGAGGACGTCCTCTAGAGGGAGAGGACGAGCCCCTAGCCCATCTGATACTAGGGCGGTGACTCCTCCACTGACTGAGGATGTAGTAAGAGAGGGTGAGGAAGGGGAAACTGAACAAGGGCAGAATGAGGAAATGCCACCCCAACCTACCCCAGAGATGATCAACCAAGTACTTGCTTATCTTAGCGGGTTGTCTGATCAGGGTCAAGCACCTCCAGTGGTTTCTGCACCAACACCTCCGGTTTCAGAGATACGACATGCGGCTACTATGGCTCCCCGCATGGATGCAACATTGGGAATAGGCACATTTCCACGTCTGACTACTGGCCTATTATGACAAACGATCAACACGAACTTTTCAGTAAGTTCTTGAAATTGAAACCCCCAGTCTTCAAGGGTGCAGAATCTGAGGATGCTTATGATTTTCTGGTTGATTGTCATGAGCTACTACACAAGATGGGGATAGTAGAGAGGTTTGGTGTCGAGTTCGTGAGCTATCAGTTCCAAGGGAACGCCAAAATGTGGTGGCGTTCACATGTTGAGTGTCAACCAACAGAGGCACCACCTATGACTTGGGAATCATTCTCTACCCTGTTTATGGAGAAGTATATCCCAAGGACCTTGAGAGATAGAAAGAGGGATGAGTTCTTGAGTCTTGAACAAGGAAGGATGACAGTAACGCGTTGAGGCTAAATTTCGCGCACTATCCAGATATGCCACCCAACTTTGTTTCAGTCCACAAGAACGGATCCGCCGTTTTGTGAAGGGGTTGAGGTCAGAATTGCGGATTTCAGCCTTACAGGTAGCGGCAACGGCAACATCCTTCCAAGAGGTGGTAGACTTTGTGATAGAGGTGGAAGGAGTGAAGCCAGATGACTTCACCACGACATCGACATCAAAGAGGTTTCGAAGGGGAGGCGAGTTTAATGGTTCTTACTCTAGAGGACAGAACTCAGGAGGTCACTCAGTTCGACCAATACAGTCTTCACTACAGACTGTAGTTGGGGGTCCACCTCAGAACGGTCAACACTACTCCGAGAGACCTATGCCCGACTCCAGAGAGTGCTATGGATGTGGGGAGATTGGACATATTAGGAGGAATTGTCCAAAACAGAGTTACAGAGCCCCACTAGCTAGAGGTAGGGGTGGTCATGGTAGAGGCCGTTTTTCTGGAGGACGTGGTGGTCGAGGTAATGGGGTCACCAAAACGGCAGAGGTGATGGGCAAAACGGAGCCACTACTACACAACATGGTAGGGGCAACGGACAGACAAATAATGGGGCCCATTGTTATGCTTTCCCTGGGAGATCTGAAGCGGAGGCGTCTGATGCAGTTATCACAGGTAACCTTCTGATTTGTGATTGCATGGCTTCCGTATTGTTTGATCCTGGATCCACATTTTCTTATGTATCTTCCTCATTTGCTAATGGTCTAAATTTGCATTGTGAATTACTTGACGTGCCTATTCGTGTTTCTACTCACTCCGGTGGTAAGTCGGTGATAGTTGAAAAGGTATATAGGTCATGTTTAGTGAATTTTGTGGGGAGCAACACTTATGTAGATTTGGTTATTTTAGAAATGGGTGACTTTGATGTAATTCTGGGTATGACTTGGCTTTCTCCAAATTTTGCGATTTTGGATTGTAATGCTAAAACGGTAACGTTAGCCAAGCCTGGGGCAGATCCGTTAGTGTGGGAGGGTGACTACACTCCCAATCCGGTGCGTATCATCTCCTTTATTCGTGCTCAGAAGATGGTTAGTAAGGGTTGTCTAGCTTTCTTGGCACATCTCAAGGATGACACTACTCAAGTACCTTCGATTGAGGCAGTTTCGGTAGTCCGTGAGTTTTTGGATGTGTTCCCTGCAGATCTTCCCGGTATGCCACCAGATAGGGATATAGACTTCTGCATTGATTTGGAACCCGGTACTCGCCCCATTTCTATACCCCCGTATAGAATGGCTCCCGCCGAATTAAGAGAGTTAAAGGCACAACTTCAAGAGTTGTTGAGCAAAGGCTTCATTAGACCAAGTGCATCTCCTTGGGGTGCTCCGGTGCTATTTGTGAAGAAGAAGGATGGGAGTTTCCGAATGTGCATCGACTACAGACAGTTGAACAAGGTAACTATTAAGAACAAGTACCCCATTCCTCGCATTGATGACTTGTTCGATCAGTTACAAGGTGCATGTGTCTTCTCAAAAATTGACTTGAGATCCGGTTACCACCAATTGAAAATACGAGCAACGGATGTTCCAAAGACTGCTTTTCGAACTAGGTATGGGCATTATGAATTTGTGGTAATGTCATTTGGTCTTACGAGCCCCCTGCTGCCTTCATGAGCTTGATGAACGGGATTTTCAAGCCATACTTGGACCTCTTTGTGATTGTGTTTATGATGATATACTGATATACTCCAAAAGTAAGAAGAACATGAGGAGCATTTGAAAATGGTGTTAGAGTTGTTGAGAAAGAAAAAGCTTTATGCGAAATTCTCCAAGTGTGAGTTTTGGCTAGATTCAGTGTCCTTCTTGGGGCACGTGGTTTCTAAGGATGGAGTGATGGTAGATCCTTATAAGATTGAAACAGTAAAAAATTGGGTAAGACCCACTAATGTGTCAGAAATACGGAGTTTTGTTGGGTTAGCTAGCTACTACCGTCGATTCGTCAAGGGATTCTCTTCTATTGCTTCCCAATTGACGAACTTGACTAAGCAAAACGTCTCATTTGTATGGTCGGACGAGTGTGAGGAAAGCTTTCAGAAACTCAAGACTTTGTTGACTACCGCGCCTATCCTTACCTTGCCGGTAGAGGGTAAGAACTTCATTGTCTATTGTGATGCATCCTATTCGGGTTTGGGTGCAGTGCTAATGCAAGAGAAGAACGTGATCGCTTATGCTTCAAGACAATTGAAAGTGCATGAACGTAACTATCCAACTCATGATTTGGAATTGGCCGCGGTAGTATTTGCACTAAAGCAATGGAGACACTACTTGTATGGGGTTAAGTGTGAAGTCTACACGGACCATCGTAGCCTACAGTATGTATTCACTCAGAAAGACTTGAACTTGAGACAGAGGAGATGGATGGAACTACTGAAGGACTACGACATCCCTATCTTGTATCATCCGGGAAAAGCAAATGTTGTGGCAGATGCTTTGAGTAGGAAGGCCGGAAGCATGGGAAGTCTAGCTCATTTGCAAGCTTCTAGACGCCCATTGGCTAGAGAAGTGCAGATTTTGGCTAATGACCTTATGACGTTAGAAATAAACGAGAAGGGAGGATTGTTAGCTTGTGTAGAGGCAAAATCTTCTTTTCTTGATCAGATTAAGGGGAAACAGTTTGATGATGAGAAATTAAGGCGAATTCGAGATAAAGTGTTGCAAGGAGAGGCCAAGGAAGCAATAATCGATGGGGAAGGTATTTTGAGGATTAAGGGAAGAGTATGTGTACCCCGCATCGATGATTTAATCACCACTATCTCTTGCAGAAGCTCATAGTTCCGGATATTCTATACATCCTGGTGCAACCAAGATGTACCGCGACCTAAAGCAACACTTCTGGTGGAGTAGAATGAAGCGAGATATTGTTGAGTTTGTGGCCAAATGTCCAAATTGTCAACAAGTAAGTATGAACACCCAAAGGACCGGAGGAACACTTCAGAGAATGCCCATTCCTGAATGGAAGTGGGAAGAATCGCAATGGACTTTGTGGTTGGTCTTCCAAAGACCTTGGGTAAGTATGACTCCATTTGGGTGATCGTTGATAGGTTGACTAAGTCTGCGCACTTCATTCCTGTCAAGGTGACCTACAATGCAGAGAAGTTAGCCAAGATCTACATCTCAGAGATCGTTCGGTTGCATGGAGTTCCACTCTCAATCATATCAGATAGAGGTACGCAGTTTACTTCTAAGTTTTGGAGGACATTACATGCTGAATTAGGTACTAGGTTGGACCTTAGCACGCATTTCACCCTCAGACCGATGGTCAGTCTGAGCGAACGATTCAAGTGTTGGAGGATATGCTTCGTGCATGTGTGATAGAGTTTGGTGGCCATTGGGATAGCTTCTTACCTTTGGCAGAGTTTTCATATAATAATAGCTATCACTCCAGTATCGACATGGCCCCATTTGAAGCATTGTATGGGAGGAGGTGTAGATCTCCCATTGGGTGGTTTGATGCATTTGAAGTTAGACCTTGGGGGACTGATCTGTTAAGATATTCTATGGAGAAGGTGAAAGCTATTCAAGAAAAGCTTTTAGCGGCTCAAAGTAGACAAAAGGAGTATGCGGACCGAAAGGTTAGAGACTTGGAGTTCATGGAAGGTGAACAAGTCTTGTTGAAGGTGTCGCCCATGAAAGGGGTGATGCGGTTTGGAAAAAAAGGTAAGCTAAGTCCAAGGTATATTGGACCATTTGAAGTGCTTAAGAGAATAGGGGAGGTGGCTTATGAATTAGCCTTGCCCCCAGGGCTGTCCGGAGTGCATCCGGTGTTTCATGTGTCCATGTTGAAGAGATACCACGGAGATGGAAACTACATTATCCGTTGGGATTCAGTTTTGTTGGATGAAAACTTGACTTATGAAGAGGAACCGGTTGCTATATTAGATAGAGAAGTTCGCAAGTTGAGGTCGAGAGAGATTGCATCCATCAAAGTTCAATGGAAGAATCGACCGGTTGAATAGGCTACTTGGGAGAAGGAGGCAGATATGCAAGAAAAATACCCACATCTGTTTACAGATTCAGGTACTCCTTTTCGCCATTGTTTTTCTTCTGTTGATCGTTCGGGGACGAACGATGGGTAAATTGGTATCTATTGTAACGACCTGTTTAGTCGTTTTGAGCAACAGATTTTAATTCTGGAAAAACTGGCTGGGACGACGGATGGAACGACGGACCGTCGTGGTCACGACGGCCCGTCGAGGAGGTGTCGTCCCATGGCACTTAGAATTTTGAAATTGGGTACTGAAAGTCGACTCTCTGTAAATTGTGACGGACCTGCAGGACGTGCCGTCACATCCACGACGAACCGTCGTGAGTTCCGTTGCAAAACACTTCAACTTTTGAGAATTTGGTGCAAGAAACGAGTTTCTGACCGTCATGACGGAGGAACAGGACGGACCGTCACGGCTGTGACGGGCCGTCACAGGCCACTTGAGCTCGAGGGAGCTGCGACGACCACCGTGACGGACCGTCGCAGGCACGACGGCCCGTCACAGGCTGCGCAATCCCAGGCAGTTGAGGATTTCTCCACACGTTTTAAGGGTCGTTTTTGACTATTCTTTCCTTAATTATAAAGATTGAGGGTTAACATTAATAAGTCTAATTACTTAGGGGTTAAAAGGGGTAACCTCAAGTTAATTAGTGGGGTTTATTTGTCCTTTTTCACACTTAATTATTTGGTAATTAGGGTAAAGGAAAGAGGGTTTTGAATAAAACAAAAGAGAAAGAACAAGAGAGAAAAAGAGAGAAACGAATTGAGGGAGATTGGACGAGGAGAAGAAAGCTTGGGAATTCCTTGTTGATTTCAATTCTTCGGTGGAGGTAGGTTATGGTTATTTTACGAGATTCGTAGTGAACTCTTAATAGTGAATGATATGTATTGATTGTATTGTAAACCCTGCTATATGCTTAATTGTATGCTTGCATGAATATGATTGTGTGATTTTGATAAGACAAGCATGATGAAAACTATCTAATCCCAAATCTTGAAAGAAACTTTAATCTGTGATATTAATGATGATGCCTTGGTATAAAAGAAGGCTTGATGAATTAAAGTGATGGGATTGATGATGCCTTGGTATAGAGAAGGCTTGATGAACGGATAGAATGAATTTAGTGGATCGGAGTGTCACGTTCCGACACATAGTATTAGTGGATCGGAGTGTCACGTTCCGACACATAGTATTAGTGGGACGGGTGTCACGAACCGACACGTAGATATAGGGGATCGGAGTGTCACGTACCGACACATATAGGGGATCGGAGTGTCACGTTCCGACACATATAGGGGATCGGAGTGTCACGTTCCGACACATATAGGGGATCGGAGTGTCACGTTCCGACACATAGTGGTAGGGGATCGGAGTGTCACGTACCGACACAAGAGGAAGAAAGATAATGAATCTCGAAAGATGTTAATATACTCAACATAATGAACTTAATTCCCAAATGAGTATGGTATTGAGGCTTGAGTCCTCATGGATGAACTTGATGGTATTTATTGACGATTATAATACTTGTTGTTGCTACATGATGAGCTTATAGTTGACTTATAATATTACTTGATATGTATTATCGCCTATTTTTAGTTAACCGATGATATCTACTCAGTACGTGTGGTTGTACTGACCCCCTACTTTTATGTTTTCCTCTTGTTATTTGTGTTATGCAGCAAACGTTCCGTCAACTTCGACTCAGCAGTAGATCAAGCCAGTCTTCACTCCATCGGAAATTCAGGGTGAGCTAATGCGTCTAGCTTGGACTGGGTCTCCTTCTTCAAGTCTTGATGCCTTGAACTTCCGGCATGGACTAGCTTTTTAGTATTTTGTTCTTAGACAGTTTTAGTTTAGAAATTTGAGATAGATGTTCTTGTGATGATGACTTCCAGATTTTGGGAATATTAATAATAGTTGAGTTGTTTATTATGAGTTTAAGTCTTCCGCATTATTTCTGTTGATATTATATTGAAATGTTAAGATTTAGATGGGTTGGTTCGCTCACATAGGAGGGTAAATGTGGGTGCCAGTCGCGTCCCCGATTTGGGTCGTGACAGAGGAGAGTGGCGAGCGAGATATTTGGGAGAGAGGCGCCTGACAATTTTTTACAAACATTTGCTATGGAGCACAATTAAATCAAACCATAGCTACTCCATTTATTTTAGGTTATTAGTTTGCTATTATATATAATTTTCCCTTATTTTATTTTTATTATTATTAATTTGCGAAGAAACAGAACTTGACTTGTTAAAGTCCTTATGCAACTCATAGTCTATTTCTTTTCAACATATAAAACAACTTTTTATAAATTTAACTCATCTTCTCCCGTTATTTCTAAGGCAAAAAACCGAGGTCAATAAATCGTTTCTCTTTTCCTACTCATAAAGAAATATCGAGTAATCAAAAGAAAAGAGATCGATAATGGACAAAAATAAATATATTTATAATTATATTTTAAATTTCTTGATTCATTGAACCGGATAGTTTCAATCATTATTCAAACAGGGACAAATTAAATCATCCTTTGATGCCATTTATAAGATCTACGAAAAGAAATCGATGAATCATGTACCTTGTATTTTGCAGTAGAAGATCGACGAAATCATTTTCTTTGAACAATTGCTTCAACCAAACTTGAAACTCAAGAAAACAAGGTAAATGATTCACAAACTAAATATCTTTTGTTAGTGTCTTTTTCTTAAAAGATGTTGTGTCTTTGTTTTCTTTCTCCCGTCTCCAGAGCATAAAGTTTCTTTATTTAAAAAATAAAGGTTTGTGTACATTGGAGCAGTTAAATAATCCTTGAGTAATTCTAACCACCTTCCCTGTTTGAGATTGAGTTCTTTCTGGGTGAACACATATTGTAAGCTCTTGTGGTCAGTGAATATGTCAATATGTACACCATATAAGTAGTGCCGTCATAATTTCAAAGGGGGGAAAGTACAACAAGCAACTCTAAGTCATGGTTTGGGTAATTATTCTCATGAATCTTAAACTGTGTGGAGGCATAAGCTATAACATTGCCATTCTGCATTAATATAAAACCCAAACCAACTCTTGATGCATCACAGTAAACCACAAAACCTTGAGTACCCTCTAGTAAAGTCAAAAGTGGAGCAGTGGCCAACCCCTTTTTCAACTTCTGAAAGCTTTTCTCACAAGGTTCAAACCATTGAAAGTTAACTATTTTCTGAGTCAGCTTGGTCAAAGGAGAGAAAATAGATGAAAACCCCTTAACAAACCTTCTAGAGTAGCCTGCCAAACCCAAAAAACTCATAATATCACTTGGAGATGTGGATTTAGGCCAACTTTGAACTGCTTCTATCTTTTGAATATCCACTCTAATTCCATCACCGGAGACTATGTGGCCCAAGAATGCCACCGACTTAGGCCAAAACTCACATTTGGAGAACTTGACATATAACTCCTTATCTTTCAAATTCTAAAGAATTGTTTTAAGGTGACTAGCATGATATTCTTCATTCCTTGAATAGATTAGTATGTCATCAATGAATACAATAACAAAAATATCTAAATAAGGTTTGAAGATTCTGTTCATAAGATACATGAATGTTGCAGGAGCATTGGTCAGACCAAAGGACATGATTAAAAACTCATAATGCCTATATCTGGTCCAAAAAGTTATCTTTGGAATGTCACATCCCCTAACTTTCAACTAATCGTAGCATGATCTGAGATAAATTTTTGAGAAGCAGAAAACACCATGAAGCTGGTCGATAGATCGACTATCCTTGAAAGAGGATACTTATTATTCATGGTCACCTTATTCAATTGGCGGTATTCTATACACATCCGAAGGGAACCATCTTTCTTTCTCACAAATAAGACTGGAGCACCCCAAGGTGCGACACTTGTCGAATGAAGACTTTGTCTAACATATCTTCCAATTTTTCTTTCAACTCTTTTACTCTACTGGTGCAATTCTATATGGAGGAATAGAGATAGGATGAGTATCTGGAATAAGATCTTTTGAAGTCTATCTATCTCTCAGGGGGGACTCTGGAAAAATCATCTGGAAAGACTTCTGCAAACTCTTTCACTATTGGAACTAACTGAATAAGAGGTATCTTAACACTAGAGTCATGAACTCGAACTAAGTGGCATACACACCCCTTAAAAACTAACTTCATCGCCTTAAGATAGGAAATGAATTGACCCTTAGGCATTATTGAACTGCTTTTCCACTCTAAGACTGGCTCATTTGGAAACTGAAACTTGACTACTCGACTTTTACAATATATTGATGCATAAAATGCATGAAGCTAGTCCAAACCTAGAATGACATCAAAATTTAACATGTCTAACTCTACTAGATCAACCATGGTGTTCTTGTGATTGATAGAAATAGGAAAATCACGGTAGACTCTTTTTGCTAGAATAAACTCTCCAACGGGGTGGAAACACAGAAAAGTTCACAAAATTTCTCAGGAAGAATCTCAAACTGATTCGCAACATAAGGAGTTACAAAATATAAACATGCTCCTGGGTCTAAAAAAACATAAACATCAAAAGTAAAGACTATGATCATACCCGTGACTACATCTGGCGATTTCTCTTGCTTTTAGCGGCAAGAAGTGGATCATCTAGGTACAGTGTCTGGTGGAGCAACTGATGAAGACTGAATTTGGTTGCCCCTATTACTACCTCCTTACTTGTTCTTTTCTGCACTCTCTCATGAAATGTCCAATTTGACCACACTTGAAACAACTCGTGGAACCCTCACGACAAACACCAGAGTGGTTTCTACCACACTTGGTGCAGGCATAAGGCTTACTACCTCCATGCACCACACTACCCTGTAAATATGTAGGCTTATCTCGGGAGTTCTGGCCATGATGCTCAACTTTTTCTCTGTGCGCAGGTGCACTAGCAGAAGATGAAACTGTGGTCGATTCGAACCACCTTTCTGCTGCCCAGACTCATTCCCAGTCTTGGCTTTCTTGAATCTGTAATCTTCTCGATCCCTCATATTTTCCTCCTCTACTTATTGTACATAGATCATCAACCTTGAAATGTCCATGTTTCCAATAAGCATTATAGCCCGACCCTCTTTGCTTGAAGAGCGACCCAACCCGGCAACAAATAAACTTATCATATTCCTCATGTCCTTAACAATCTCCGGAGCATAATGATATAGTTGGGTGAATTTCAACCTATACTCATGCACACTTAGCGAGTCTTGCTAAAGGGTGAGGAACTCACGTACCTTGGCCTCTCTCTAGTTTTTGAGGAAAGAAATGCCCCAAGAAGGCCTCCTCAAAAATCCCAACTCATAGGTGGTGTATCTATATCTCTACCCTTTTTCCACTGATCAAGCCAAGTTCTTGTAATGCCCTTGAATTGATAAGCAACTAGCTCAACTCTCAATATGTCAGCAACATGCATCACCTCGAACACCTCTTTCAGTTCCTCTATGAAGTTCTCTGGGTTCTAAGTAGTTCTCGAACCATTGAAGCTTGCGGGACTAATCCTCAAGAATTCCTGAATCCTCAAAGTGTTAGACCCTTCTTGTTGATATCCTCTTTGTGGACCAACCTGGTTAGTCACAACTTGACTCAGCATTTTGATAGCCTCACGGAACTCAGCGTTGGTAACTTTCCCTTGAGGTTGCACTTCAGGTGCATTGGGTAACTCTTGTTCCTAAGGTTCAATATTCCTTCTAGTTGGACGACCTCTTGCTGCTCTTTGTAGAGGCATGGTTATTTGAAACACACGCAAGTACGGATTAGAGAGAGAGACTTTTAGAGATAAACTCTAACCTACAAAAAAGAGTATGAAAGAAGTGAGAAATTTTTATATTTTGTAGCCACCTAATCATAGATGTGGCGCGCTTCACACTGATGATTAAGACTCTACAGACACGACTTTATAAACTCCCTAGGAATCTTGAAATCTATGCTCTGATACCAAGTTTGACACGCCCCAAGACTATACTCTAGATGTGGCCGACACTTAATGATCATTGCTGGCCTTGAGCGAACCTTTGATCTAACTTACTTAACTCAACAGAAGACTTAAACATAAGATATAACTTAAGGAAATAGCTTAAAAGAAATAATTAACAAAAATGACAACCCAATGTCTTATTCAATTACAAGTGAAAGGAAAAGATTAAAAAAACTACTACCATCTGTTTATGAAGCCTCTAAAATAAAGATGGATGTTGCGACACGATCCTTAATCATCCTAACAACTGAATACTAAAGCAATTAACTAAAATTTAAAGATGTCCTTCGAAATAAAGGGAGGCTCACCAACTGAATGTAAGCTTCTCACTGGATCAACGGTGCGCCGAATGCTGATCCTGGTTACCTGTGTCTGCATCATAATATGATGCAGTCCAACTGGTAGTACATTGAATATACGAGTATGCTAGTTGGAATGCTAACAACACTTAAGCTTAAAAGGAGTAAGAAGGAGCACTTACTTTGTCTTTACTCAACTCATGAATAACTTAACCCATTTCAGTATAATGCAATTTAAAAGTAAGAGAAATATAAAGAAATAGTCTGGAATATGTTATAAACTCTGAATGTATACAAGATATAATGAACTCAGCTATGTATGTAAAATACAAGTAAACCAGTGTATATAAGAATACAATAACTTTGGTGGGAGTTTCTCTAACCGACAACCATCACTTAAGAGCTACAGTGATAATACAACGATCTATCTCACGCTTCCAGCGTATCCTATACCCGACCAAAGGTATAGGACCAGAACTGCCTAATGGATCCGCTAGTCTACTGTGAAAAGGGTTCATCTAAAAACTCTGAACCTTTTCTACCCATGGTGGCTACATGGTTTATGAGAACTACGAGTTATTTCAACTCTCCCATATCGGTACTCCATACTATGCCCAAAATATGTTGGCTCGTATGATTTAAGAACATACTGATTCTATGGTTTTGATATTAGTTCTCAAAATACTTTGTTTAAGGGTATCTTGGAAATCATAGTTTCCCTACTTGCTTCTTTTAGAAAGCTATAGTTCTTTTTTAAAAACTCGCCCTAAGGATCTTTGTAAATCAATGTTTCCTTGCTAGTTTAAATGTTAAAAACATTTTAAGTCTATTTGGAAATCAATGTTTCCTTACTAGTTTAAATATTAAAAACATTTTAAGTCTATTTGGAAATACTTAGTAGCCATATACTATTGAAGAAAAGAACTTCAACTTAACTCTTTACTTATTTTGAAACTTGAGTCTTAAAACGAATTACAGTGTTTAAATAAGACTCTTGAAAACCTTTAAGAACTTCACTTTGACTTACTTCTTAACTTTAGAGCTGACTTTGATATTAATTTTCCTTGAATTGAATTATTGATTCAAGGTCGTTATTTGAGTTCTTTAATGATTTCTAGGTGTTTAGAAATCACTAGAAGTAATTAGAATCACTGGAAGATGTTAATGTACCTTGGAAGAACTAAAAGGACTAGACTACGAAAACTTGACAAAAAACGTCGGGTTGGGCGCGTTTGGGGTGTGCTGCACCAGCCTCAACTAACTGAGGCTTGTTTCTGGTGCACTGGTGGCGCGCCGCGCCAGGCCCCAATTAACTGAAGCCAACTTCTGGCGTGGCGCACCGGGCCTTACGCTGGTGCGTATTACAAATTTTTCAACTCATTTTTCATCTCCAAACCTTCCTAGTTCTTTCACCAAACACTTAGGACTATTGGTACCCTCAATAACCACTGAAATTCAAATATCAAACAACACGGAGAAACAAGTATCAACCAACAAGGCAGCCAACAATTCAATCAACAATGATTCAAAACTTTCTTCAAGATTTTCAACTTCTAACATGAAATCAACTTAAATAATTGATTAATTGAAACAAATTGGTGTGTGGGTGAATTAACCCAACACAAAACATCCCACATAACTTAATAGGGATCTTCTCGACGGATTCCTTTAGAATCCCTTAGCTTTTTTGGCGAAGTCTTGATCTTTCTCCATTCTTCTTCTTCTTCTTCTTCTTCTCTTTTCTTTTCTCCCAAGCCCTAAGCGTGAATTGATTTTCTAAAACTCAGTTAAGACTTATTTTCACCCCAATTATACCCATAAAATGAATTAGGAATAGTTGGGTGGAAAGACTAATTTACCTTTACTTAATATGGATTGGACTTTCCTTATTTCAACAGCCCAACTTCTGAAAGGCGTACCTCCCTCATATGATATTGTAATTGTGAAAACTCGGCACCATTGGAAGAATCTTTCCAAGGGATTTCCACCCATAACAAGAACTATCTCTAAATCATCCTGAGATAGAAGTTATGACCGTTTGAAAATGACAAAAACTCATTTTTTAACCCTAGGAAATTTTCCAGAGTTTTTCCCTTTTCTTTTCAAAAGTGATAAGTTTTAGTTTCTTAGCATATTATTGGCTATTACGAGTTACGAAATGTTACAATATCTCCCCCTTGGGAACGTTCGTATTCGAATTAAATTTCTTTCACTAAGATGAGGATAGTAACATTAGTTAGGCGCTCAACAAACAAAAACAAGTAACAACATGCTAACTCATAGTTTATAAAGTGCTAAGAACAGATTTTAGTACTTTGATCTGCATTTTCTATGGATTCAAAGAAATGTGGATATCTCTTCCTCATATCCTCCTCAGCTTCTCAAGTTGCTTCCTCAACAAATTGGTTCCTCCAAGAACCTTGACTGATGCAACTTCATTTGTTCTCAACTTGCGAATGTGACGATCTAAAATCTGAACCAAAACCTCTTCACAGGATAAGTTATCCTTAATCCCAACATCTTTAGTTGGTACTATCAATGAAGGATCACTCATGCACTTTTTCGGCATACAAATGTGAAAAACTGGATGAACTGATGCTAACTCTAGGGGTAGTTCCAACTCATAAACTACATTTCCAATTCTCTTGGAGATTATATAAGGACCAATAATACCGGGTACTAAGTTTCCCCTTCTTACCAAACCTCATAACACCCTTCATGGGTGAAATTTTCAGATATACCCAATCATCCACCTCTAACTCCAATAGCCTTCTCCTAACATCTGTGTAGGATTTCTGATGACTCCATGCTGTTTTCAAGCTCTCTTGGATCACATTCACCTTCTCCATGGCTTGATGAACTAGATCTGGTCCTATCAACTCTGCCTTACCAACTTCGAACCAACCAATAGGAGATCTGTATCTTCTCCCATACAGAGCTTCATATGGAGCCATTTGGATGCTCAAATGGTAACTGTTGTTGTAAGCGGACTCAATAAGAGGAAATTGATCATCCCAATTCCCTTTGAAATCGATTACACAAGTTCACATGTAAGTCAAACATAAGTATCAAAATGCATCAACTTAAAATTATTAATTTCTTGTTTGAACATTTTCCCATCGGCACAATATCACTAGTTGGAACATTTTTCCAACAATTTTTTTTATCATTTCACTAGCCGGAACCATTTCTCATTGGTTTTATATCATTTCCTTAGCCGAAACTATTTCTCATCGGCTTCATATCAAATCCCTAGCCGAAACCATCTTTCATCGGCATTATATAATTTCACTAGTCGGAACCATTTTTCATCGGGTTTATATCAACTTACTAACCGAAGTCATTTCCCATTGTCTTTATATCCTTTCACTAGCTGGAGCCATTTTCACTTAATAGATCTAGATAAACAGAGAATTGCATTTGACATAAAGGTCTAAAAATTTTAATATACAATTTGAAGTTGCTCAATATTACCTTATATTATATTTTGGATTCATTCATACTTTTTCCTTCGTAGTTGCTTTTGTCATTGAAGATAAATGAATTTCATATATCAAGATTTAACGGATAAGGTAGAAATACCCACTAAAACAAAGACTGGAAAATTCTAGAGATAGATTTAAACTTTAGTAGGTACTATTACCCCCTTCCCCCTAACTAATTTAAAATGAAATAAATACATCACAAACACTGACATGACATATAGAGTGTACACACTTTCTTGAAGGCAGGTGATTAGTTGCACAAATTGGACACATGTCATTTTTTTATTGATAACTTTATAATTAGTTTGTAAACATTTTTATTGATATCAAAACTTATATATATTTAATTATTTTTAATTTTTACTTTGTAATTTTTTTTCACTTTACTCTTTTTTTATTTTTTTTGTTACATTTTCGCTTTTAATTATTTTTAAAAAGTTATGTATAGTTTTTTAAAATATAATTTAAAAGTGTCCTTTAATTTTAATGTTTTAATTTATTCATATTTTATTTAATTTTCTTCACTTATTTTGATATCCGTTCAAAATTAACTTACTTTAAATTCAAGACATTTGGAATGAAATTTGAAATCAAATCAAAACGAAAGACAAAGAAAATAAAAATCAATAGAAAATAAAAGAGAAAAACCATAAATGTAGGTGAAAAGCTTCGTTAAAAGGTAAAAAAAGTGTGTATTAACTTAATTTAAATACATGATGAAGACAACAAGAATATTTTTCAAATGCACAAGTACCCCCTCAACCCGAAATATCAGAGACACACTTATACTATACTAAGGTCCTAGTACCGCCCTGGACTTATTTTATAAGTAATTTTCTACCCCTTTTCAGCCTACGTGGCACTAGCTTGAAAAAAAAGTCAACCAGCGTTAGGCCCACAATATAGTGTCACGTAAGCGGTAGAAAATTATTAATAAAATAAGTTCAGGGGGGTAATTGGACCTTAGTATTGTATAACTGTGTCTCTGAGATTTTGGGCATAGGTTGAGGGGGTACTTGTGCATTATCCCTTTTTTTAAAAAAAATTAAAATTATTTTTTTGATTTTCTTTTTGAAAATATTTTTATATTAGAAAAATAAAATAATAATATTTACACACGTGACTGACGAGTGTTTACAAACATAAGCAGCTTGGGTGGTTAAATATGTCATGTCAGCACAAAAGATGCACAAAAATACGGAAAAAATGAGTTTAGGTGTGTAATAAGACCTAAGTTAAGTTTAGGCGTGCCGTTGAAATTTCGATCATAGTCTAGGTGGTTACTTATGTCTTATCCCAACATTTAAAGATATCAAATGTAATATATATGACTAAAATTTTGTCACAATAAATTTTGTCAATTTTATATAAATTGCCACCATTGTTCAAATTTTGTTATGTTATATTTGATTAATTTATGTGGTAATGTATTTAATAGTCTTAGAAACACTCCTCTATTGACTACACAAGCCTACATACAACCCTGATTAGGCCCCGATACGTCATATGACATAACAAGTTGTCTCAAATTCTTGTAGGAGCATATCAATACAAGTGTTGAAGACGCCCCTAAATTTGGCAAAAATTTACTGGTGTATTTCAGCAATATTGCAAGATCAGAGATGTATTTAAGTTCACTAAGTCGAGTAAATGAGTGTTCTTAAGGCTTTCAATAGTTTGGAAGTGAAAGAAATACTTCACACCAAATTTATGAGTGTTTTCAATAATTCTCTTAATTTTAAATAGTACATGAACAAATTTGATAAACTATTTTTACCTTTCCGGTTACTAATTATCAAGAACTTCCTTAACAACAGTAAATTTGCCCATTCCGTGTTTATTTAATATCTAATCGAGAACATCATCAATAAATTGGATAAGATGGTATTATGATAAAGTTAATCTTCTTTTCTTTTTTGATATTTTTTTTAAGAAAATTCTTTTATCAAATAAATAAACATATACTAATTAGGCACATTGAAATGAAGGAAAATATGTGTACAAACAATTCTTAAAAAGGATATATTGACTAATCATTTATGTTTGTAAGTATGTGTACGTAAATATATTTCTGAAAAAGTTTTATTCGGTAATTGGTAATTAAACTTCGGGTTGGTATGATATTCGATAATACCGTATAGAAGTTACTAGGTAACTCATTATATTACAAAATTAATACTCCCTCCGTCTCATTTTATGTGGCAATATTTGACCAAACACGGAGTTTAAGAAATAATGACTTTGAAATGTTTACCAAATTGCCCTTCAAAAAAGTAAAACTCACCTTTTTCTCTCCTCATAAATGTATTAGAGTACTTAAGTGGGACCGACAAGGATAAAAGAGGAATTGTACCGTTAAATACTTACCATATAAAGAAATGTGACATTCTTTTTGGGACTGACCAAAAAGAAAATGGTGCCACGTAAAATGGGACGGAGGGAGTACTATTTGTCCAATTATTTTTATATTTTAATGTGGAGGCACAATATAATAGAAGATCAACAAATAAGAAGTCATCAATAATAAGCAAATTGATACAATTGAAAGACATATGTATGTGTTGTTTATGTTTATTCTTTATGTAGTTCTCGAGCTCGTGCGTTGCACGTGTATTCCAGGTTAAGTAATAGTTTATTAAAATAATATTAGAATTAATGTGTGATGAGTTATATGAACTTTTGAAAAAGATAGGTTACCTTGTGCCTGAATTAAACTTCAGAGTCCTTTCATAATCAAATTCAATAGAAATAATTAGTTAAAACGTATATATAATATCAAATGTAACATGATAAGTGATGCCACATCAAGAGATACAATAATCAAGAGATTAGAGAAGTAATATCGAAATTAAAGAATCAAGAGATACAATAATGAAATGTGACTAATTTTTTTTTAAAAATAATCTCTTGTTTCTCATTATTCCTCACACCTTGATAATGAAGCTGATGAAAATTCTTCATATCATCAACATTTCCATGGTTCATTATCTTAACAAAACAAGCAAAAAAAATAATAATAAGATTACTTCATGACAAAGTTTACAGAAAAGTACATTTTCATGAATCGCACAAGTGTATTTATAAGTTAATAAATATATAATGTCATACAGAAACTCAAAAGTCATGCAAAAAAAAAAAAAATTGAAGTCATACAAATAACTCTTAGGTTCTTCACCATATATGCACTTGCAATTAATTTGTGACTGGTTATTCACCATACATGCACTTGCATTTAATTTGTAATTACTTCTTTTGGCTAATTCATTATACAATATAATTAATAATTATTTAATTTTCATGCTAATAAATAACTCATAATCTAAAAATAAAATGAAATATTATTACTTAATATTTAATTAATTAGGTTTTAAAAATATTTTAATTAACAATAAGGGTAAAACTGTAATTCACCTTTAAAGACAAAACCTTCCCACTTATAATAATATATAATTTTCTCTTTAAACTTGTAATAATGAGAAATGACATGTTGAAATATGTCCTTCATTTAGTAAATTATTCGCTATTCAGGAAATACCGAATACTCAATGTTACTAGTGTCTCATACCAAATGCAAACTCGAATCATAATTCTTAGATTTTACTCACGAATACAATACCAAATTACAAAATATCAAATTACCAAAAATTTTGATTCGGTAATTTAATTTTCGATGTTTTATGCCCAACCCTATCGGGGGGGGGGGGGGTTACTTGTGTATTATCCTTGAATCCGTTTCTAACCTTCTTGCTCACTTAATATGATATAATCCGGAATAGTTAAGCACACTAGAGGATGTAAACCGCTTTTTATAATAAAAAAATCCATTTTCAAGTATCAAACTCAAAATTTATAATCCATTATGGAGGAAGTTCAACCACTATTCAAAATTTTCAATGAAAGCAAAAAGAATAGTAGGTGATTTTTTTATACTAGTAGATGTTTATATTGATGAAAATATTAGATACTCAGTAAAATGATTACGGTGCACGACAAGAAATGCGAAAAATGAAGCAAGAACAAGATTAAGCAAAAAAACTTATTCATTCAGTAAACATCTCAAAATCTGGTTGTCTAGTGTATAAATCACTAGAAATTAAAGTGTGGAATTAAGAAATAAGTAAATGACTCAATCTTTGTTTCTCAAATAGAACAAAGCAAAAAACAAAATGAAGAAGAGGGTCTGTGATGATGACAGGCTACCTCTAAAGTCCTCAAACAAGCCTCCAAAAGGTAGAAGAATAGCAATCGTAGTATACCAGACTCATAATCTAGAAAAGTGTATAAGCAAGGCATGAATACCAACATCATAGTGCATGTAACACCCTAAATATTTCTAAGCAAAGACCTGAATCATTTTGTAGCGCCTAAAAACTCTAGTCTTAAAATTTGAATCATTTGTCGTGTATATGGGCTTGAAACTGATTATTTTCTACTTTCTGACGTGTTAGAAGATCCTTACCAAGTGTATCAAGAGCATCTAAAGAAATCTAGGGTCATAAGGGACCTAAAATACCAAGACAAGTTCAAAGCATCCATATTGGCTAAGTTATCGCATGAGTTCATATAAAGGTCAAATTCAAAACCTCATATCTCTTCGCCTATAATGAATTAAGTGTCTTAAAACCTATCAAATTAAAGGTTTATGAGTCTTCTTTTCAACACTAACGAGTTTGCCTTGTTTCTAGTTTAGAGTAAAAAATTGTGATAGTTTTACTAGAACATACCCGTACTAAGAAATTGGGCAAACTCATTTGCTGAATTGGTTATCCACCTAATGGGTTAGAGAATCACCAAATTGTCCTGGACAACTTAAGTTTCTATCATTTGGGTAGTATAAAGTCCCAATGGGGGATTCGTAGAATATTTCTGGCCGGAAGACCTCCAGATCACGAATTTGGCCGTCAGGATTCATTAAAAAGTCATTTTATTTGATTCTATCATTTTCTTATGTTCCTAGAAGGGTATTATTTGTTAGGCTGTGGAGCCTGATTAATATATACAACTTTTTAGGCGATTTAACCTCCGTAGTGAGGTTGCTAGGGGGTTATGGGGGGCGAGAGCCCCCCATCCGAAGGAGTGGTACGGGGCAACGCCCCGACCTAAATTTTAGGTTGTACTATTTATTCTCTGTAACCAAAAATACTCTGATTTATTAATATAAATATACCCCACCGCCGTGGAAGTTTACTCACGGGGTGTTACCACGAAATATTGGTTTCTCTCTTTATCTGTCTAGATCTCTCATCGCATTCTCTCTAAAGTTCTTGTGTTCTTTATTCATCAAGTGTTTGTGTGGATTCGATCCTAACATTATTGTCCTTTTACCCTAACTCAACTTCCCAAAGTATATCTTACATCCTAATAACATCATTATATGTATACCAACCCTCAAAATCCTCGATTCTCAATCTTCCAAATATCAAGAACTTCAAAAAAAGATGTCTCTAATTTTCTCAAGAGAACTTCAAGAAAGACAAAAGCTAGGGTTTCAAGTCTTTCAGTCAAGCTCTCCAAATGTTTTCAAGAATTTTGTTCTTAAATTTATGTAAAGTTATTCATAGTGTTGGACTAGTTCGTTCTCACACCTACATCTAAATTTAGTTAGTGAAAAGTTTAATCTAGGATTTCACCCTCAATTTTATGAAATTCTTTATATGAGTTGTAATTTTTGTTTTGAATTCTAAATTCTTATATTATGAGATTGCAATATATGAAATGATACATTGAGTTGTTGTTCATGCTTATACTTAGCATGAGCCTTAGTTGATGAGATTTTTGTTGAAGCTTTTGTGTATATATTTCCATGCATTTATTTTGGAATTTTAAAGTTAGTACAAAGGTATTTAAAGTATCTTTTGAGAAAGAGTTTAAGGGAACACAAATGGTTCAAAAGTACTATCTTCATATTGAGAAAAGAGGTAGTATTTTAAGAAGAACGTAAAAAGTTTTGAAAAGCATTTCAGCTAGATAAAGAGATGTTCTGTTAAGCTGAAAGAAAGTATATTTTTCCAAATTAAAAAAGAGTACTATTTTCACAAAAGTATAAAGAGTTTTCAGAGTATTTCAGAAAGATTTAATAAAACTTTAGTTACCCATTAAAGAGACCATTTGAGAAATTATATCAACCTAGAGAGTAATTTTACGTGAGCATTCAGTTATGGTAGAAGTATTGAGCGCCAATTTAGTGTAAGAATTTAGAGAACTTAAACTCCATAACCTACACCGCATGCGTAGATAAGAATCGTACCACAAGACGGGAGGGTCCTCACCTTCCTCAAGAAGGCTTGTCAGTGGATCCAATAGTTCAGTTGTGTCCTATACTCTAGAAAGTATTGGACGGATCTAGCAACATGGATAAGACGTCGTATCATCACAAGACTCATATTGATGGTTGTCAAGTACAGAAGCTCCCTAGTAAATTAAAGTATGTGATTGAATCCGTTTCTAACCTTATATCTCAATCACTTAACATAATATCATCCGGATTAGATAAGCACACTAGAGAATGTAAACTGCTCTTTATAAAGAAACTTTCTATGTTCAAGTATCAAACTCAAAATTTATAATCCATTATGAAGGAAGTTCAACCAATCTATTCAAAATTTTCAACGAAAGCAGAAATACTAGTAGGTGATTTTTTTATCTATTAATAGAAGCTTATATTGATGGAAATATTAGATACTCACTAAAATGATTACAGTGCACGACAAGAAATATGGAAAATGAAGCAACAACAATATTAAGCAGAAAAACATATTCATTCAGTAAAAATTCCAAAATATGATTGTCGCGTTTACAAACCACTAGAATATAAAGTGTGGAATTTAGAAATAAATAGATAACTCAGTCTTTGTTTCTCAAAGAGAACAAAGCAAATAGAGAATGAAAAAGAGGGTCCGTGATGATGACAAACAACTACCTCTAATGTTTTTTTCTAAATTGCTCAATTTTTTTTAAAAAAATATTGGATTGACGTTTAGTATTCATAATAATTTACATAATTTTAAGTCCAACATTTCTCAAAAGAGATATTTAAATTATGATTTGAATAATTCATAAGTCGTAAAGGAAATAAAACATGATTATTTGCTAAAGAGATATTTCAAAAAGTGTTCGGATTGACCAATATTGTATTTTCCTTAAAGGGTTCGCAAAATAATAATATTGTTGTAACGAATCATTTTAATTTTTTTTAAAGAAAATTATCATTCTACCCCTCCCAATAATTGCCCCAAACAATTTCTAGTCGGTTTATAAAGTTGGTTTTGAAATTTGATTGAAAAGTTGTGAGTTTAATAAGGTTTAAAGTTGTTGAAGGTGATTTTTGGTTTAAAAAAAATAACAATAGAATTTTGGGTCTCGAAATGCAATTTTGTTTGTTCCATCAGCTCCGGAATGCAAAATTTGATCAAAAAGTATCGTCATTTCCTGTCTTATATTTGTCATATCAATTTGAGCCCTTGAATTAAAAGTCTGAGTTAAATGAGGTCAATAGTTCATTGTGGTCAATATTTAAAAGATTTTAAAATAATAATATTTGATCAACCAAATAGAATAGAAACGCACTAATAGGTAAACACTCAAGTATGAAGGCAATTTAAAGCATAGTTTCAAACTAATTAATGGATGTACATGGGACAAAACCTAACAAAAGTGCACCCACTGGGTTCATAAAGAAACTTTCTTCAATTTTTCTCATTTTATTTTCTTTTAAGTGTGTTTCCTAGACAAAGACATCAATTTTTTACTAAAAAAAAATTAAAATATTATTTTACAAAAAAATAAAAAGAAAAAGAAAAAAAACAAAAACAAAAACAAATAGGACTAACGCGGAAATCACTTTGTTTTTTTTAACTACTTTATCTGTCTCAATTATGTGACACATTTTGATTTTTGAAAGTGAAACAGTTAAAGTTTGATAGGAAATTTACACATGAAATCTTAAAAAAGAAAAAATTGAAATGAAATTTATGTATTTGTAAACTGCGTAAAAAGTAGTATAAGTCACGATAGTAATATAGATACAAAATTTGTGATTAAAGATAGACTTGTTTAAACCTCCAAATCTAAAATGTAAATTTTTTCTATAAAGAGCGTATATATATATATATATATATATATATATATATATATATATAGCTGTTAAATTTGACTAATACTGAATTTGGACCGATTATTCTAAAAATTTGACTTTATACGTGTTTTCCTAGCAACTTAGAAAAATACTATTATTGTTCTTCCAACAACCACCATGATCAGTGTTTTCCTAGCAACCCCCTCTCACATATTTTCTTTACCTGCCATCATTTGTTCCTCTCTATTATACTCACCACATCTGTCACAACAACAAAAAAAAGTTTTATAAGTTCACAACATCTTCTTTTATATACTCTCTTCATTATATATTTAACAATTTTCTTGATCCAATATATATATAATGGCACCAGCATTGCACGAAATGGACATGTTAATGGAGACGTTTTGTGCAACAAATCAATTCATGATCCATTGAATTGGGAAATGACTGTTGATTCTTTAAGAGGGAGTCATTTGGATGAAGTAAAAAAGATGGTGGATGAATTTAGAAAGCCTTGTGAAACTTGGGGGTGAAACTTTAACTGTTGCACAAGTTGCATCCATTGCTAATACTAGTGGGGTCAAAGTGGAACTTTCTGAAACTGCAAGGGCTGGTGTGAAAGCTAGTAGTGATTGGGTTATGGATAGTATGAGTAAAGGTACAGATAGTTATGGTGTTACTACTGGATTTGGTGCAACATCTCATAGAAGAACCAAAAATGGTGGTGCTCTTCAAAAGGAACTTATTAGGTTCTTGAATGCTGGAGTTTTTGGCAATGGAATAGAATCATCATCTCACACTTTGCCACATTCAGCAACAAGGGCGGCTATGCTTGTTAGAATCAACACTCTGCTTCAAGGCTACTCTGGCATTAGATTTGAAATCTTGGAAGCAATTACTAAGTTGATCAATACCAACATTACCCCGTGTTTTCCCCTCCGTGGAACCGTCACTGCCTCGGGTGATCTTGTCCCTCTCTCCTACATTGCTGGTTTGCTCACTGGCAGGCCTAATTCCAAGGCTGTTGGACCCAATGGTGAGAAACTTGACGCTCATGAAGCATTCTGTGTGGCTGGTCTTAGTGGTGGATTTTTCCAGTTGCAGCCTAAGGAAGGACCTGCACTTGTGAATGGTACAGCAGTTGGTTCTGCTATGGCATCAATTGTCCTCTATGACTCCAACATTCTTGTTGTTATGTCCGAAGTTTTATCAGCTATTTTCGCTGAAGTGATGAACGGGAAACCCGAATTCACTGACTATTTGACACACAAGTTGAAGGATCACCCTAGTCAGATTGAGGATGCTGCTATTATGGAGCACATTTTGGATGGCAGCTCTTATGTCAAGGCAGCTCAGAAGCTCCATGAAATGGATCCTCTTCAAAAACCAAAGAAAGATCGTTATTCTCTCCGAACATCTCCACAATGGCTTGGCCCTCAGATTGAAGTCATTCGTGCTGCAACAAAGATGATCGAGAGGGAGATCAACTCAGTGAACGACAATCCATTGATCGATGTTTCGAGAAACAAGGCCATACATGGTGGCAACTTCCAAGGTACCCCTATTGGTGTCTCCATGGATAATACAATATTGGCCCTTGCATCAATTAGGAAATTGATGTTTGCCCAATTCTCGGAGCTTGTCAACGACTATTACAACAATGGGTTGCCATCTAATCTCATAGTAGGAAGGAATCCAAGCTTGGACTATGGTTTCAAGGGAGCTGAAATCTTCATCTTCTTACTGCTCGGAACTTCAATTCTTGGCAAATCCAGTGACTAACCATGTTCAGAGTGCCGAGCAACATAACCAAGATGAGAACTCATTAGGCTTAATCTCAGCAAGGAAAACAGCTGAGGCTGTCGACATCTTAAAGCTAATGTCATCAACCTATCTCGTAGCACTTTGCCACGCTATAGACTTGAGGCATTTGGAGGAGAACTTGAAGAGTGTTGTCAAGAACACAGTTAGCCAAGTAGCTAAGAGAACTTTGACTATAGGTGCTATTGGTGAACTTCATCCAGCAAGATTCTGCGAGAAGGAATTGCTTCGAGTCGTTGACAGGGAATACTTGTTTACCTATGCTGATGACCCCTGCAGCTCCACCTACCCTTTGATGCAGAAGCTGAGACAAGTCCTCGTTGATCATGCAATGAATAATGGTCAAAGTGAGAAGAATGTCAACAACTCAATCTTCCAAAAGATTGGAGCTTTCGAGGACGAATTAAATGTTATGTTGTCTAAAGAAGTTGAGACTGCAAGAGCTGGCCTTGAAAGTGGAAACCCTTCGATTCCTAATAGAATCACAGAATGCAGATCATATCCGTTGTACATGTTGGTGAGACAAGAACTTGGAACAGAACTGTTGACAGGTGAAAAAGTTCGATCGCCGGGCGAGGAGATTGAAAAGGTCTTCACAGCAATGTGCAATGGACAGATCATTGATCCATTGTTAGAGTGTCTCAAGAGCTGGAATGGTGCTCCTCTTCCGATCTGCCAGATGTTTCTCAAGTGTTATTTTTTTAAAATTCTTTTTTTCCCATTTGGTGAGTTACTAGAATCATAATATATAAATTTTTTTTTGTCTTTTAAACATGTTGAAATGAAGGAGAAACTAAAATATAGTTACAATTCTGAAAGGATATATAGACTATCCTTAAAAGGATATATTGACTAATCATGAATCAATTAAAGTTGTTGAATGATATGCTAATTTTATGTTCAATCAATATCTATAACTTTACAGTCCATAATTCATGTGTTTGTGAGACTACTTCATATTTGGTAAGAGCAAACAGATATATTTCTTGAATTTAAGGCGGAGTGGACCAGAAGGTCTTTGTCCTTGATTGTATCCCGATCCCTAGCATTTCAGTCATAGTCTAAGGTGTAGGGGTATGTATTTGGTATTCGATTTGAGATTCTTAATTTCGGGTTTGGTAATTCGATAATTGATAAATTAAACTTCGGGTTGATATGGTCTTCGATAATACCGTATTGAAGTTATGAGGTAATCCATTATATTACAAAGTTAATACTATTTCTCCAATTATTTTTATATTTTAATGTGAAAGAACGATATAATAGAAGATCAACAAATAAGAAGTTATCAATAAAAAATAATTTGATACAACTAAAAGTTATGTATGTGTTGTTTATGTTTATTCTTTTAACTTTCGCTTTAAAATTGTACTAATTAGAACTGACATGTTAAAATATGTCCTTCATTTAGTAAATTATTCGCTATTTAGGAAATACCGAATACCAAATGTTACTAGTGTCTCATTCCAAATGCAAACACGAAAATCATAATTCTAAGATTTTACTCACTACTATCATACCAAATTACAAAATATCAAATTACCAAAAATTTGGTTTGATTCGGTAACTTGGTTTTAAATATTTTATGCCCAAACCTATTTTTATTTTTCAACAACTTTATTCAAATTTTTCAACGAAAGCAAAAATACGAGTAGGTGATTTTTGTGTATCTACTAGTAGATGCTTATATTGATGGAAATATTAGATACTCACTAAATTGATTATCGTGCATGACAAGAAATGCGGAAAATGAAGCATGAACAAGATAAAGCAGAAAAATTTATTCAAAACATCCCAAAATCTGGTTGTCACGTGTACAAACCACTAGAACATATAGTGCGAAATTAAGAAATAAGTACACGACTCAGTCTTTGTTTCTCAAATAGAACAAAGCATAAAGAAAATGAAAAAGAGGGTCTGTGGCGATGACATGTAACTACCTCTAAAGTCCTTAAACAAGTCTTGAAAAGAGAGAAGAATAGCAATAGCAGTATACCAGGCTCGGAATTTACACAAATATAGAAGCAAAGTAGTGAGTACCAAGAACATGGTGCATAAGATCCTTAACAAATGTATCAACATTATCTAAAGAGATCTAGGGTCATAATGGACATCAAACACCAAGCCAAGTTCAAAGCATTCATATTGGCTAAGTTCTCGCATGAGTTCATATAAAGGTCAAATTTAAAACCTCGTATCTCTCCGCATATAATGAATTAAGTGGCTCACAACCTATCAAATTAAAGGTTTATGAGTAGTATTTTCAACCCCACCTAGTTTGCCTTATTTCTAGTTTAGAGTAAAAAATCATGATAGTATTACTAGAACATATCCGTACTGAGAAATTGGGCGAACTCATCTACTGTATAGGTGATCCGCCGAATGGGTTAGCTGATCACCAAATTAGCTCCCCAAATTGTCCTGAAAAACTTAAGCTTCTGTCCATTTGGGTTATCTAAAGTTCCAATGTGCGATTGCGAAGTATTTTTGGTGTAGAGACCTCCAGATCGCTAACTTGGACAATAAGATTCATTAAAAGGTTATTTTCTTTGATTTAATAATTTTCTTATTATCTAGAAGGATATTATTGACCTTTTATCTTAATTGATCAACTTTCAAAAGTTTGTTTTACAACTTTATAACATCATCATATGAATAGGAACTCTCAAAATCTCGCATTCTCACTATTCCAAAGATCAAGAACTTCAAAAAAGGATTTTTCCAATTTTTTCAAGAAAACTACAACAAATCCAAAGATCAAGAACTTCATAAAAGGATTTTTCCAATTTTCTCAAGAAAACTACAAGAAAGACAAAAGCTAAGGTTTCAAGTCTTCCAGTCAAGTTCCGCTTCGAATATTTTCAAGAACTTTGTTCTTCCATGTATGTAAAGTTATTCATAGTGTTGGGTTAGTTTGTTTTCGCACCCTACATCTAAATTAAGCTAATAAAAAGTTCAATCTAAGATTGGCCCTCAGTTTTATGAAATTCTTTATATGAGTTGTACTTTGTTCTGAATTCTAAATTCTTATATTATGAGATTGCAATATATGCAGTGATACCTTGAGTTGTTGTTCATGCTTTTATTTCGCATGAGTCCTAGTTGATGAGATTTTTATTGAAAGCTTTTTTGCATTTATTTTGGAATTTTAAAGTTAGTTCAAGAGTACTTTTAAGGGAACACAAATGGTTCAAAAGTACTATTTTCATATTGAGAAATAAAGTATTATTTTAAGAAGAGCATAAAAAGTTTTGAAAAGCATTTCAACTAGATAAAGAGATGTCCAGTTAACCTTAAAGAAAGTATGATTTTCCACATTATAAAAGTTTTCAAAGTATTTCAGACAGATTTAATACAACTTTAGTTACCTCTTAAAGAGGCCTTTGAGAAATTATCTTAACCTAGAGAGTACTTTTATATGAGCCTTCAGGTATTATTTTGGGAGAACTATGAGCAACGATTTAGTGTAAGAATTTAGATAACTCAAACTGCATAGCCTACGCTGTCAGCATAGATAGAATCGTACCACAAGACAGACGATTCCTCACATTCCTCAAGAAGGTATGTTAATGGATCCAATAATTCAGTTGCTTCCTATACTCTAGAAAGGTATTGGGTGGCTCTAGCAACGATGATAAGATGTTGTATCATCACCAATGGCGTACACAAAATCTTTTGCCAGCATTGTCGATATATGAAATTAATAAATAATAAATAGTTGATATAGTAGCATTATATGAATAAAAAAACTATTTAAAATGTAAGTCAGGTAAACTATTTCGACGAGTATTCATCTTTTGAAATGCATTTATAATTGTCTCATTGGAGATAATATTAAGTGCTAAATATTTTAATGCATTTGGCTTATTTATTTTAATTTGACTACAAATAGGAGGTTGAAGGTTTAAATCCCGATAATATTTAAAAAATCTGAAAATGTCTCAAAAATTAAAGAGAATCGGCCTCTTTGAGGCTCGATCTTGAGCTGCGCTAGGCAAATAATCATCTACAAACCAACAGGCCAGGAAGCTCAATTGTTCAATTATTGTCATTAATACTATTTTTAAGGATATGTTTTATTTTTTTAGATTTATATATATATATATATATATATATATATATATATATATATATAATATGAAAATTTTCCAATGAAGCAGTGTCGGTCAACACCCCATGACATAGGGTGGATTCGCCCCTGTTCGTCACAAGGCTCATAGTGATGGTTGTCAAATAGAGAAACTCCCCGGTAAAGTAAAGTATGTCTATATATCTCAGTTCAATATTTAACTTTATTGTATTTTTATAGTAAGAGAATAAATATTTTTATCGTGACTTAGGTTATCTTTCAGTTGAGCTTATTAAAACCTTTCAATTCAATTATTTGTTTAATTCAGCCCTATAACATACTCGTACATTCAATACAGGGATATCATTCGATCTGCATCTATTCATGATGCAGATTCTGGTACTTGCGTTCCTAAACAAGAATTTCATTGGGATCACATCATCTGCTCATCAACTTTTAGTGAGACCTCCTTGCTTTTGTAGGACTCTAATTTTTAGATTTTGTTAGAACTAGAGTTTTAAGGTGTCGGGGGTCTTGTATCGACACCTATCTTAATACAGTAAAGGCTTCATAGATAGATAGTATTGGAGTCTTTCTGTATTCAATTACAGATATTTTACTTACAACTTTATGCTTTATACTCCGTATTTTCAGATAGTTTGTGATGTATTAAGTTGTATTAAATATTTCTTCAATTTTGATGCTTGTATATGCTTGAGTTAGTCTTCCACTTGTACTCAAACAGGAAGAAGGTTGGTTTGGGAACCAATAATGATTCTTGAGTATAAACTCCACGTGTAAAGTGTAGGTTCGGTTCATGACAGTACCCAACAAGCAATCAAATAAACGAAGCAACCTAGCTAGAAAACAAATACTTCTCTAATCTCAATCAAACCTCCTCAAACTACTACCTGTAAAGAAATCACCCAACTTAATAATTCTAAAATATACAGCTCACGAGGCTCAATAATCATTGTTCAATAGTCACAGTCAAACACGCATCAAGTAAGTCCATCACAATGCCAAGTATATAAGTTACACTTAAGAAGTGAATCAGTCACATCTAACAACCAAGTCAAACATAAGCATCAAAATGCATCAACTCAACTCACAATAATCAGTTTTGTGGCATAACAATTTATCATTGGAATAATATCACTTGTCGCAACCATTTTCCATCGACTTTATATCATTCAACTAGTTGAAACCATTTTCCATTGTTTTTAGAACAAATCACTAACCGTAACTATTTCTATCAACTTAATATCAAATCATTAGCCAAAACCATTTTCCATCGGCTTTATATCATGTCACTAGCCAAAACAATTTCTCATCGGCTTATATCATTTTACTAGCCATAACCATTTCTCATCGGCTTATATTATTTCACTAGTCGAAACCATTTTTATCGACTTTATATTACTTCACTAGCCAGAACCATTTCCCATCAGCTTTCACTAGCCGAAACCATTTTCATCAGGTTTATATCAGAAATCTCATCACAGTATAGACCAATCAATGCACATAAAAGAGAGACAACAATTCAAGCAATTCAGGTCTGCATAAATGCTCTCAGACTTTTCATCAATCAATCATATAGGGGCTATCATAAGGTAATTCACAAGCACTATGATCAAAACATAACCTTTTTATTGATTTATCAAGTGGACAATAACCTTTAACCTCATTCTCATTACTTCCAACACACAATTAATGGAATACTCGAATTTTACTAAATTTCAAGGTGTAAGAGATCACTTGCCTTAAATTCAAACAACTAGTCAGCCAACACTTAAGTCTTCCCCTTTCGACCAATGTACAATGCAACACAATCTATATCAATCTAGTACTCATAATAAATTTCTAAAAACAACAATACCCACTCATATACTTGAAAAATGGGTCAATCGACAAAAAAGACAATTTTGAAAATAAAGTTTGAATTCAAAACTCTTTACTTGAAAATATTACTCAAGGCCTTTGAAACTCAGTGGTGAAAACCATTCAAACAAAGACTTGAAATTAGTTCATAATCTCCATTTTAGTTTAAAACTAAGCTCTTGAAAAAACTTGTCATTTACCAATAAAAATCCAAAATTGTGATGTCAAAATTCATAAATAATAAAAGGAAAATGAAGTTTTAGGGTCATAAAAGCTTCCCCACATGATTTAACATAGTAAATCCTTTCACAAATCGCCTCTAAGGTCTTACAATGCACAAATATTGAAATTGGGTCTTAAACCCACAAATATTGCAGGTCAAAACCCTTCTTTGATGTCGTAAAAGTGACTATGTGTTCACAAAAATGAACCCCATAAAAACATAGCCTTTGCGATTACAAACCGGCCTTTTTGGAAGGCAATCTCGAGATTGTGACAATACTTTGGAAAAAGCAAAGGTATAGCCACGTGCAACATTCACGATTATAATAAGGTCTTCGTTAATGCGACCATCGCGAACGTGAAGACCTCTTCTCAATTGCGAGACCTGCAACATCAAAAAATATAGCCAAGACTCCAAATATCGTAGGGACCCTTGGGATCGGTTCAAAACTTTATACACACAAACCATATATGCAAATCAATTATACTCGATGTTTTGGACTATAGAACTATTGAAACATATATATTTGAGGTCTTTTTGTCTTGATCAGCACCTAAAAAAGGCTAAAACAAGCTTTAGACCTCTCAAAAATCAACCAAGGCCTCACCTAGATTGACTTGAAGGCTAATTTTTTTTTCATTATTTTACAACTTTGGACCTCTAATCCTCTAAAATACCTCAACACAGATAAGCACTGCTGCGAACCACAAGAATTACCAATTATCAATTATCGTCATAGATTCATGAACATGCCCACAACGTCGAAATGAGCTACTACCTCTATGCAGACCTCTGCCTCTTAATGAGTCACCTGAAAACTAAGAAGAAGAACGGGCTCTCTTGGGATCCATAAAATCATCAACATCGTCTCTTCCGCGGTTCTCACAAAGAAGTTGAGGGAAGCCCCTTGTCTGGATGCTCAAAACATATACGATTTGATGGTGAAATTCAACCCTCTTTCCAACTTCTGGACTCTCTCTGTCTCATTGAAGAACACATCCCACTTTAGATCCATCTAGTCTAGACCTCACAAAAGTCATTTACTACTTTCTGGCACTCCAACGAATCTGAAGTGCAACAAAAAATCCACGAGCATCCACCATACCCACTTCATCAAGAATTTTGTGGCACAAAGTCAGGGTTTCATGAGCAATATCCTCACTCTTACAACCCTGAAGCTAGAGCGCTTTCATCTTTTGAAACCTCTCATAACACCAACTGCTGTCAAAATAACCTTACGAGAAATTTGTGCACCAATAACCAGTCAAGAACCATTGGTGGCTGCTACATCATGAATATCAGGAACCTGTTGCTGACATGCGGTCTACACCCCGTAGACCTATACCTGTCTGGCGTACCGTGATAAGAAACAACTAATTCTCAAGACCTTCACTTAGACTTGGAAAGGGAGAAGAAGAGCAATCACACAATACCGGGCTCATAACCTACACAAGTGTAGAAATAAGGAGTGAGTTCCAACAAAACGGTACCTAAAAGCAATCTAATAACAAAGCAACCTAGCTAGAAAATAAAAACTCCTTTCATCCCAACCAAACCTCTTCAAACTACAACCTGCACATAAATCAACCAAACTTATCAGTTCTACAATATACAACTCACAAGGCCTAATAATCACCATATAATAGTCACACTCCAACACGTATCAAGTAAGTCAATCTCAATGCCAAATAAATCAATCATGCATAACAAGTTCATCAATCACAGTTCACAAGTAAGTCAAACTTAAGTATCAAAATGCATCAACTCACAATTATCAGTTTCTTGCTTGAACATTTTCCCATCAGCACAATATCACTAGCTTGAACCATTTTCTTTCAAGTTTCTATCATTTCACTAGCTGGAACCATTTCTCATTGGTTTTATATCATTTCACTAGCCCAAACTATTTCTTATCGGCTTTATTATCAAATCACTAGCCAAAACAATTTTTCAACAGCTTTATATCATTTCACTAGTCGGAACCATTTTCCATTGGCTTTATATCAGTTTACTAACCGAAGCCATTTACCATTGGATTTATATCATTTCACTAGCTGGAGCCATTTTCAACGTTTCCCAAAAAAATTCCTAGATTAAAGTTTTCAAAAAAACATTTAGGGCTGAACTTTTAAAGATAATTAAAGAAGAAACGAAGCAGAAGAGAGAGAAAATAAAGTTATTGTACAAAATATTAATATGTGACAAATAAGTGCTTGTGTTTTACCACTAGATACATGACTGACTATGACGTTTTAAGGGGTTATTTGTTCTATTTTAAAATAGCTCAGGTTGTTAATAGGATCATCGTAAGATTGAAGTATGTAGTTGACAATTACGATATAGGTTAGGGGGACATTTGACTCTTTTTCGTGTTGTTTTCTTCAAAATAAGTGTTATTGACCTACCAACAACAATGTCAAATATTCTCTTAAACTGAAGTTCTAATTAAGGGTGAGAAAATCTCAACCATTATTTTACCATCCACGTTGGTACACCCTTGAGTTCAAAACTAACTTTTTGAATTCTATTACTAGAAAAATGAGTTATATACTATCGAAAGTTCAATTTACTGAATAAATCTAAATAAACAGAGAGTCGCATTGACATAAAGGTCTAAAAATTTTGATATACAATTTGAAGTTGCTCAATATTACCTTATGTTATATTTTGGATTAATTCATACTTTTGCATTCGTAGTAGCTTTTGTCATTAATGATAAATGAATTTCACATATCAAGAATATTTAAGGGGATAAGGTAGAAATACCCACCTAAACTAAGACTGGAAAATTATTGAGACACATCTAAAAATTAGTAGGTACCATTAACCCCCCCCCCCCCAAACTAATTAAAACTGGAATAAATGTACCATAAACACTGACATGACATAGAGAGTGTACATACTCTCTTGAAGGCAAGTGATTAGTGCACAAATTGGAGACATGTCATTTTTTGTATTAATAACTTTATAATTAGTTTGGACACATTTTTATTGATATTAAGACTCATATATATTTAATTATTTTTGTTTATTACTTTGTAAAATATTTATTTTTATTTCTTTTCACCTTATTTTTAAAAAAATTAATTTATTATATTTTCACTTTTAATTATTTTAAAGAAATGTGTAATTTTTTAAAAAATATTTAAAAGTGTCCTTTAATTTCAATGTTTAATTTATTTATGTTTTATTTTAATTTTCCTCTCTTATTTTGATATTCGTTCAAAATTAACTTATTTAAAATGCAAGACATTTGGAATTAAATTTGAAATCAAATCAAATGAAAGACAAAGAAAAAAAAATAATAGAAAATAAAAGAGAAAAACCATAAATTGTAGGTGAAAAAAAAGTTTTGTTACAAGGTAAAAAAATGTGTATTAATTTAATTTAATTACATAATGAAGACAATAAGAATATTTTAAAAAAATTGGAAATAATCTTTTAGATTTTTTTAAAAAAAATATTTTATAGTTAGAAAAATAAAATAATAATATTTACATACGTGACGGACGAGTGTGTACAAACATAAGAAGCTTGGGTGGTTAAATATGCCATGTCAACAGAAAAGATGCACAAAAATATGAAAAAAATGAGTTCAGGTGGGTAATAGGAATTTAGTTAAATTTAGTTGTATCTCTAAAATTTCGGTGTAACGACCTGTTTAGTCGTTTTGAGCAGCAGAGTTTATTTCTGGAAATCACTGTCTGGGTCGACGGATCCCACGACGGACCGTCATGGGCACGACGGACCGTCGAGGGGGTCTCGTTCCAAAACACTTAGAATTCTGAAATTTGGGTACTGAAATCGACTCTCTGAACTTCGCGACGAAATGGCAGGACGGACCGTCGCAGACATGACGGGCCGTCACAGACTCTTTAATGAATTGAGTCTCTGAACTTTGTGAAGGAAGCAGCCAGACGGACCATCGCAGGCACGACGGGCCGTCACAGGCTGTGTAACCCTGACTGGGTCGGATTTCTGTTAAATGTTTTAAGGGGCGTTTTAGACTATTCATGCTTATAATTATAAAGTTAGTGGGTTAATGTTAATAATTCAATTTCTTGGGGGTTAAAGGGGACAACCTTGAAATAAATAGTGGATTACTTTACCATCTTTATACTTAATTATATACTAATTAGGGTAAAAGAAAACGAACGATCAAGAGAGAGAGAAAACGAAGAAGAACGCAACTTTGGGAAAGTAGATTGATTGATCACAATTCTTCGGTGGAGGTAGGTTATGGTTTATACTATCTCATAGTAAACTCTTAATAGCGAATGATATGTGTTGGGTAGTATTATAAAGTCTTCTATATGCTTAATTGTGTGCTTGCATGATGTGATTATGTAATTGTATTGGATTGAGAAGATGAGGCTGTGAATCTCAAATCTTAAATTTACTTTGTTAATGATGATGCCTTGGTATAAAGGAAGGCTTGATGAACTAAAGTAATGAGATTAGGGGATCGGGTGTCACGTTCCGACACCAGGATAGTAATAGAGGATCGGGTGTCACGTTCCGACACCAGGATAGTATATGGATCGGAGTGTCACGTTCCAACACCAGGATAGTATATGGATCGAGTGTCACGTTCCGACACCAGGATAGTATATGGATCGGAGTGTCACGTTCCGACACCAGGATAGTATATGGATCGGGTGTCACGTTCCGACACCAGGATAGTATATGGATCGGAGTGTCACGTTCCGACACCAGGATAGTATATGGATCGGAGTGTCATGTTCCGACACCAGGATAGTAGTAGTAGAGCGGAGTGTCACGTACCGACACAAGAATAAAGATAATGAATCTTGAATTATGATAATATACTAAATTTTAAAGAACTAATTCCCAAATGAGTATGGTGTGGAGGCTTGAGTCCTCATAGATGTGCTTGGCGTTGTGACCAAGGGTTATGGTAATTGTTTTTGTCACCTGTTAAGAATATTAGTTGATTTTATGTTATTATCTGATATATACTGTTTTCTATTTTGAGTTGGCCGATGATACCTACTCAATACTTGTGCCTTGTACTGACCCCTACTTGTATTTGTTTTTCTTTGTTAATTGTGGAGTGCAGCAAACGTGCTACCGTCTTCAACTCAACCGCAACTCTAGCCAGTCTTCATCAAGCCAGATTTCAGGGTGAGCTATTGCTTCTAGCTTAGACTGGATCTTCCTCTTCATGTCTTGATGCCTTGAAATTTCGGCATGGACTAGCTTTTTACTTATTTTAGCTTCTTAGATACTCTTAGATTAGTAATTTGAGGATAGAAGTTCTTGTGGTAATGACTTCCAGATTTTGGGGATAATGATTGATAAATTTTAGAAGTTATTTAGTTGATTTCGTTAATGAGTTTTAAGTCTTACGCATTGTATTTGTTTATTATGGTTGAAATGTTGGGGTTTAGATTGGTTGGTTCGCTCACATAGTAGGATAAGTGTGGGTGCCACTCACGGCTCGTTTTGGGTCGTGACAAACTTGGTATCAGAGCATTAGGTTCGTTGGTCTCATCACACAAGAACGAGTCTAGTAGAGTCTTAAGGAACGGTAGGGGGACGCCTTTACTTTTCTTTGAGAGGCTATAAGACTTTAGGAAAATTCCATTCTTTCTTTCTTTCTTTCTTTCGTGCTATTACTTGGATCCAGTTGGTATCTAGGTGATATAAATTGGTATCTGACCATCTTCACTCTATTTCGCAGATGGTTAGAACTAGAGTAACAGCGGCGCCAACACCAACACCGGCAAGACAAGATGCAACTGAGCCAGCCACTGGGTTGTAGCTCGAAGAGGAGTAGTGGCGAGAGGCCGTGGTAGAGGTCGCGGGAGGACGTCCTCTAGAGGAAGAGGACAAACACCTGGCCCATCTAGTACTAGGGCGGTGACTCCTCTACCGACTGAGGAAGTAGTAAGAGAGGGTGAGGAAGGGGAAAGTGAGCAAGTGCAGAATGAGGAATTACCACCCCAACCTACCCCAGAGATGATTAATCAGGTTCTTGCCTATCTTAGCGGGTTATCTGATCAAGGCCAGACACCTCCAGTGTTTTCTGCACCAGCACCTCAGGTTCCGGAAGTACGACAGGCCGCTGCTGAGGCTTCCCGCATGGATGCCTCATTAGAAATAGGCACGTTTCCTCGTTTGACTACGGGGCCCATAATGACAAGTGATCAGCATGAACTTTTCAGTAAGTTCTTGAAACTGAAACCTCCAGTCTTCAAGGGTGCTGAATCTGAGGATGCTTACAATTTTCTGGTTGATTGTCATGAGTTCTACATAAAATGGGCATAGTGAAATGATTTGGCGTTGTATTTGTAACCTATCAGTTTCAGGGAAATGCCAAAATATGGTGGCGGTCACATGTTGAGTGTCAACCCGCACAGGCACCACCTATGACTTGGGCGTCATTCTCTAGCTTATTTATGGAGAAGTATATCCCCCGGACCTTGAGGGATAGGAGGAGAGATGAGTTCTTGAGCCTAGAGCAAGGCAAGATGTCGGTGACTGCATATGAGGCTAAGTTTCGTGCATTATCCAGGTATGCCACCCAGCTTTGTTTCAGTCCACAAGAACGGATTCGCCGTTTTGTGAAGGGGTTGAGGTCAGATTTGCGAATTTCAGCCTTACAGGTAGCGGCTACAGCAAAATCCTTTCAGGAAGTGGTAGACTTCGTGATAGAGGTGGAGGGAGTGAAGCTAGATGACTTCACCATGGCATCGACATCTAAAAGGTTTCGTAAGGGAGGTGAGTTTAATGGTTCTTACTCCAGAGGGCAAGGTTCAGGAGGTTATCCAACCCGACCTATTCAGTCTTCACTGCAGACTGTAGTTGGGGGTCCACCGCAGACCGGTCAACACTTCTCTGAGTTTGGAGGTTATCCCCAGACTTCGTCATTCTCACAGAGACCTATGCTTGAATCCAGAGAGTGTTATGGATGTGGGGATACTGGACACATTAAGAGGTATTGTCCAAAACAGAGTTACAGACCTCAAATAGTCAGAGGTAGAGGTGGTCATGGAAGAGGCCGTCATTCTGGAGGACGTGGTGGCCGAGGTAATGGTGGTCACCAAAACGGCCGGGGTGACGGGCAAACTGGAGCCACTACAGCATAACATGGTAGGGGTAACGGGCAGATAGGTGATAGGGCCCATTGTTACGCCTTCCCCGGGTGGTCTGAAGCGGAGACATCTGATGTTGTTATCACAGGTAATCTTTTGGTTTGTGATTGCATGGCTTCTGTATTATTTGATCCTGGCTCCACATTTTCATATATATCTTCCTCATTTGCTACTGGTCTTAATTTACATTGTGAATTGCTTGACATGCCTATTCGTGTTTCTACTCCGGTGGGTGAATCTGTGATAGTTGAAAAGGTATATAGGTCTTGTCTGGTGACTTTTGTGGGGAGAAATACTCATGTAGACTTGGTTATTTTAGAAATGGTTAATTTCGATGTAATTCTGGGTATGACTTGGCTTTCTCCGAATTTTGCAATCTTAGATTGTAATGCTAAAACTGTAACGTTGGCCAAGCCTGGGACAGATCCGTTAGTGTGGGAGGGTGACTACACTTCCACTCCAGTTCGTATCATCTCCTTTCTTTGTGCTAAGAGAATGGTTAGTAAAGGGTGTTTAGCGTTCTTGGCACACCTCAGGGCTGATACTACCCAAGTACCTTCAATTGAGTCGGTTTCGGTAGTCCGTGAGTTTCTGGATGTGTTCCCTGCAGACCTTCCTGGTATGCCACCGTATAGGGATATCGACTTTTGCATTGATCTGGAGCCGGGTACTCGCCCCATTTCCATACCCCCTTATAGAATGGCTCCAGCAGAGTTAAGGGAGTTAAAGGCCCAACTTCAAGAGTTGTTAAGTAAAGGCTTCATTAGACCAAGCGCTTCCCCTTGGGGTGCTCCGGTGTTATTTGTGAAGAAGAAGGATGGGAGTTTTCAGATGTGCATAGACTACCGGCAATTGAACAAGGTAACTATTAAGAACAAGTACCCCATTCCTCGCATTGATGACTTGTTCGATCAGTTACAAGGTGCTTGTGTCTTCTCTAAGATTGACTTGAGATCCGGTTATCATCAATTGAAAATAGGGGCAACGGATGTGCCAAAGACTGCTTTTCAAACCAGGTATGGGCATTACGAATTCGTAGTAATGTCTTTTGGTCTTACGAATGCCCCTGCTGCTTCATGAGCTTGATGAACGGGATTTTTATGCCATATCTGGATCTCTTTGTTATCGTGTTTATTGATGATATACTGATATACTCCAAGAGTAAGAAGGAACATGAGGAGCATTTGAGAATTGTGTTGGAAGTATTGAGGGAGAAAAGGCTTTATGCCAAATTCTCCAAGTGTGAGTTTTGGCTAGATTCAGTGTTCTTCTTGGGGCACGTGGTTTCTAAGGATGGAGTGATGGTGGATCCTTCAAAGATTGAAACAGTGAGGAATTGGGTAAGACCTACAAATGTGTCAGAAATAAGGAGCTTTGTTGGTTTAGCCAGCTACTACCATCGATTTGTCAAGGGATTCTCTTCTATTGCTTCCCAATTGACGAACTTGACTAAGCAGAATGTTCCATTTGTATGGTCGGATTAATGTGAGGAAAGCTTTCAGAAACTCAAGACCTTGCTGACTACTGCACCTATCCTTACCTTGCCAGTAGAGGGTAAGAACTTCATTGTTTATTGTGATGCATCCTATTCTGGTTTGGGTGCAGTGCTAATGCAAGAGAAGAATGTAATTGCTAATGCTTCGAGGCAATTAAAGGTGCATGAACGTAACTATCCGACCCATGATTTGGAGTTGGCTGCGGTAGTGTTTGCATTAAAGCAATGGAGACACTATCTATATGGGGTTAAGTGTGAAGTCTATACGGATCATCGTAGCCTACAGTATGTCTTTACTCAGAGGGATTTGAATTTGAGACAGAGGAGGTGGATGGAACTACTGAAGGACTATGATGTTACCATCTTGTATCACCCAGGAAAGGCTAATGTTGTGGCAGACGCCTTAAGTATAAAAGCAGGGAGCATGGGTAGTTTAGCCCACTTACAAGTTTCTAGACGCCCATTGGCTAGAGAAGTCCAAAACTTGGCTAACGACTTTATGAGACTGGAAATACTAGAGAAAGGAGGATTTTTGGCCTGTGTGGAGGCAAGATCTTCTTTTCTTAACAAGATCAAGGGAAAACAGTTTGATGATGAGAAACTAAGCCGAATTCGGGATATGGTGTTGCGAGGAGAGGCTAAAGAGGAAATAATTGATGAGGAAGGTGTTTTGAGGATTAAGGGAAGGGTATGTGTGCCCCGTGTTGACGATTTGATCCACACCATCCTCACAGAGGCTCATAGTTCCGGATATTCTATACATCCTGGTGCAACCAAGATGTACCGTGACCTAAAGCAACACTTTTGGTGGAGTAGAATGAAGCGCGACATTGTTGATTTTGTTGCCAGGTGTCTAAATTGTCAGCAAGTAAAGTACAAACACCAGAGGCCCGGAGGAACACTTCAGAGAATGCCCATTCCTGAATGGAAGTGGGAGAGAATTGCAATGGATTTCGTGGTTGGTCTTCCAAAGACATTGGGTAAGTTTGATTCTATTTGGGTAATTATGGACAGATTAACTAAGTCTGCTCACTTCATTCCGGTCAAGGTGACTTACAATGCGGAGAAGTTATCCAAACTCTATATCTCAGAAATTGTTCGATTGCATGGAGTTCCACTTTCCATCATATCAGATAGAGGTACGCAGTTTACTTCTAAGTTTTGGAGAACATTGCATGCTGAATTAGGTACTAAGTTGGATCTTAGTACTGCATTTCACCCTCAGACCGATGGTCAGTCGGAGCGAACGATTCAGGTATTGGAGGATATGCTTCGTGCATGTGTGATAGAATTTGGCGGTCATTCGGATAACTTCTTACCCTTAGCGGAGTTCTCATACAATAATAGCTATCACTTCACTATTGATATGGCTCCATTCGAAGCGTTGTATGGGAGGAGATGTAGGTCTCCCATTGGTTGGTTTGATGCATTTGAGGTTAGACCTTGGGTACTGACCTTTTGAGGGAGTCATTGGAGAAAGTGAAATCTATTCAAGAAAAGCTTTTAGCGGCGCAAAGTAGGCAAAAGGAATATGCAGATCGAAAGGTTAGAGACTTGGAGTTTATGGAGGGTGAGCAAGTCTTGCTGAAGGTTTCGCTCATGAAAGGGGTGATGCGGTTTGGTAAAAGGGGTAAGCTAAGCCCAAGGTATATTGGACCATTTGAAGTACTTAAGCGAGTAGGGGAGGTGGCTTATGAATTAGCCTTGCCTCTAGGACTGTCAGGAGTGCATCCGGTATTTCATGTGTCTATGTTGAAAAGATACCATGGGGATGGAAACTACATCATTCGTTGGGACTCGGTTCTGCTTGACGAGAATTTGTCTTATAAGGAGGAGCCTGTTGCCATTCTAGATAGAGAAATTCGCAAGTTGAGATCAAGGGAGATTGCATCCGTCAAAATTCAATGGAAGAATTGACCAGTTGAAGAGTCCACTTGGGAGAAAGAGGCTGATATGCAAGAAAAATACCCACACCTGTTTACAGATTCAGGTACTCCTTTTTGCCCTTGTTTTTCTTCTTGTGATCATTCGGGGATGAACGATGGGTAAATTGGTATCTATTGTAACGACATGTTTAGTCGTTTTGAGTAGCAGAGTTTATTTCTGGAAATCACTGTCTGGGTCGACGGATCCCACGACGGACCGTCATGGGCACAACGGACCGTCGAAGGGGGTCTCGTTCCAAAACACTTAGAATTCTGAAATTTGGGTACTGAAATCGACTCTCTGAACTTCGCGACAAAATGGCAGGACGGACCGTCGCAGACATGACGGGCCGTCACAGACTCTTAAATGAATTGAGTCTCTGAACTTTGTGACGGAAGCAACAGGACGGACCGTCGCAGGCACGACGGGCCGTCACAGGCTGCGTAACCCTGACTGGGTCGGATTTTTGTTAAATGTTTTAAGGGGCGTTTTGGACTATTCATGCTTATAATTATAAAGTTAGTGGGTTAATGTTAATAATTCAATTTCTTGGGGGTTAAAGGGGACAACCTTGAAATAAATAGTGGGTTACTTTTACCATCTTTATACTTAATTATATACTAATTAGGCTAAAAGAAAAAGGGTTTGAATAATAAAAATAGAAAGAACAAAGAGAGGGAGAAACGAACGATCAAGAGAGAGAGAAAACGAAGAAGAACACAGCTTTGGGAAAGTAGATTGCTTGATCACAATTCTTCGGTGGAGGTAGGTTATGGTTTATACTATCTCATAGTAACTCTTAATAGCGAATGATATGTGTTGGGTAGTATTATAAAGTCTTCTATATGCTTAATTGTCTGCTTGCATGATGTGATTATGTAATTGTAATGGATTGGGAAGATGAGCTTGTGAATCTCAAATCTTAAATTTACTTTGTTAATGATGATGCCTTGGTATAAAGGAAGGCTTGATGAACTAAAGTAATGCGATTAGGGGATCGGGTGTCACGTTCCGACACCAGGATAGTAATAGAGGATCGGGTGTCACGTTCCGACACCAGGATAGTATATGGATCGGAGTGTCACGTTCCGAAACTAGGATAGTATATGGATCGGGTGTCACGTTCCGACACCAGGATAGTATATGGATCGAGTGTCACGTTCCGACACCAGGATAGTATATGGATCGGGTGTCACGTTCCGACACCAGGATAGTATATGGATCGGAGTGTCACGTTCCAACAGCAGGATAGTATATGGATCGGAGTGTCATGTTCCGACACCAGGATAGTAGTAGTGGAGCGGAGTGTCACGTACCGACACAAGAGGAATAAAGATAATGAATCTTGAATTATGATAATATACTAAATTTTAAAGAACTAATTCCCAAATGAGTATGGTGTGGAGGCTTGAGTCCTCATAGATGTGCTTGGCATTGTGACCAAGGGTTATGGTAATTGTTGTTGTCACCTGTTAAGAATATTAGTTGATTTTATGTTATTATCTGATATATACTGTTTTCTATTTTGAGTTGGCGATGATACCTACTCAGTACTTGTGCCTTGTACTGACCCCTACTTGTATTTGTTTTTCTTTGTTAATTGTGGAGTGCAGCAAACGTGCTACCGTCTTCAACTCAACCGCAACTCTAGCCAGTCTTCATCAAGCCAGATTTCAGGGTGAGCTATTGCTTCGAGCTTGGACTGGATCTTCCTCTTCATGTCTTGATGCCTTGAAATTCCGGCATGGACTAGCTTTTTACTTATTTTAGCTTCTTAGATACTCTTAGATTAGTAATTTGAGGATAGAAGTTCTTGTGGTGATGACTTCCAGATTTTGGGGATAATGATTGATAAATTTTAGAAGTTATTTAGTTGATTTCGTTAATGAGTTTTAAGTCTTCCGCATTGTATTTGTTTATAATGGTTGAAATGTTGGGGTTTAGATTGGTTGGTTCGCTCACATAGTAGGATAAGTGTGGGTGCCACTCGCGGATCATTTTGGGTCGTGACATTCGATCATAGTATAGGTGGTAACTTATGTCTTATCCCAATATTTAACACTATCAAATGCAATATAAATGACTAAAATTTTGTCACAATCAATTTTGTCAATTTTATATAAATTTGCCACCATTGTTCAAATTTAGTTATGTTATATTTGATTATTTAATGTGGTAATGTATTTATTATTATACTTGCAACTCTGAGCTCAATTAGAAGTCAAAGATAAAAATAAAACTTTTTCTTTATATCGAAATAAAACTTAACCATAAGTCTAACGAAAGGTAAAATTGGCATAAATTTAAAGAAAGAAATATTAAAAATATCTCCGAATTTGGCGCAAATAATTAGTTTTGTCCTGAACTATTGACAGCCTTAGAAACACTCCTCTACTTGATTAACTAAGCCTACATACACCCCCGATTCAGCCCCAATATGTCATATGACATAGCAAGTTGTCTCAAATTCTTGTAGGAGCATATGACTCTTAATAAAAACCTATACAAGTGTTGAAGATGCCCCTAAACTGGGCAAAAATTTACTGGTGTATTTCAGTAATGTTGTAAGATCAAAGATTTATTTAAGTTCACTAAGTCGAGTAAAGAAGTGTTCTTAAGGCTTTCAATAGTTTGGAAATGAAACAAATACTTCATGCCAAATTCTAGAGTGTTTTCAATACTTCTCTTAATTTTAAATAGTACATGAACAAAATTGACAACTTATTTTCCTTTTTTAACCTTTCCCCTTGCTAATTATCAAGAACTTCATTATCAATAGTAAATTTTCCCATTCCATGTTTATTTAATATCTAATCGAGAACATCATCAATAAATTGGATAAGATGATATTATGATAAAGTTAATCTTCTTTTCTTTTTTGATTTTTTTAAAAGAAGATTAAAAACTCTTTATCAAATACATAAACATATACTAATTAGGCACGTTGAAATGAAGGAGAATATGTGTACGAATAATTCTTAAAGAATATATTGACTAAACTTTTAGGTTTTGTAAGTATGTGTAAATATTTTTCTGGAAAAGTTTTCTGGGACAAATACATTAGCTTAAAGTTTAATGTTTTATCCTAAATTGCTCAATTTTAAAAATAAAATGTCAGATTGTCGTTCAATATTCATAATAATTTACACAATTTGAAATCGTAATCCAACATTTTTCAAAAGAATTGTCAATTTTCTTAAAAGATTTTTTTATAAATTATGATTTGAATAGTTCATAAGTTGTAAAGGAAATAAAAACATGATAATTTACTAAAGAGATGTTCCAAGAAGTCATACGATCCGAGAGTGAAAGGTGTTCGTTAAAGGTTCACAAAAAATAAAAATAGTCTTGTAATGACCCTAAAGGTCGTTTTCGATTCCTTAGAAAATTATCATTTTACTCCTCCGAATAATTACCATGAATCATTTCTAATTAGTTTATGATGTGAATTTGAAATTTCATTGAAATATTTTGAGTCTTGAAAGGTTTAAAGTTGTTGAAAGTGTTTTTTTTTTTTTTTGTAAAACCAAATTTTTGAATTTCAAAATTTAATTTTGTTTGTTCCATTTTCAAAAAGCAAAATTAATTTCTATCAACTGCGAAATGTAATTTTGTCTGCTTCATCAGCCTAATAGAGTGGAAATGCAGTCATAGGTGAACACTCAAGTATGAAAGCAATTTGAAGCATAGTTTAAAATTAATTAATGGATATGTATGGGACAAAACCTAATAAAAGTGCTCCCACTTGGTTCACAAAGAAACTTTCTTCAATTTTTCTCACTTTATTTTCTTTAATTCTCTTTCCTTGGACAAAACCATCAATTTTCTATTAAAATTTTTAAATTTTAAAATATTTTTTTACAAAAGAGAAACAAACAACCAAAAAAACAAAAAGAAATGGCAGTAACATGGAAATCACTTGTTTTTTAAATTATTTCCCTTGTCTCAATTCAATTCATGTGACAAGAGTCAAAACAACTTAAGTTTGATTAGATATCTACATATGAAATCTATAATTTTTTGAAAATGAAATATACATATTTATAAACTGCGTAAAAGGTACTATAAGTCACAATAATAAGATTTAAAAGATATATACAAAATTTACAGTTAAAAATATATATATATTTAAATCTCAAAATCTAAAATGTAAGTTAAAGATAGAAAGACAATATATTAGTTGTTAAATTTGATTCATACAAAATTTGGACCGATTTTAATCTTGACCAATATAAATAAAATTTGACTTGAGTCTTTTCCTAGCAGCTTAGAATAAAATCCATTATACTAAATAAATAATATTATTGTTCTTCCAACAACCACCATTTGAGTCTTTTCCTACCAACCCCCTCTAACATATTTTGTTACCTACCATCATTTGTTCCTCTCTATTTATACTCACCACATATCCATCCCATCTGCCACAACAACACTTAGTACATGTAGGAGCCCTACTTTCTCCTTGTGTCACACTATCTTCAGACTGAGCTAGTCTCGCCTTGGAGTGTTGCGAATTCTGGCCACGATACTCACCTCAGTTTCTGGGCGCAGGTGCACTAGCAAATGATGGTGCATTACCCTTTGATTTCTGAAATTATGGTCGACTTGAACCACCCTTCTGTTGACCATACTCATTCCCAGTCTTTGATTTCTTGTTTTGATATCTCTCTTTGTCCCTCATCTTCTCCTCTACAACTTGTTGCACATAGATTATAAGCCTGGATATGTCTATGTCACCACTCAACATTGTATCCCTACCTTGTATGCTTGAACCCGACCCAAACCAGCAATAAACAATCTCGTTCTGCTCCTCATATACTTCATCATTTCTGGAGCATAGCGAGACAGTTGGGTGAACATCAACCCATACACATGAACACTCATGGAGTCCTGTTTCAATGTGAGGAACTCTCGTACTTTCGCTTCCTTCAGTTCTCGAGGAAAGAACCTCCCCAAGAAGGCTTCTTCGAAGCAAGCCCAACTTGGATGTGGTGCATCCTTAGCTCTGCCTTCCTTCAATTGGTCGAACCAAGTTTTAGCCACACTCTTCATTTGGTATGCGGCCGATTCAACCCTCTCAACATCAACCACATGCATTACCTCAAACACTTTCTTCAACTCTTTCACAAAGTTTTTCGGATCCTCAAAAGTGCTTGATCCGGTGAAACTAGGAAGATTCATCCTAAGAAAATCACGAACCCTCGAGGTTCAGTCCCTTCCTGTCAAACTTCTCTTTGTTGCCTGACTTAGTCAGTTACTACTTGACTTAACATCCGGATAGCTTCCCGAAATTTGGTATTTGTAACCTTTCCTTGGGGTTGCACATCCGGTGCATTTGGGACCTCTTATTCCTCAACATTTCTTCGAGCTCCTAGACCTCTGACTGCTCTTCATGGAGCCATGATGAATCTGAAAAATACGCGTAAGCACGAATTAGAGAGAAACTTTCTAGAGATAAAGTCTAATGCACGAAAAGGAATATCAAAGAAGTGAGATTTTTCCTAAATGTCATAGCCTCCTAATCATACATGTGGCGCGCTTCACACCAATGACTAAGAATCTATGGACACGTCTTCATAGGCTCCCTAGGACTCTTGAACTTTGTGCTCTAATACCAAATTTGTCACGCCCGAAGCCTACACCCTGGACGTGGCCGGCACCCAACGACCATGGATGGCCTTGAGCGAACCCTTAGTCTGGCTTACTTAACTCAGAGGAAGACTATACTAAAATAAGATAAAGAATTAAAGGCATTCTCATAAGATAACTTGTGTTGGCCAAAATGACAGTTAAGTCTAAATACTGTAACATACGAAGTGAAAGATAAAAGAGACTCCAAAACCAAACTATTATATTGTCTATGAAGCCTCTAACTAACTGAGAAAGATGTTGGGACATACCCGCAACATCCTAAAAAAGTAAACTAGTAAAGCAAATGAAAATGATGTCCTCTGAAATTCAAGGAAGCTCACCACCGACTCTGAAGCTCAATCTGGATCAACGAAGCACTGCGTGTTGATCCTGGTTACCTGCATTTGCATCTTAAATGGATGCAGACCAACTGACATCAGTACATCGAAAGTACGAGTATGCGAGTTGGAATGCTAATACAACATAGGCTAGAAAGAGATTCTGAAAGAAACACTTACCTCGACTCTTCTCAATTCATGAATACTTACTTAACTCATTTCATTATAAAGCAGATTTAAACCAATTCAGTATAAAGAAAAATTGTTTACAAACATGCTATAAACTATGTGTGTATGCAAATATACAAAAAAACTCTGAAATGTACGTAAAAACACTATGAACTGATGTATATGCAAATACAATAACTTCTATGAGAGTTTCTCTAACCGACAAACATCAAAAAAGAGTTATAGTGATGATAAAACGATCTACCTCACGCTGTCAGCGCATCCTATACCGACCAAAGGTATAAGGCCAGAACTACTTAATGGATCCACTAGTCCACTGTGAAAAGGGTTCATCTAAAAAGTATGAACCTTTTCTACTCATGCCGGTTACATGGTTTACTGGGGCTGTGAGTTGTTTGAAATCTCCTCCATATCGGTGCTCAATACTACTCCCAAAAATATGTTGGCTCTTATGTTTAAAAACATATTGATTATGTGGTTTTGAGATTAATGCTCAAAATACTTAGCTCAAAGTTATCTTGGAAATCATAGTTTCCCTGCTTGCTTCTTTTAGAAAGCTATATTTCTTTTCTGAAACTTGCCCTTAGGCTCCTTGGAAATCAAAGTTTTCTTACTAGTTAAATGTTAAAACCTTTCAAGTCTCCTTGAGAATACTTAGTCCCCTTATAGCTTTGAAGAAAAGAACTTCAACTTCACTCTTTATTGAACTCAAAACTTAAGTCTTGATACAAAGTTAAAATGTTTGTAAAAGACTTATGAAAACTTGAAATGACTTCTCTCATTGGACTCTTGATTTCTCTTAACTTTAATTCTTAACTGCTCTTGACTTGACTCTTAGTTGATCCTTCAATTGAATTATGGATTCAAGAAATTAGATTTGTGTTTGGAAATATCTCATGATGTTTAGGAATGATTTTAGATAGCGAAACATGAGAAAAATCTCAAAATTTGGGGGTGGGTCCGCGACGCGGAGGCATGATTTAGTTTTTAATTCTGAAAACGTCTTTTGAGGCAGAACATCTCGTGTAATCTCCATGACGCAGAGCAAAATTTTCAATTCTGGGAACAGATTGCGTGACGCATTTCTATGTTCAGATTTCGCTCGTCGAAATTTTTTCTTCGTTTTTCTTCCTTAATTCACCCAAACTTGATTCTTTTTCTTAAATCTCTTTTAGGTACAAATACCCAACAAATGTATTTAAGAACCTAACCGAAATGACTCCATAATGCGTCGTAACGAATTCAAAAACTTCACAACTCAGACAATTCAAGAACAACACATGAATTCAAGAAAAAGGTACCAAAATATCAATATTCTAATGATTTTAGGACGAATTTAAACTGAAAAAATATGCTTGGCATGTGGGAGAACGATTCCAACGTTATGAGAGCTCCATATACCTGTTTGAAACAAGTTCCTTAGAGAAAACACCAACGTTCTTGGTTGATCTTGATGATTTTGCCATTTTTCCCTTCTTCTTTTCTCTTCCCTTTCTCCTTAGCTCTAGCGTGAAAATTCTAATTTTCTAAAACTGAGCAAGTTCAATATGACCCATATTGAACTCTTAAAAATGGAATAAAATAATAGGGTAGCTAAAAGACCAAAATTCCCTCAAAATACCGGATTGAAAATGTTCTTAATTCGACAGTCCAATTTTCGATAGGCATATCTCCCTCATACGATCTCAAAAATGCGCAAACTTAGTAGCGTTGGAAAGATATCTTCAAGGGATTTCCAACCATATAAAGAACAACCATAACTCATCCTGAGCTAGAAGTTATGGCCGCTTGAAAATGAACAAAACTCGCTTTACACTTAGGAAATTTTCCAGATTTTTCCTACTCTTTCCAAAAATAACTATTCTTATTTTATTTGTTTAATCCTAGCTATATTGGATTACGAGTTGTTACAAAAGGGTCGTGACCCTATGATATTAAGACATGTCTAAGTTGGCTTGTGATGATGAGACTTATTCCTTAGTTCTATAAAAGAGTTTCCTATTAGTTATGTTGTATAAGTTTTAATTCCGCACTACTTTTCATACTTATGTGATGAATGAAAGCTAAGAGGCTTGTACAATGTCACCGAGAGGTCGAGTACACCGTGTAACTTCTAGGGGGTGCTCCCCGGTCGTTACAAATGTGGTAAGGTCAGAGGTCGAGTACACCGCGTAACTTCTAGGGGGTGCTCCCCGGTCGTTACAAATGTGGTAAGGTCAAAATGATATGTCAATTCAATGTGACATTTAAAGAAATGAAAAATTAGTTTGATATGTCCAGCATACCAACTAACGCCCATAAGGGCATATTTAAGCGAAAAGTTGGACGGCGAGGGCATGAGTGAGTCAAACTTTAAAGGGGGGGGGGGGGTTGGGGGGGGGAATCTAGACCATTTCGAATAGTTAGAACCATATTTGACCCTTTTCCCATAACTCAATAAAGTTCAGAAAATAGTTTTATTTTTATTAAAATATTTACTGAAAAAAGAAAATTTGAGTGAAGAAGAAGAAAAGAAAAATGAAGGGGGAGGACTCAACTTAACGTGTGGATGTGGTGAGAGTACGAGGTGAAGAGGAAGAAAGAAAAAAAAGAAAATGAAGAGAGAGATAACTTGAAAAGGAGGGTGGAAGACAATAGAATTTCAAATGAAATTAAAATAAGTCAAAAAGTAAAAGAGAGAGAGAGAAAAATAAAGAGAATGAAAAAATGTTATATTTCGAATTAAATTAACACGTGTAATATAATTATTAATATGTAATAACATTTGTTTTTAAAAATTTGAGACTGATTGAAAAATGATGTAACAATATTTAAAGGCATTCTGGGAACAGATTGAAAATTCGAAACAACTTAAATTTCACTTTATATCTTTTCTCTTATAGTAATTTTCCACAATTCTTTTGATATATTTTAGGAATCAATATTATGAAGGTAATCAAATAATAATTTTAGAAAAAACAGTTTCGTTTATTATATATATAAAAAGATAAACCTTTTAATCAAAGGCAATTTTTTTTCTTTTTCTTTTTAAATCCCAAATAATTTTGGTTAAATACTGCGAGCTGAGGTAATTGTAATTACGATATTACCCTATCTCATTTTATATAAAAGGGGAAAACTCTAATCCCCGCCTGTAGGGTTTTGGAGCTCCATATCTGTTGAAGAAGCCGCCGCCGCCGCAGAGAGGAAGATTCAGAAGAAGCTAGCTATGGTTTGACCAAACAACTACACTTTCTTCTCTTACTTTTATGATTAATGTTTTGAAATTAATTTGGTGTTTTTGTGTGTTGGTGATTTCAGTCGCTTGTTGCGAATGAAGAGTTTCAGCACATTCTTCGTGTGCAAAACACAAACGTCGATGGAAAGCAAAAGATCATGTTCGCATTGACCTCCATCAAAGGTATTGGCCGTCGTTTCGCCAACATTGCCTGCAAGAAAGCCGATATCGACATGAACAAGAGGTTAACCCTTTCAACTTGTATATTCCCAAATACCCTTACTGTTTCTATTTATCCTTTCAGTATACTGTCTCGGTCATATAATCATAGTATGCATTTAACTATTCGATTTATTGATTTGTCAGAGAAATAGAACTTTATTATGGTTTTTAGGTGTGTGCATGGTATCGTTTGCAGATATTAAATGGTGTATCATTTGTAGTTGTTTTTATCGTGCCTTAATGCACTCTGGTTGAGCGCAACTCCTGGGTTTTGATTCTCCATTAACCAATAGGCTCAGTGAGGATAAATTAGATGCAAAACTGTTCCTTGTACTAGTTTGAGAACTGTTAATCTACAATTCAAATTCATTAACGAGGCAAAATCGTGGTGGTGATGCATGAATGAAGATTGTTGGGCCTAGATATTTGTCTATAGTGGAATTATTTGCTAGTCGAGAAAGATTGATTTGGCTTACTTAACTTGGTTATATAGCTTGGTTGATGGTGTTTTTCTTCGGGACCATGGTTAGCTCTTCGTCGAAAGGATGGCTCCTTTCTGTTTTCCTACAAAACATATGACCTTCTCCACCTTTTTCTGGCAGTGATTATGAATAAGCCCTATCTTTGGTGTTCTCTTTTCTGTCCTAATTACATGCTCGGACAACTGGTTTTTCGACATTAACTATTTTAAGCTGTGATTACAAGTTCAACTGAAACCATATTTTCTTTTGTTGCATTTTCTGGAAAAGAACAGTGTCAAGCTGATAGAAATTTTTTTCTTTGTTAGTCTTTTTTTATAATTCCCTCTTATTCACTTCAAGTGGTCTTGCTTTTCTTTTCCTTTCTTGTAAAAAGACCCCTCTTACTTTTGTGAACTCTTTCAAGTCCAACTTTCTACCGGATGTTTAAACCACAAGATTTAAAGGCTATCTTGTTGCATCATGCATATCTATAGTTCTTGACCACAAGTTCACAAATATCCCTTTTTTTCATAAGTTTTGTGCCTAGTCAAATTAAAGCATTTGAATTTAAATGGAGGGCCAATAAATGAAGCGGAGGAAAATTTTCTTTCAGCCTTGCGAGGTTGTACTGTTTGTAGTCTTTGTGATTTCTGTTTAGGTTGATTTATACCTGTAGTTTGTTGTGTACGCGATGCTATTATCTGCCATATAAGGGTATTATGAGTTAACAACTCTGTAGATTGTTCCCACTTTATATTTTATCTGAGTTCTTTTAGCTTCTCTTTTCTGTAGGGCTGGTGAACTCACTGCTGCAGAGCTTGACAGTGTCATGGTGGTTGTTGCCAATCCTCGTCAATTCAAAATCCCTGATTGGTTTTTGAACAGGCAGAAGGATTACAAGGATGGAAAGTTTTCACAAGTCACCTCTAATGCTCTTGACATGAAGCTTAGGGATGATCTGGAGCGCCTGAAAAAGATCAGGTAGTTTTCCACTCAATGCTTTTGCTGTTGAAATAATTCATTTAGCTTTTGATTAACAAAACAGAGAGAACACACACATCATTTTTGCAAAGAAGGGAAACATATGGTCAAGAGTTGAAGTACCTTGTCAAAGAAGTAGTAGTAGAATTGAAGTAGTTTAAAACCTTCTTTATTTGTGCACTTCCTTTTTATCTTATTTATTAATTAATTTATTCTCTGGTGATTGCAGGAATCATCGTGGTTTACGTCACTACTGGGGCCTCCGAGTTCGTGGTCAGCACACAAAGACCACTGGCCGCAGAGGAAAAACTGTTGGTGTGTCGAAAAAGCGATAATCTACTCGTCAGTTTCAGTTATGTTACATGCTTTCTTTTATGCGCTGCTGGCGATATATGTCTTAAGATGTTTGTTAGGGATTGTCTACTGGTTATGTTTAAAATTTCCCGTTGGTGGGTTATAGTTTAATTTCTTGTTTAGTGGCAAAAGGATTAGTTTGCTATATGATCAAGTTTTGCAGATTGTTCTTTAATTTTAAATTGAATGAGTAGTTTTTGAATGCAATATTTTATTTTCAACTGTTTGAGTGAAAGATGGGTTTAGATAACTGTCTTAGGAAAGTCAACGTTAATGCTTATGGCCCTGGAACTTAAATCAAAACCTTGAAGCATGTTTACCTTTGGAGGGAGACTGCTTAGTGCTGGTATATATGCTGCTGTTCTTTACCTAAATGACTTGTGAATTGTTTTAGTAAATCTGAAATTTCTGAATAAGTTTGGTTTGACTAATGATTTGTAGCATTAATATCAAAGAAATCATTCTTGCATGCCCAATGTCGGGGACGTGAAAGGAACACTTGAGCAGTTGTGTGGCTTAAAACATGTGAAATCCCAGCATAGACTAGCTCAGTTCTTAGTCTCGAGTGAGATAAACACATTTCGTGCATGCTTAATATACTTTTCGTAAACAAAATGCTTACCTTAACCAAAATTTTGTTTATATTTTCTAAGAAACTAACTTCCGTAACATTTTGTGAACTGAAGATTCTAGGTATATTTCATAAATATGGGTCTAATTTGGCATAGTATATATATATATATATATATATATATATATATATATATATATATATATATATATATATGAAAAATATTTTTTAACCTGACATGACTAAACCTGCTGATTTGTGGGGATTGAAAAATATATCGATAGGGCTGGCCTATGGATCAATAAAAATTAATTAAAAAATATATAATATTATATTAAAATTTGAAATAAAATAGATTTCAAACTCATAAAAATTAGGCTAATATTTATATCTAGATATTTATACTTTTACTTGAAAAAAACTTAATACTTTTACTTGAAAAAAAACTTAATACTTTTACTTGAAAAAAACTTAATAAATATTATAAAGATAATTTCATTTGCGGATTTGATTAACAAATAGTAACATTAACATCATGTAATATTATTTTGTCGATATTTATGATAATATTTTAAACTATAATTTATAATTTAATTTAATAATTATAAAAAAATATAATTTTTGAAAAGGAAAACTTACATAAATATACTACAAATAAAAACTATCTAACGTTTATAGCAATATCATTTTTTTTCATTTTATCACTTTTAATATATTTATAATGCACTTTTAATTCATATTACAAAAAACAATTTATTATTTACATATAATACAAGTTTTATTGATAGATAATACGTTTATCAAACATTTTAATACAAATATACAATTATAATACAATGTGTCAACTTCTTACCAAACAGGCATAATATATTTTTAAAAATAGTTATAATACATATTTTTTTTATTAATAGTTATGATACATATATATTGCATAATTAATTCACTTAAAATACATATTGCAAATTTAACATAGTATTGCTATAAACGGTAATAAATAAAAAATATTGCTAAAATCAATAATTATTTATTAAACAACATTCATCCAAGTAATTTTTCCTTTTTAAAAAGTATGTTGGTCCGATAAGTCTGTAACCCACGTACTTGTGGATTAAGCCGACTATTTTTTGGCCCACATAAAAATGTAGGGGTGTGCAAAAACCGAACCGACCAATAAACCGAACCGATAAAATGTTATTGGGTTATTGTTATTGGGTATTAGGTTATTGGGTTTTTAATGGGTTTAGAAAAAATAATTATTGGGTTATTGGGTCGTTTTCGATTTTTCCTAAGGGTAAAGTAGTAAATAAGACGATAGTTATTTACTACTTTACCCTTCCTCAATATTAAATATACATAATTTAATACATAAATAGATTCAATATTAGTTTTTCAGGCTATGCGATTTTTTTGTTAGGAAATTGGTGAGAACTTTGTTGATTATCTGGTGGATCAAGCAACTGTTCAAGATTGTCTCATTGAAATATTTTATTTTAGTTTTAATTCCAGTTCGTAATGGTAGGCGATAGCTTTTGCAAGTTTGTGAATGTTAGTAATTTGATCAACATTCAAAGTTTTCTATTATGTTTTGGCGGTAAGTTGGTAACATGTAATTATAACATACGTACTATTATATATTACCGAAATCGAACCGATAACATCAAAAACCGATAAACCGATAAAAAGTTTCTTATTGGTTTATTATTGGGTTAGCATATTTTAAAATCGAAAACCGATAAATCGAACCGATTATATGTAAAACCGAACCGAACCGACCGATGCACACCCCTATAAAAATGGGCTAGCCCGATCTAACTTGTAAAATGTCAAAATCTGTATGAATTAGCCCGAATGGGGTGAGTTAACCATATCGACAGCTCTAGTATGCGTAGTTGATTCCCCACTTTCCCCATATAAGGCAAATGGGTTGTTCCTTAAAAAGAGTAAAGTTTAAGAATAACTTATACTAGAAACATAATAAGATTCCTCTACTCTTAGCAATATGCTATAAGGAGAATGGAAGCGAGCAGGCTTGAGAGAGAGGAGAAATGCAAATTGTATTTGTATATATGCGGGATAATTATATATATGTAACTAGCATATATTTGTATCAATGAACACAATTATATTAACGAATATATCTTGTGTATTTATATATGTTTTGTATGATTCTATATATGTAACTAGTATGTATATGTATTTAGGAATACAATTAGCACTATGAATGAATTGTATCAACGCATATAATTGTATCAAGTTTAAGTGTATTGACGAAATATAATTTATATCAACAAATATAATTATATCAACGTTGTATTTCATAACAATTGTATATGTATTCATGTGTATTACGTATTCATCTGTTGTCATGTGTATTTTGTATTTATATTTGTATTTGTTGGCTTTTGTATTTGTATTTGTTGCCTTATATGTATTTGCATTAATCCTTGTCATATGTCTTTCTATTTCGTATTTGGTATCACTGAAAATGATCTATATATTTGTATCACTAGTAAATTGAACCGCGCTTCGCACAATATATTACTATTTCAAAAATAAATTCAAATAAATGATATTTTACTTAGACCCGCAACTTTTTCTTTTACATATCGGGAAATGATACCAAAAAATAAATCATTAAAATAACGTAAAACGCTATAAAAATAATTAAAATAAAAGATAATTATTTTTTGAATTGGATTTGCCTCGTCAAAAAGAAACAAATAACATTATTTATTTTTTAAAATCTATGTCCGAGCACCTACTTAAAAGATACAAATATCTTGAAATCGTAAATGGACTGTGCATATTTAAAATTGCATCTCGAATGAAATTGTAAGAATAATATTTCACATCGACTTGACTCGTTATGTTCCTTCTTCCCCTTATTTGCTATCACGTCAATTGCTCATTAAATCTTATTTTAAACACTATTGTAACCCATAAAAATACCATTACATGTTATTCAAAATCAATATTAAAAAACAAAACAGAATGAGTAAAATGATCTAATAAAAAAATCAAAAGAGAAAAGAAAATATTAGCAAAGAATTGACATTGTAATAACCTTTAAAAATGATAGAATTTCAATATAATTTTTAAATGTTTGCTTTTTTCCAAACTGGTTTTGGGCTTTAAATATAAGGGTGTGTTTGTATTGAATTGTTTTAAGTAGCTTATAAGTTAAAGGATATATAAAAGTCATAATCAATTTTTGACTTTTAACTTTTTCTTTTTCTAAAAAATAAATAAATTAAAGCACTTTTTGAATTTTCCAAACGCGTTCAAAGTTATATATATATATATATATATATATTATATATATATATATATATATATATATATATATATATATATATATATATATAGTGCTAAATGACCAGAGAATTTGGCCAAAAAATTAAAAAAAACTACTGTACAAATATTTTTTAAATATTAAAATAAACTCATGTTTTTTTTGTAGTTAAAAGATATTAAAGTTAAAAGGATAAAAATATTTAAAGTAATAAATATATAACATAGATAAACTGTCATTCCGGCCAAATTCTGAATATATTATATATATAGTAATATATTAGCAAAAAAACATCATTGACTTATAATTGTCCTCTTTCATATTTTGAAAATGGTCAATAATAAAAATTTCCTTTTTTTAATCTTACCCATATCTAACATTGAAATGTTCCATAATCTTGATGATTTGCTCAATAACCTGTTTAAGCCTGATATTGGTAGTATGCTTTTTTATCAACATATTAACAATTTAAATAGATTAAAGTTCAAGATCAAAATCAATGTGTCCATTTTGACCGCATCATTTGTTGTGACGAAAAGATGAAACCAAAAATCTAACAATAAAGAACACCAAGTCTAACGTGGAAAAATCCTTCAAATCGAAGGTAACCATTACGGGATCGACAAGATCCGAATTGCTTCACTATACGACAAGAGGGTTACAAATATTCTTCTAATGGCTACACAACAAGTGTCAAAAGAGAACAAACAATAGCTACACCAACAAAAGATAAATAGAAAGAACACAACCCAAACCCAGCTTCTGTTCGGGACCTAACATAGGATCTTGCTTTTCCATATGTTGTAGTTTCTTCCGTTTAGACATACCATCTTGATCATATTCCCCTCCATATTGATAACATTATCTCTGATACCAGTTGTTGTGACGAAAAGATCAAACCGAAAATCTAACAATAAAGAACACCAAATTTAACGTGAAAAAATCCTTCAAACCGAAGGTAACCACCACGGAATCGACAAGATCTGAATTGCTTCACTATACTAATAAGAGAGTTACAAATATTCTTCTAATGGCTACACAACAAGTGCCAAAAGAGAACAAACAATAGCTACACCACAAAAGATAAATAGAAAGAAACACCACCCAAATCCAGCTTCTGTTCGTGACCTAAAATAGGATCTTTCTGATCTTCGAATCCAATATCTACAGTTCAATAAACCACCAAGATGTCAGGAACACTCAGTCCAAATTTCAGCCCAATCCAACGGTTAGTTAATCGGGAAATACGATCTGAACGTTAATGGTCAGAGAAAAACGCTGCAACAAAAGAACACTTTTCCTTCTCTCTTTTCTCTTGTTGAATCTCTCTCAAAAACCTCTCTTATGTTCTAATGTCTTTCAAAGACAATATCAATGAACAATTAAATTATTCTCTCAAGATCATCCTCTATTTATAGATTTGTGCTTTTCCTTACAAAGCCAAAACTAGTTACAAATAGGATTACAATTCCAATTATTTTTTCTAATAGAATTTGAAAACAAATAAAGAGAATAATTTCAATCCTTTTCCAAGTAGGATTAGGCCATGGGCCTTTGCCTGGAACATGGGCAATAGCCCAATAAAGGAAATGAGCAATCCACTATAAATATGAGAGTACAAATACACGGGAAACAACCTCAACCGAATTCACTCAGAATACACGGGAGGTTCACACAAGTGATAACGTATCAAGCTTGTGACCCACATTTCCTCCCCTTAACCGAAACTCTCAAAGCCATTAAGACTACATTGTAAATGCTGATTAAGTTAGAAGGAACATTCCTCTATTTATAGAGTCCTAAACCTTTTCCTACCAGAAAAAGGATTAATCAATCCAAAACCTTTTTCTTAAAGGGAAACCTATTTATGGTAAGAAATTTAGGGCAAATAAAACCCAACAAATCTCCTCCTTGGCCTGAATTTCTGACAAAATAAATATGTCCACCTTATTCACTTAATCTTCAACAACTTGCTTCTCCTCTACATAATCTCCTTTGCAAAATTTATGTCTCAACATAGAGAACCTCTCCGAAACAATTTCTCCAACAAAATCTTCATTACTGTCAAAAAGGTTGCGGCTAGAACTACACCCGTCAAGATGAAAACCTCCTTCTAACCTGGTTCAATCATCGATTATCAAACCACTAAACCTGATTCTATCATTGAATTTGGCTCTGATACTACTTGTTAGGACTGCAAATAAGCAGGTATAACACGGAAGATAGCAAAGCAAACCTCGAAAGACCATGAGTAAGAAGACAACGAGAAATATACCAAAACACAAAGATTTAAAGTGGTTCGGTCAATCGACCTACGTTCACAAAGGAGATGAGCAATCCACTATAAATATGAGAGTACAAATACAGAGGGAAACAACCTCAAGCGAATTCACTCAGATTACATTGGAGGTTTACATAAGTGATAACGTATCAAGCTTGTGACCCACAATTTCTCCCCCTAACCAAAACTCTCAAAGCCATTAAGACTACATTGTGCATGCTGATTAAGTTAGAAGGAACATTCCTCTATTTATAGAATCCTAAACCTTTTTCTACCAGAAAAAGGATTAGTCAATCCAAAACATTTTCCTAAAAGGAAAATCTATTTATGGTAAGAAATTTAGGGCAAATAAAATCCAACATCATTTTCCTCCAAACTCTACTGCAAGAGCTTCAACCATATTGTTACTGTTACATTGAATAGGTATAGAAAAAACCATCATAACATCACCATTTTTGTCTCTAAGTATCCCTCAAGTGCCTGTTTCCCCATTCTCAATGATAAAACTTTCATTAGTATTGACTTTGACGTTGTGTTGTTGAGGTTTACACAATTAAACTTAATATCTCGATCACTGTACACAAGTCATACCCCATTTGAATTGAAGTCCACCTTGTCATAGAGTCTAGAAACATCAAATTTAATTTTCCAAAAGACATAATGTTTCATTCTGTTTTGTTGAAAGTTTCTTTGCTTTAACATATCTACGTAATGTCCTCAGTTTCAAATTTCCCAGACTATATAAATAGGAGCAATTTGGAGGTTCATTTCACCAATTTTGTTTATAGTGCCAAACATGTTTATAGTGTCATAGGAATGGAGTTTCTTTTGAAGAAGCCTCCCAGTGAGAAAGGATATTTTGAGAGAATTTTAGAGTGCAAACTTCCCTTGCCATCCATAATTTGAATTTTGAAAGAATTTTAGAGGTATGTAAAAGGGAAACATTGTCGATAAAATCTAAAGTTTTTTCTGATATTCAACATCATATCATCATCATTATATCATTGTTGGGTGTTAAAAAGTGTGAATAGAAAATAAAGAGTTGCGACTTTTATGAAGAGTGTTGTTGACTTTGATTAAAAGTTGCGATTTTTATGAAAAATCGTTACTTTTATGAGAGGTGATGACCTTTTCGAAAGATTGTGACTTTTCCAAAGGTTTGTAACTTTTCCAGTACACAAAATAAGAACTTTTTTCGCAATACCCTTTGTTTTCTATAAATTGAGAGATTTTCTCTCATTTTGAGATTAGAATTTCTAAACTTCTTCTACTACTACTACTAAATCTAGTATATATAGAGAGAGAGAGAGAGAAAGAGAGAATGGTACTTATGAGGAAAGCATTAATTTTTGAAATTGTGTTTTAGTTCTAACAAATAAATATGAATGTTGAATTAAAAGAAAGGAAAAAAGCAAAAGAAAGAAAGGAAAATACGTGACTTTGAGGAAATAATATAAATAATATTAATGATGAGATTTAGGGAAGAAAGTAAAAAGAAATTAATATGTGTTATAAAATAAGTAGCCAAAAAATTAATAATACTAAACTAAAATAAGAACTAATAAAGTGAGAGTATATTGATGCATGCCAAACTTTTCTTCTATTACTTTACATTTGGAAATGTACTACTATTTATAGTGGTAATTGGAAAGATGTAACTTGGCCACTAAGTGTAAGATAGTGTCCACATGACATTCACAATTGCTTGCAACAAGACAAGTAACGTGAGTCATTATTTTTGGTGGGCTCCATGTGGCATTGACATTGTTTTACAACACTTCCTCCTTGGATATCTATGTAAATGAAAAGTTGAAAAAAAATATACATAGACATTCACAATACGTTTTACTTGTTGTCTCATTAAAAACCTTTCTAGGAAAATCCAGTGAGACAAAATCTAGATTAAGAAAAAAAGAGTGTAACACGTATTTTACTCCCCCTGATAAAGACCATAATTAAGATGTTTAAGTCTTCGCATTCCAATCTTTTGCACCATCTTCTCAGGAGTTGAGGCCGGTAAAGATTTGGTGAATAAATCTGCTGGATTATCAGTTGAACGAATTTGTTGTATATCAATATCACCATTCTTCAGGAGATCATGTGTAACAAATAATTTCGGTGAGATATGTTTCGTTCTATCTCCTTTTATGAAGCTTCCTCTTAATTGAGCTATGCATGCAACATTGTCTTCAAAGAGCATAGTGGGTATCTTGACATCATATTTCAAACCACATTTTCTTTGATAAAATGTATAACTGATCTCAACCATACACATTCTCTACTTGCTTCATGAATGGTTGTTATCTCAGCATGATTTGAAAAAGTAGCGACTATGGAATGCTTCGTAGATCTCTATGATATAGCAGTAACTCCTTTTGTGAACAGATAGCCTGTTTAAGATCGAGCTTTATGTGGGTCAGATAAATAACATGCATCAGCATGACCAACAAGATTTGCACTATATTTGTTAGTATAAAATAGACCCATATCACTAGTCCCTTTTCGATATCGCAATATATGTTTAACTCCATTCCAATGTCTTCGTGTAGGAGAAGAACTAAATCTTGCTAATAAATTAACAGAAAATGCTATGTCAGGTCTCGTAGAATTAGCAAGATACATAAGTGCGTCAATTGCACTAAGATAACTTACTTCAAGACCAAGAGATTCCTCATTCTCTTCTTGAGGTCAGAATGGATCTTTACTCACTTGAAGTGATCGTACAATCATTGCGGTACTTAATGGATGTGCTTTGTCCATTTAAAATCGTTTCAAGATTTTCTCAGTATAGGCAGATTGATGGATGAAGACCCTATCTGCTAAATGTTCAATTTGAAGACCAAGACAAAATTTTGTCTCTCCAAGGTCTTTCATCTCAAATTCTTTCTTTAGATATTCAATTGCCTTTTGGACCTCTTCTAGAGTTCTAATGAAATTAATGTCATCAGTATAAACTGCTAGAATAACAAACCCTGACGTTGTTTTCTTGATAAAAATGCAAGGGCAAATGACATAACTTGTTTTATCAAGTACTCACTGAGACAATTATACCACATGCGTCCTGATTGTTTTAAGCCATATAATGACTTTTGTAATCTGATTGAACACATTTCTGGAGTTTTTGAACTATATGCATCAGGCATTTTAAGTCCTTCTGGAATTTTCATATAAATTTTATTATCAAGTGAGCCGTAAAGATGAGCTGTAACCACATCCATTAGATGTATTTCAAGATTTTCATGAACATCTAAACTGATGAGATATTGAAAAATTATTGTCACGACCCAAAACGAGCCGCGAGTGGCACCCACACTTATCCTACTATGTGAGCGAACCAACCAATCTAAACCCCAACATATTGAACAAAATACAATGCGGAAGACTTAAAACTCATTAACGAAATCAATTAAATAACTTCTAAAATTTATCAATCATTATCCCCAAAATCTGGAAGTCATCACCACAAGAACATCTACCCTCAAATTACTAAATCTAAGAGTATCTAAGAAGCTAAAATAAATAAAAAGCTAGTCCATGCCGGAAGTTCAAGGCATCAAGACATGAAGAGGAAGATCCAGTCCAAGCTAGAAGCAATAGCTCACCCTGAAATCTGGCTTGATGAAGACTGGCTAGAGTTGCGGTTGAGTTGAAGACGATGGTACGTTTGCTGCACTCCACAATTAACAAAGAAAAACAAGTACACCTAGGGGTCAGTACAAGGCACAAGTACTGAGTAGGTATCATCGGCCAACTCAAAATAGAAAACAGTATATATCAGATAATAACATAAAATCAACTAATATTCTTAACATGCGGCATTTACAATTACCATAACCCTTGGTCAAACCACCAAGCACGTCAATGAGGACTCACGCCTCCCCATTATACTCATTTGGGAATTAGTTCTTTAAGATTTAGTATATTATCATAATTCAAGATTCATTATCTTTATTCCTCTTGTGTCGGTACGTGACACTCCGCTCCACTACTACTATACTGGTGTCGGAACGTGACACTCCGATCCATATATTATCCTGGTGTCGGAACGTGACACTCCGATCCATATACTATCCTGGTGTCGGAACGTGACACCCGATCCATATACTATCCTGGTGTCGGAACGTGACACCCGATCCATATACTATCCTGGTGTCGGAACGTGACACTCCGATCCATATACTATCCTGGTGCCGGAACGCGACACCCGATCCATATACTATCCTGGTGTCGGAACGTGACACTCCGATCCATATACTATCCTGGTGTCGGAACGTGACACCCGATCCTCTATTACTATCCTGGTGTCGGAACGTGACACCCGATCCTCTATTACTATCCTGGTTTTGGAACGTGACACCCGATCCTCTAATCTCATTACTTTAGTTCATCAAGCCTTCTTTTATACCAAGGCATCATCAATTTCATTACTTAAGTTCATCAAGCCTTCTTTTATACCAAGGCATCATCATTAACAAAGTAAACTTAGGATTCAAGATTCAATAGCCTCATCATGCTAATTCATCACAATTATATAATCACATCATGTAAGCACGCAATTAAGCATATAGAAGACTTTATAATACTACCCAACACATATCATTCGCTATTAAGAGTTTACTACGAATAGCATAAACCATAACCTACCTCCACCGAAGAATTGTGATCAAGCAATCTACTTTTCCAATGCTTTGCTTTCCTCTCCTTTTCTCCTCTCTCTCGTTCGTTCGTTCTCCCTCTCCTTGTTCTTTCTATTTTTCTTATTCAAACCCTCTTTCTTTTACCCTAATTAGCATATAATTAAGTATAAAAGATGATGAATTAACCCATTATTTATTTAAAGGTTATCTCTTTTAACCCCCAAGTAATTGAATTATTAACATTAATTCACTAACTTTATAATTATAAGCATGAATAGTCCAAAACGCCCCTTTAAAAACTTTAACAGAAATCCGACCCAGTCTGGGTTACGCAACCTGTGACGGTCATGGCTGTGACGGTCCGTCCTGCAGGTCCGTCACAAAGTTCAGAGAGTTAATTCTGTGGAAAGACTTGTGACGGTCCGTCGTGCCTGCGACGGTCCGTCCTGCCATTCCGTCACGAAGTTTAGAGAGTCGATTTCAGTACCCAAATTTCAGAATTCTAAGTGTTTTGGAACGAGACCCCCTCGACGGTCCGTCGTGCCCATGACGGTCCGTCGTGGGATCCGTCGACCAAGAAAGTTTTTCCAGAAATAAAATCTGCTGCTCAAAACGACTAAACAGGTCGTTACAATTATTGTATCCATAACTGGTGAATATGTTTCTTCATAGTCGACACCAGGTCGTTGAGAGAATCCTTGTGAAACAAGGCGTGCCTTATATCTTAAAATTCCATTTCGCTTTCGCACAAAAACTCATTTATAGACAACTGATTTTACACCATTTGGGGTTTGGACTACAGGTCCAAAAACCTCACGTTTAGCAAGTGAATCTAATTTTGATTGAACGGACAAGGGCCTATAATACCCTTAAAGTATTGAAAATGGTACAAAATTACCTTTCATCCACCTATTGGCTCCAAAATGCCCCTTTCATCCACCTATTGGCTCCAAAATACCCTTGTCATCCACCTTTGTGTTCAAAATTGACCACTTTTTTAATTGTTTTAAAATTAAACTCTTTAAATATTTTTTAAAATACTTGGCGTTCAATTATTGATTATAATTATAATTTATTAATATAATTTATAAACCAAACCACTACACACTCATTATTAACTAAACCTCACCCAATTAATAATCCAATTATAATATCAAAATCGTCATAAACACTACTAAAACACGATGAAATTATAGATTTCTGAAAATGACATTCAAAATTATTCGAGTCTGAATCGGAGCCCCAATTAAATTTAGGTTAAGCCGCTTATTTAGGAGGACACTTTCATTCAAAATAGAATTAGAAATTTATGATTAAAAGGTAAAGAAGTAATGCATCCCGAATTGATTCATGCACTTTTTTTAAAGATAATTTTATAAATATTTATGATTTTTTTAAAAACTTTAATATATTATTTTGAAAAAAAGTTACCTATGAAGTAATATCACCTAATTGAGACGTAAGAATAATTAAGATAAACATAGTCCGACTTTTAAGTTTATTGGTGATTTTTATTTAGCCACTTGAATGTATGATAATTTACTTCTATAATTTTTAAAAACACTCAATTGGCATTAGCTTGCAATAATAATGTGACATATTCATTAATTTAGAGGGATTTAATTATTAATGGGGTGGGTAGTGAATTGATTTATAAATTATACTAATAAGTTAAATTATAACATATAGTTGAGCACCACGTATTTTAAAAAAAAAATTTAAATAGTTTAAATATAAAACCGTTAAATAAGTGGTCAATTTTGAACCAAAAGGTGGATGACAAGGGTATTTTGGACCCAATAGGTGGGTAGGAAGGGTATTTTGGAGCCAATAGGTGGATGAAGGGTAATTTTGTATCATTTCCAATACTTTGAGGGTATTTTAGGCCTTTTTCCGTTGATTGAATTGCCTCTTGCCATTTTGGCCAATCACATATTCGTTGACATTCTTCGACAGATAAGGGTTCAAGATCATCACTGCCTTGAATAATGTTGAGTGCAACATTATATGCGAAAGCATTATTAACTATGATTTTCGATTGATCGAAACTTATCTTATCACCCGTAGAACTTATTGAAAGTTCTTCATTCACTTGAGTCTCGGGTTCACTGATCTCTTCAGAAATATGAGGATTAATAAGATCTTGAATCTTATCTTCGTGAGATTCTTTTGTAGTGTTATTTTTCGTACTTCTTTTTCTAGGATTGTTATCCTTTGAACCCAATGGTCTGCCACGCTTCAAGCATGTTTGTGATTCAGAAGCCATGACACTTGTAGATGGTCCTTTTGGAACGTAAATTCGGATAGGCACATTTATTGCAGGAGTGTGTGACTTTGTTATCCTTTTCAAATCAGTAAATGCGTCTGGCATTTGATTTTCTATGTTTTGCAAATGGATGATCTTCTGGACCTCCTGTTCACACATAGGGGAACGTGGATTGAAATGAGATGATGATGAAACTTTCTATGCAATTTCACTTTTAAGTACTTTTTTCTCTCCCCATAATTGCGGAAAATTTATTTCATCAAATCGACAATCTTGAAATTGCAGTAAATAAATCTCCCGTTATTGGCTCGAGGTAGCGAATTATAGAAGGTGAATCAAACCCAACATATATGCCTAACCTCCTTTGGGGGCCCATCTTAATGCGTTGAGGTGGTTCTACTGGCACATATACAACACATATAAAAATTCGTAGATGAGCAATATTTGATTCATGACCAAATACTAATTGTAACAGAGAGTATTTATTATAATGAGTCGGTCTCAGACGAACAAGTGATGCTGCATGTAAGATAGCATGGCCCCAAACAATAGTGAGTAAATTACTTTTCATAAGTATAGGTCTTACTATTAATTGTAAGCGGTTAATAAATGAATCAGCAAGATCATTTTGAGTATGAACATGAGCTGCAAAATGTTCAACTTTCCCTATTGATAAGCAATAATCATTATAAGCGTGGGATGTGAATTCTCCAGCATTATCAAGACGAATAGACTTAATGGGATAATCTGGAAATTGTACTCTTAATCGTATTATTTGTGCCAATAAATTTGCAAAAACTAGGTTGCGAGCTGATAAAAGACACATATAAGACCATCTTGAAGATGCATCTATATGAACCATAAAATATCTAAACAACCCACTAGATGGGTGAATAGTCCACATATATCTCCATGTATACGTTCTAACAATTGAGGGGAGTCAATGTTAACCTTCATTTGTGATGACCTTGTTATCAATTTGCCTTGGTTTTTTAATGGATGTCCTTTTGAGTTTTCAATAATTCGTCTCATCATTATTGATCTAAGATGACCTATTCGGTCATGCCAAAGCACAAAATTTTTAAGTCAGTAAACTTCTGATTTACGATAGAATATGCTTTAACTGTTCTTATTTTTGCATAATATAAGCCAGAAGATAAAGTTGATAATTTCTCTAACACATATTTCTGGTTTGAGACAATCTTGGTAATGCCAAGGTATTCAACGTTCATTTCATTTATCGTCTCAATATGATATCCATTTCGACGAATATCTTTAAAACTTAACAAGTTTCTTGGGGATTTAGAATATAACAATATAACAACATTCAGAGCCTTCTATGAAGTTCGAATTACCAGAAATTGTAGTAACATTTTCTATTCTTCTAACCAAGTAAGAGAAGTATTTCTCATCTTTGATATGACGTGCATTGTCGCACTATCAATTGCACAAATATCTTCATGATTGATCATTGATTCAAACGAAGTTTAGGGTATATTCATATTTCCTTCAAAAAGAAATATAAACAAAGTAAAATAATATTATTAAACAGGATATTATATTTACAATGATTAGAAAAAACAAAAATACCAACTAATACAAACAAACAGAAAATGAAACTATCTAAATTATCGCAGGATCATCACCGATCGTTTTTCATTCAAGGAATACAAAGAAATCAGCTACATCCAGATGCATAGGCTCAACATTTGCTTCTGCATTATTGTACATCTTATGCATGGGCTCAACATAATTTTTAGATATAAAATTTGCTTCTGGATTATCATCACCCTTTTTCAAGGATGCTTGATAGAGTTGAAGCAGACGCTTAGATGATCGGCAAGTACGCGACTAGTGTCCTATTCCTCCACATCTATGACATACACTATCTGAATTTTTGTTTGTATCACTTATTGCCTCTCACCCTTCTTTTTATACTATTAGTCATTTTTCAGTGCAAGACGACCATCACGATTATAATTCATTTTATGACCACGATCACGACCATGACCGGTGCACGACCACGATAGGAGCCATGACCTCTTTCTCGTTGGTAATAATTTGCCTGATTCACTTCAAGGAGTGACATAGAATCGATAGGTCGACTTTTATGATTTTTTATCAAAAGGTCGTTATGTCGTTCAGCAATAAGAAGATGCAAAAGTAATTTAGAATACTTTTTAAAATTCATTCCTCTATACTGCTGCTGCAGGAGCATACTCAAGGTAGAAAATGTGGAGTATGTTTTCTCAAGCTTATCATGTTTAATGACTTCTTCTCTGCATAAATTTAACTGTGATATAATTCTATACATGGAAGAATATATTCAATTATACTTTTAAAGTCATATATGTTGACACCCAATTTCGACCCTCCCCGGTATAAATTAGTTTTTGAGCTTCTTAAATTTCCAAACAATTTAAAATAATTAGTTTTATAAATTTTGCAAAAAATAATAATAATATATGAACTTTATGTTATTTTGAATACTTTTGTCATTTTTCTTATAATTTTAGATAGACTATATATTTTACATGATTATGTATGTAGTTGGTATATTTTACGATTTTTTATTCTCAAAATATTTTAAATTTTAGTAAGTATTCTATTTAACTAATTTAGCTTAAATTATGGATATATTTTGAATCACTATTTTACAATTAAAATAATTATATTACTATAATAAAGAAGCTCGTTGATTAATCAATACAAATTTGTTTTATTTAAGGTTTAGCGAAATTTATTATCCTAATTCAATTTGGCTATTCATTAAATTAACCCCTCTTAAATTTCTAATTCAATTTTTGGGCCTATTCTCCAATAGTGAGCCCTTTCCTTTTTATTGAATTTTCAGCCTACCAATTCTCATTTCCAGGCCCATTTTTCTTTTTTCTTCTCCCAGCCCATTTCGTTTTTAATTTCCATCCCACTTTCTTTTTTACATTCATCAACAATTCCCAACCCAACCCATTTTCAGACTAATTTTATAGGCCCAATTCTCTCCCCAAAGACCAAACCACAAATCCAAATACCTGACCCATAATGTAGGTCTTTTTCTCTGCTGAAAATCAGCGAGAAACCAGCGAAGAACGCAGCAAAGTACGCTGCAAACCAGATGCACGCCGAAATCCAGCGAGAAGTGGCATCCAACAGCACCATTGTACGCCTTCTTCTTCTTTTTCCTCAAAATCGGGCGACTCCAGCTCCAAGCGGCGTTATAGTGTACCATCGTTGTCCTTCTTGCTTGCAGACCCATCGCCCTCACATCCACTTTTTCCCCTTTTGTGGATTTTCAGAATAAAGATCCAACTCCCCCACACCTTTTAGCTATTGCCTCGAAAAAGAGCATTTTGAAATTGGATTTCATCCTTAATCTACCGAATTTCCCCTCTAACCGGTTTTAGTTCTTTTCCTATAAATACCATTCGTATATCACTGTCAAAGAGGGGGAGAAACGATTTTCGAATATTAATTTACTGCGCTATAACAGAGGGAATTTCATAAAAAAAAAGAATTGTTTTGCTTCCTGGAGCTCATCAAAATCGGTTCATAGTGGTGGAGTTCTTCTCGATAAAGCTCGTCGTCCTAGTCTCGCTGCTCTAAAAAAGGTAATATTCCCTTTCTTTTTGATAAATTTTCCTTCATCTCGTGTTATTGCTGTTTCAAAATTTTCAATGCGTATGATCATGTTGATGCTATTTTTATATCTGATTTCCTTTTAAGATACAATGTTATGAGCGTAGCATTTGAATATGGTCGAGTGGATGTTGTTGTATTATTGATATTGTGATGAAATTATCAAAGTTTGTCTTGGCCTACTGTTGATATCTAGTAATTGTTCGTTTCGGTTTGAGTCAGCACTTTTCGGTTGTTGAGGTATAAAATATGTCCTTTGGATATGATTTAAGCATAGAACATTTTGATCAAGAGCTTTGGTCCCCTTGTCATTTTCATGTTTGATGCGATAGCGTAATAGTATCTCTGTTTCAATGGCTAAAAATCTGAAACTTGTTTAGCTCTAATTTTGTTATAATACTTTATTTTGCTTGTTCTCCAGAGGCTCATGCTTCGCAGTAGCTAGCTCTCCCTATAAGTTTGTCAGTCACTAATTACTATAATTGGCCTAAGAAGCTAATAGGAGGATAATTTTAATTATCATTGGAAGTGTTTAGAATTGATATTGATTTCCACAATTGTCTGCATTCCGTCATGGTCTCTCCTATTTTTGATCCATTGTCTTCTAATTGTGGCTGTCGGAAAGTTGTAAGGCATTGTTTCACATTACTTTGTTTAAATTCAATTCATAGTAAGCCTCCCTTGCTTGAGGAACAATTATCATGGAATGGTTACCATTGTATTCATAGATGTGTTTTGAGTACTCAAGTTGGTGGGTATTTTCCATTACTATGTGAATTAAAACATGATATTTAACTTAGTGCCCTCATGTTGACTTCTTTTTGTTTTGGGTTGTCTCCTTAGAACTTGCAGAATGCAAGAATATGATAATGTTATTTGGATGTAGACTGTTGTATGCTCCATGCATTTGGTTGTTGAAATACTCCCTAAGTTCATTGTTTTGTTGTATAACTTGTGCTTCCCTTTGGCAATAGCTTGCTTACTTACTAGTTATGCAATTTATCGTTTGTAGTTATTTAGGTTTGATGATAGTTTATGAGTGGATTTCTTATGATGTTTCCTCAAAGTGGCTTTGGATAAAAATTTTAAGATGTTTAATCTACCATCCTAATCCTTATTATTTATTTTCGCATGTAATACCAATCCGAGTTCACTTTGTACTCCACTCTTCCATATCCTTGCATCCTTCATTTGAGCCACGAAAGCTCAAAACATCTTTTCGAGTCATAGACCCCTCATAACCGGCGTACAGGTCGAAAGAACCAGCAGATGTGTTGCTGAAAAATCAAATCTGCAGATTTGAGCAGCAGTACACATATTGTATACATTCGTTATACACTGTTATACAGGTTCATGGCAGCAAATATGCAGAAAAAACTGTGAAATATAGAGATGAGGTGAAATTCAGGTGTTCGGAAGCAGGAGATACACGCAGAGAGCTGATATATACGTCCATATACACCGATGTACAGTCTATGTATACAAAAACGGGATTGGATTAAAACCCAAAACTTGCAGCGAAATTGGCCCAAGAAAGGGCCCAATTTCATTGTCTCTTTCACTCTCCTAATTATTTTGATTATGTTGACTAATTTAATTTTGCTCTAACTTTAGAATTGATGATTAACTTACTTAAATCCCCAAAAGATGAATTATTTTTATGTTGACTTACTATATAAACATCTTTACAATAATTTATTTTTATGTCAAGTATATGAGTAAAATTAATATCTTTAGTCAAGTCAAACCTATGTTCTTAAAAGATATATATTCTTTATTGATTTTCGCTTAACCATTTTATTATTAAAATATATATATATATATATTATTTTAAGTTAGGTGAACCTTTTATTCTTCCATTAATAAGAAAAAATGTGTTTTCATGCTCAAATTGATCAATTTGGTTTGAGTAATTATCTGTTAAAATGATTCAAAAAAAATTCGATTTAGTTAATTTCTATTCACTTATAATCAATTTCAAATACTATTTAAAGTTCCATTTTCTTAAAATAAAAAGAAAAAATTAATCTTTGTTTAAATGTTTTCTTAAAATTGATCGAATATTTTAATTATTATATTAAATCATGTTTCTAAGATAAAAAAAATAAAAATAAAAATAAAATTAACTAAGTCGTAGGATAACTGCGTGTTAGCGGGTGCTTCAAATGCCTTAAAAACCTTCTTGAAGCATAAATAAGAACCTCTTACCCGTTTTCTCTAAATTTATTAAGATTTAATCTGTTAAAATCTTTTTAAATCAAGTTTTTTTAATTTCTTTGAAAAATTAAGTGGCGACTCTTTCTAAATACTCTTCTAAATCATTTTATACTTAGAACATTTCAAAAAGTGATTTTTTCTAAGGATAACGGCATAACAATATAATCTAAAATTAAACCAATCATGACGCGCCTCTGGTAGAATGACTAACGTGGTAATATCTATCTTTTAAATTTTTCCACAGTACAAGGGGGTCTTCTACAGTGAGATATTGCATTTTCAACCCCTCGTCAAGATGGTGACGGAGAAAGATCATAGCTTTTGCACGTTCTTTACTGGATGCCTGATTATTATCTTTGATGGTTTCTACCAAACCCATTGCATCCAAGTGTATTTCAGCATCTAGTATCCAGGACGAGTATCCTTTGCCCGAAATGTTCAAGACAAAAAATTCAAATTTAGAAATATTAGACATTTTTTAGAAAAATAAAATTCTTATCCTTTTTACCTATTTAAAGTAGCTCAAGTTGGCCGAGTCTCATGCTGATAACGTGTTATAAAATAAGTAGCCAACAAATTAATAATAATAAACTAAAATAAGAACTAATAAAGGAGAGTATATTGATGTATACCAAACTTTTCTTCTTATTACTTTACATTTGGAAATATACTACTATTTATAGTGGTAATTGGAAAGATGTAACTTGGCCACTATTTGTCAAGTATAAGATAATGTCCACATGACATTCACAATTGCTTGCAACAAATCAAGTAATGTAAGTTATTATTTTTGGTGGGCTTTGTGTGGCATTGCCATTGTTTACAACAATAGGAATAAATCATAGGAATTATATATGGTTATTTTACCTTATTATTATTATTATCATTATTATTATTATTATTATTATTATTATTATTATTATTATAGTGTACAATATTGTTTTTTTTAAAATTTAAAAAAAGCAAATCAAATTTTATATAATTACTTTTGCAATTCTTATTAAGTTATAATAACATATTTCTAGGAATAAAAAAAACAAAAGGAAAGGGAAAAAATAAAAGAAAGGAAAATAAGTGATTTAAGAAATAATATAAATTAATGATGAGATTAAGGGAAGAAAGTAAAAGAAATTAATAGCACTAATGATCATAGGAATTACACATGGTTATAATTGATACTTTATAAAATTTTTAGAGATAATGCACAAGTACCCCCTCAACCTATGCTCGAAATCTCAGAGACACACTTATACTATACTAAGGTCCTATTACCCCCCTGGATTTTTTTTAAAAATAATTTTTTGCCCCTTTTAAGCCTACGTGGCACTATCTTATGGGTCCAATGATGGTTGACTTTTTTTTTCAAACTAGTGCCACGTAGGTTGAAAAGGGGTAGAAAACTACTTATAAAATAAGTTCAGGGGGTTAATAGGACCTTAGTATAGTATAAGTGTGTCTCTGGGATTTTGGGCATAGGTTGAAGAGGTACTTGGGCATTATCCCAAATTTTAATGTAAAAGTTTTAGTCTTTAAAAATTAGGAAAAGTGTAATTAAAATAAAACAAATAAATAAATTTCAATGCTAGACTAAGAAGGGTGTTATCCCATTTTTTTATTTTAGATATTATTACATATAAATATATATCATTAGCAGGAGAAATGATATATATATATATATATATATATATATATTGTAACGACCTGTTTAGTCGTTTTGAGCAGCAGATTTTATTTCGGGAAAAACTGTTTGAGTCGACGGAACCCACGACGGACCGTCATGGGCACGACGGACCGTCGAGGGGGTCTCGTTCCAAAACACTTAGAATTCTGAAATTTGGGTACTGAAATCGACTCTCTGAACTTCGTGACGGAATGGCAGGACGGACTGTCGTGGGCACGACGGACCGTCACACATTTTCCACAGAAATTAACTCTCTGAACTTTGCGACGGACCTGCAGGACGGACCGTCACAGCCATGATGGACCGTCACAGGTTGCGTAATCCCAGGCTGGGTCGAATTTCTGTAAATATTTTAAGGGGCGTTTTGGACTATTCCTGCTTATAATTATAAAGTTAGTGGTTTAATATTAATAACTCAATTACTTGGGGGTTAAAGGAGGTAACCTTGGAATAATTAGTGGGTTATTTTTATCATCTTTTATACTTAATTATATGCTAATTAGGGTAAAAGAGAAAGGGGTTTGAATAAGAAAAATAGAAAGAACAAGAGAGGGAGAATCGATCAAGAGAGAGAGGAACGAAGAGGATAGCAAAGCTTTGGGGAATTTGCTTGCTTGATCACGAATCTTCGGTGGAGGTAGGTTATGGTTTATGCTATTTCATAGTAAACTCTTAATAGCGAATGATATGTATTGGGTAGTATTGTAAACCCTTCTATATGCTTAATTGTGTGCTTGCATGATGTGATTATATAATTGTGATAAAATAAGCATGATGAGGCTATTGAATCCTAAACCTTGAAACCTCTTTGTTAATGATGATACCTTGGTATAAAAGAAGGCTTGATGAACTAAAAGAATGAGGTTAGTGGATCGGGTGTCACGTTCCGGCACCAGGATAGTAGTAGTGGACCGGGTGTCACGTTCCGACACCAGGATAGTATTAATGGATCGGGTGTCACGTTCCGACACCAGGATAGTAGTAGTGGATCAAGTGTCACGTTCCGACACCAGGATAGTATTAATGGATCGGGTGTCACGTTCCGACACCAGGATAGTAGTAGTGGATCGGGTGTCACGTTCCGACACCAGGATAGTATTAATGGATCGGGTGTCACGTTTCGACACCAGGATAGTAGTAGTGGATCGGGTGTCACGTTCCGACACCAGGATAGTATTAATGGATCGGGTGTCATGTTCCGACACCAGGATAGTAGTAGTGGATTGGGTGTCACGTTCCGACACCAGGATAGTATTAATGGATCGGGTGTCACGTTCCGACACCAGGATAGTAGTAGTGGATCGGGTGTCATGTTCCGACACCAGGATATTATTAATGGATCGGGTGTCACGTTCCGACACCAGGATAGTAGTAGTGGATCGGGTGTCACGTTCCGACACCAGGATAGTATGAGGAGGATCAGAGTGTTACGTTCCGGCACCAGGATAGTAAATAGAATGAATCTTGAATTATGCTAATATACTCAGATTTAATGAACCTATTTCCCAAATGAGTATGGTATGGAGGCTTGAGTCCTCATGGGTGTACTTGGCGTTATTTATCAATGATTCTTGTACTTGTTGTTGCTACCTGTTGAGTATTGTAGTTGATTTTATGATATTATCTGATATATATTGCTTTCTATTTTGAGTTGGCCGATGATACCTACTCAGTACTTGTGTTTTGTACTGACCCCTACTTGTATGTTTTCTCTTTGTTATTCGTGGAGTGAAGCAAACGTACCATCAACTTCAACTCAACCGCAACTCTAGCCAGTCTTCATCACGTTAGATTTCAGGGTGAGCTATTGTTCCTAGCTCGAACAGGATTCTCTCTCATTCATGTCTTGATGCCTTGAAGTTCTGGCACGGACTAGCTGTTTATTTATTTTAGCTTTCTTAGATACTCTTGGATTTAGTAATTTGAGGATAGATGTTCTTGTGGTGATGACTTCCAGATTTTGGGAATAATAAGTATTAAATTTTAGAAGATATTTGTTGGCTATATTAATGAGTTTTAAGTCTTCCGCATTATATTCTGTTTATTATGGTTGAAATGTTGGGGTTAGATTGGTTGGTTCGCTCACATTATAGGATAAGTGTGGGTGCCACTCGCGGCTCGTTTTGGGTCGTGACATATATATATATATATATATATATATATATATATATATATATATATAGGTTTTTCCATTTTTGAATATCCTTGAATAATGTTAATTTTTTTGTTAAAAAAGAAAAGGGAAAATATTATATCAGTTATAGAATCTCGAGGGAAGTATGGAATAGAGTTTAACTTATGAAACCTGCAATTTTGCAAATTGTTGTAGACCACTGTTGGAAGAATATGTCAGGATTCCTCTATTTTTTTAAAGTTTGGTACTAAAATTGTACTGATAAGAAGGAAACACTAACTCAGAGTTCTCATTTTTTTTATTTAAAGTTTGGGACTGAACTTACATTAACTTTTAGAAGACATGATCCCAGTAAAAGTATATGATGACAATCTTACATTTCCTTGGTTAGTGTTATCTTTTTTTCAATCCACCAAACAAATTTTTAATTATGTTATTGTTTCTTAGAAAGACAGGTTGGTTCCTATGCAAATAAGGTATTCACAATGAATGATGACTTAAATTTGCCTTTAATGTTTTTGAAGTTGTAAAATTTCCTATAGTTTTTGGGGTAGTATATGAAATTGTGATTTTGCTAAATTACGGGAAAGAAAGAAAGTATGGTAAGGTCTTAACTCAGAACATATTATATATGATGTCAAAAGGCTCATTGGAAGTAAGTTTGTAATCAGTTAAGTAGTATTTTTGTGTGAAATTAGCATAATAGTATTGTGGTGCTTGTGTTTCTTGAGATCTTTGGTATCCTAATTTGAATTGTTAGTGTTGTTTAGCAGGTTTGATTGTTACAAAAGTTCAAAAGATTATTAAGATATGAACATAGATGACATGTAGAAGTGAAGTTAAAGATAGCTACAGTAAATTGTTTAGCAAGAATTGAGCATGTTGTCATCCCCATTTCAAGTATATGTTATCCATAACATGGGTTTTCACATTACTCTTCAACAATGATGCTAAACCTCTTTGTTCATGAAAAAGTTCTTTTTTTAATTTTTGTGTAATTTGCAAACTATATATATTATCAAATTCTTCATTAGAATTGCATGATAGGACTTTCTTAGTCATATAAAATGCAAGTATTTCAACATGTCGCACCACTTGAAACCTTCCTACAAGACCACACAACATCAACCTCGGAAGAATAATAGGCTTCTCCTTGACATTGAGGATCGATAACTGCCAAGACAAGGAACTCAACCCAAGCCAAACCCCTAAATCTATTTCTAACCCTCAAATAACCTAACCCATCCAAAAAACAACCTTTTAAATAAAACATCTCTAACAAAAATCATGAATATTCTGTGAACAACAAGTAGCGCTGAGCCCGCTTTATTAACCTGCTCGAACCAAAGGAACTGTTGAAACACCGACACCACGAGCACACAAACTTCCCCGCCACAATAAATCTGAGCCAAACACCCCATTCTAAGAAAAGAAACTCGGAAGTCGACATAGTCAACTGGCTTATAGTGTTCCAAGGGTACCAACCCTTTCCGAACCATGTAGCTACCAAGAAAGACAAAAGCAAACCACTCATCCTAAATGAGAGCCAACTCCAAAATCCCACAAATTACCATAAGATCATCTTGAAGAAGAATTTCTGCAGAAGTTTACATTTCCCAACAAGGATATGACTCTAAATCTTCAATGAACACCACATTTTAGACTATAAATTATGCCCCGGCCTCGAGGACTATTAACACAGCAATAAAGAACAAACACAATGGCTAGTCCAGGCACAACAAGAAATCACACCTCCAACATCCAAACATGACTTAGATTTGATCTTTGGAAGAATGAAAAGAAGGAGAGACTGGTAGATCTCCTCTTTGTCAATGACATTCTCCCTTTGTCCTATCAACCATTTCATTATGGAACTTTCTCTCCAAGTTGCGAACTAACAAGTCTATTAAAAAGTCTTATTAACCACTTTAACAAGAACTTTCAAGTGGATGAAATAGGCCGAGCACATACAGTAATGTAAAATAATACTTCGTTTGTACCAATTTGTGAAATATTTTTTTTTCATTTTTCATCAATCAAACAATTGAAGTTTTAAAAAAAAAAATTACGCATGAAATCTTCAAAATTTTGAATGAAATTTATTTATTATAAAATGTATAAAAAAAATATTGTAAACACTGTGATTGACAATTCATAAAAAAATATATGAATACTTGTCATGATTTGAGTTTAAGATAATAGAAGTTTAACAAATGATTTTTAATTTTTAAGAATATTACAATATCATTATCTGAACTCGATCTTCAACCCCTATCACAATTCTCTCAAGAAAATGAAGGAGATGAATATGCCTAAGTAAGGACTTGACTTAGATCTGATCTTTGAAACAATGAAAAAAAGGAGAGACTGATAGATCTCCTCTTTGTCAACGACATTCTCCCTCGAGTTGCGGGACTAACAAGTCTATTTAGAAGTCGAATTAGCTACTTTTATATGAATTTCAAGTAGATGAAATCGGTGGAGCACATATACTAGTATAAAGTAATACTTTGTTGTCTCAATTCATGTAAGATTTTTGATTTTTCAACAGTCAAATAACTTAAATTGTCCAAAAAACTTACGCATGAAATTTTCAAAAATTTGAATGAAATTTATGTATTTGTAAACTATATAAAAAAATATTATAAGTCATTATGATTGACAATTCATAATATATAAAAAGAATGAATATAATCATCATATATCATATCATATATTATTATAAGTGGGAAGGATTTGAGTTTAAAGTTGAATTACGAAAACGTCCTTCACCAAATTAAAATATTATAACACATCAAATTATTTAAATATTAAATGCACATACAAAATTCATTCACTATTTTTTATCTTAAGAAAAACTGAAAAAGAAATTAAATGTAGAATTAGAGAGTTCATGTATCTATTTCATTTGTACTACATTATCAAAAATCATGAAATTTTAAAAGAAAAAAAAGATTAAACGTTATTTCTAAGAGATAAACAATGAAGAAGTTGGAAAGTCATTACTAATTGATAAGTTACCATTAAGAAAATAACTTTTTACAATAAATAAATGGTACATGTCCTATGCAAAAAAAATAAATATATATATATATATATATAATATATATATATATATATATATTATATATATATTTGCAGAATTTCAAAAGCTGTATAGTAATTAAATGTAGACTAATTTAATTTAAAACATATAATTAATAAATCTTTTAAAGGAATCCCAAAGAACATCAAAGGAAATTGTTTCCATTTTTCTCATGGACATATTTCAGTTGAGTAGGATTTCTTTAATCCTTGTTTTTCGACTTCTTTTTCATCATTTTCCCCTTTTCTTTAAAGCAATATTTGCGTGAAATAATAGATGATGAAGTATGTAGAGTTAATGAATATATAATGGAATCAAAGAATTGCCAAATTCAAACTTTGTGGGATGATATATGAAGGTTACCATTTCCATCATCAACATTAGCAAGATTCATGAGGTATGAAAGAAAGAAGATCAGTTTCTTTGAAAGACTGATTTTTATAATTTTCATTAATTGATTTATTCTTTATAGTTTCTTATGATTATATTATTTATAGATGAAAAATAATGTATACAATTTAATATGTTATCACTGTATAGTGTATTTGTTGGGAGTCTTAAATGATATTTTGCTTAATTATTTTCATTTAATTAATTTCTAAAATTTTGTTCCATGTCATTATTTACTATGGTTTAACATATCTTTATTTTGAATTTTATTATGATTATAAATATCGATAACTTAGAGTGTTAATACAATTTTACTATACTAGATGGATTGTTGATCTTGAAAGAAATAAAAAATAATTGAAATTGCCACTGAAATTATTTTTAAAAACTCAAAAGGAAGCTTCAAAAGCTTAGATAATTGATTGCTCCGGTATACTGATTTTGTTAGTTTAGTTAATTGGTTCATTATTTATAGTTTATTATAATTACTTTATTTATAGATGAAATATAATATTGATTTATTATTTTTATTTAATTAATTTCTAAAATTTGTTTCCTGTTATTTTACCAAGGTTCAATAGATCTTTAGTTTTGAAATCAATTATTGTGGTGATGAAAAAATAAAGTTAAAAAGTTAAGTAAGTAATTTAAGATTATTTTCTATGATGCAATTGACATTGGATAACACGTGCGATGCACGTGTCCAGGAACTAGTATTATTATAAGTGGGAAGCTCTAACATTCAAAGTTGGATTACTATTTTGCCCCTACATTCAATTATAATATTAAAAAATAATTAATTAATTAAATTTTAAGTAGCTTTATAATTATATCATACTAAATACTAAAAGTGAAAAGGTGTTATTAGTTACTCTCAAAAGGTTAAAAATTTTAAAGGTTACTTTAAGTTGTTCAATAATATGGACTAGATTCAAATGCATGTATAAACTATTATTTCAAAATCAATGCATTGATTTACTTAATTAATTTGAAATAGATAAGTAATTTGAAAAGTCACCTTTCATCTGTAATGATAAAATATGTTGGAGTATAAAATGTATTTAATTTGAACAGTCATTTCCCTAAGTTATTTAAAAGCTAACATATAATGCAATGAAGTCATAGAGATTTGGAAGAGTTACTTGACACAATAAATTTATGGGTTATAAAAGTTTAAGGAAAATGCAAGTCATCCTGATTAGAAAATGAATCTATTCACTTATATTTATTATTATCACAAAGCACTATCAAAAAATGATATGAGATGAAGTTGAAAGGATCAATCTTGATCCATATGTTTTATTGGAATTCGAGGGAGACAGGTAAGGCCGAGAGGGTTCAGTCAAACCCTCTGTGGTTTATACATATGGCTTAAATATATATATTTTTATGTATATATATAGAGTAGATGTTGAACCTTCGTGTGTTTAGTTCTTCATATTTTGAACCTATTTTAGTGAAAATTTTAGTTCTGTCACTGTTTTATTTAGGCATAATACATAAATGTATCATTTAACTTGGTTTTGAATCACATATATGCCCTTCAACTCTGGGTGTACACAAGTAGACACTTAAACTTGTATAAAGTTGAACAAATAGACACACATGTCCTGCATGTCATTTTTTGTCATACGTGGTGTCTTACGTGTATTGTGCCATGTAGGACTCATGTGTTTATTTATTTAAAAGTTGGATAATTAAATTGCCTGTTTGTACATTATGAAAGTTCGAGATTAAAGTTAAAATTTGAGGCCCAGTTTATGATCTAATATATGTAGAATGCCTTTTATTTAATATGTTTTTCTCACTATTGATCCTATTATTACTGTCTAAAATCCATATTTTATATGTTCAATTTTATATTAAATGACTCGTAATTTATGTTGACTATTTGTTGCAATTTAGTAATTTTTATACATAGATTTATGCTCAATATTTAAAGTGCCGAAAATCATAACATGAATCAATCCTTGCTTGGATACACGTGCAATCACGTGCCTAGAAACTAGTGTAATTAAATAAAGGCATAATACATAAATGTGCCCTTTAATTTGACTTCAAATCACATTTATGCCCTTCAACTTTGGATGTGCACAAATAGGTACTTAAACTTGTATAAAGTTGAAAAAATAGACACACATGTCCTACATGTCATTTTTTGTCCTACATGTATTTTACCATGTAGGACTCATGTGTTTATCTATTTAAAAGTTAAATAGTTAAATTGTCTATTTGTGCATTATGAAAATACCCTTAAAGTATTGAAATTGGTACAAAATTACCCTCCATCCATCTATTGGCTCCAAAATACCCTTCCCATCCACCTATCGGGTCAAAAATACCCTTGTCATCCACCTTTTGGTTCAAAATTGACCACTTATTTAACGGTTTTATATTTAAACTATTTAAATATTTTTTAAAATACGTGGTGCTCAACTATTTGATATAATTTAACTTATTTGTATAATTTATCAACTATTTGTTATAATTTAACTTATTTGTATAATTTATCAACTATTTATTATAATTTAACTTATTTGTATAATTTATAAATCAATTTATTACCCATCAATTACTAAATTATATTAAAATACTTGGCGTTCAACTATTGATTATAATTTTAATTTATTAATATAATTTATAAACCAACCCACTACCCACTCATTACTAACTAAACCTCACTCAATTAATATTCCAATTCTAATATCAAAATCGTCATAAACACTACTAAAACACGATGAAATTATAGATTCCTGAAAATGACATCCAAAATTATTTGAGTCAGAATCGAAACCCCAATTAAATTTAGGTTGAGCCTCTTATTTAGGAGGACACTTTCTTTAAAAATTGAATTAGAAATTTATTATTAAAGGTAAATAAGTAATACATCCCGTATGCACTATTTTAAAATATAATTTTATAATTATTTATTATTTGTTTTAAAACCTTTAATATATTATTTTGAAAAAAAGTTACCTATGAAGTAACATCACATAATTGAGACGTAAGAATATATTAAGATGAACATAGTCAGACTTTTAAGTTTATCGGTGATTTTTATTTAGCCACTTGAATATATGATAATTTACTTCTATAATTTTTAAAAACACTCAATTGGCAGTAGCTTGCATTAATAATGTGATGGATTTATTAAGAGGAATTTAATTAGTAATTGATGGGTAATAAATTGATTTATAAATTATACAAATAAGTTAAATTATAATAAATAGTTGATAAATTATACAAATAAGTTAAATTATAACAAATAGTTGATAAATTATACAAATAAGTTAAATTATATCAAATAGTTGAGCACCACGTATTTTAAAAAATATTTAAATAGTTTAAATATAAAACCGTTAAATAAGTGGTCAATTTTGAACCAAAAGGTGGATGACAAGGGTATTTTTGACCCGATAGGTGGATGGGAAGGGTATTTTGGAGCCAATAGATGGATGGAGGGTAATTTTGTACCAATTTCAATACTTTAAAGGTATTTTAGGCCCTTCTCCGAATTAGATAACAAAGTGCACGCGTCCCACTGAGTAGACTCAGTTGACTTGATAATAATTTAGAGAAAGTATTGATGATGCCCACCCATAGTATCGGAAATGGATATCGGTTTAACAGTTGGAGGTGCGTTCCTCTCTTCAACTCTGCAAGTTCTGTTTGATCGACTCACCCCACAGTGTGATTTCCTTAATCTGTTCCGAGGACGGAGGCAAGATCAGCGTCTCTTAAAAAAGCTTCATACTAATTTACTTGCTCTTCGTGCTGTTGTCCATCACATCGAGATCCAGCAAATTTGTGACGAAGATATTCGGACTTGGCTGAACCAACTTCAGGATGCTGTGGACACTGCAGATAACTTATTAGATGAGATCAGTTATGAAGTTTTGAGAGTATCTGGTGAGGAAACAAGTCGTTTTTGCTACTTAGACTCCATGATGCCCAAATTGGAAGAGACCATTGAAACGTTGCAAGACTTGGAAACACAAATTAATTGCCTCACGATCACCCTGAAAGCTCAACTGGTGACGGGTAAAAAGGATTCACCTAAACGTCTCCCATCAACTTCTTTGGTTGATGAATCAGGGGTATTTGGTAGACATCAGGAAGTTGAGGAAATAATCAGCAAATTGTTATCATCTGATGATGATGCACATGGATCTAGTGATGTGGTTCCGATAGTGGGATTGGGTGGAGTGGGCAAGACAACACTTGCTCGAGCAGTTTACAATGATAAGAGGATAAAACAACATTTCAATATTACAGCATGGGTTTGTGTTTCAGAAGATTATGACGCTTTCAGAATTACAACAACATTGCTTGGAGAGATAATTGGGTCATTGGATTCAAAAGTTAGTGCCAGCAATCTTAATCAGCTCCAAATTAAGCTAAGTCATAGGCTTAAAGGGAAAAGGTTTCTTTTTGTTCTAGATGATGTATGGAATGAAAATTACACTGATTGGGATGAGTTAAGGTGTCCTTTTGTTCATGGACGAAAGGGAAGCAGGATCATTTTAACAACAAGAAAACAAAGCGTTGCCATGATGATGGCAAGTGAGATGATTCAGTTGAAATCTCTTTCTGATGAAGATTGCTGGTCTTTGTTTAAAACACATTCATTTGAAAATAGAGATCCCAACAAATATCCAGAGCTTGAAGTGGTTGGCAGGCAAATTGTGGGGAAGTGCAAGGGGTTACCTTTAGCTGTGAAGACGTTGGCAGGTCTATTGCGCTCTAAATCAACTATTGAAGAGTGGGAACATCTTCTGCAAAGTGAAATATGGGAGCTACCAAGTGACATATTACCAGTGCTCAAACTAAGCTATAATGACCTTTCTCAGGTGCTAAAGCGTTGCTTTGCTTATTGTGCACTATTTCCTAAAGATCACCCCTTTGGTCGTGACGAGGTTGTTCAACTATGGATCGCTAATGGCCTTATAACACAGGGAGAAAGTGATGAAACAATTGAAGATACAGGGAATCAACACTTTTTGGAGCTAAGATCAAGATCCTTGATACAAAAGGCATCTGATCTCTCTTTGTTGAAATGGGAAGCAAGGGATGTGTTCTTGATGCATGACCTTGTCAATGATTTGGCTCAAGTTGTGTCTGCAAAACTCTGTCTCAGGCTTGAAGATTATCCAAGGACTCACATATTGAAAAGAGTTCGACATTTGTCATATCTTAGAGATTGCTATGGTGAGTTTGACAAGTTCAAATCTCTTTCTGGCCTTGAGTATTTGAGGACATTGATTCCCGTAAGAATTAATTTTTATTCATTTCTGAGCAAAAAAGTTGTGTATGACATACTGCCAACACTCACCTCCTTGAGGGCATTATCCTTATCTGGATATCAAAACCATGAGTTTCCTGATGCCTTGTTCATCAATATGAAGCACCTACGCTATTTGGACTTTTCTCGTACAAAAATTACAAAACTACCAGATTCAGTTTGTACTTTGTATAATCTACAAACATTGTTGCTGTTGAATTGTTGGGGTCTTGTTGAGTTGCCGCCAGAGATGGGGAGATTAATCAACTTGCGTCACCTTGATATTCGAGGAACTGGTATTTCATGGAACATTCCTCTACAGAAAAGCAAGTTACAGATTCTCCTACTTTCTTATTCAACAAGATTTGTCGTGGGTGCATTTAGTGATTCAAGAATTGAAGAGTTGGGTGAACTTCAAAATCTCCATGGATCCTTATCAATTTCAGAATTGCAAAATGTTGTTAATGGCAGGGAAGCTATTAAGGGAAACATGAAGGATAAAAAGCACCTTGAAGAGCTATCTTTGTCATGGAGTGGCATTAATGCTGATGATTCGCATATTGAAAGGGAGATTCTGGATAAGTTGAAGCCAGATAAAAACATTAAGAAGTTGGAGATCAATGGGTATCGAGGGACAAAGTTTCCAGATTGGCTTGGAGATCATTCATTTAGTAAGCTTGTCTCATTGAATCTCCGGAAATGTAGGGATTGCGATTCCTTACCAGCACTTGGACAACTGCCATCTCTCAAACATCTTTCAGTCAGTGGAATGCATCGGATACTGCAATTGACTCAAGAATTTTATGGGAGTGTGTCTTCAGTTCCACCATTTAGAGCTCTCACAAACCTTGTGTTTAAGCAAATGCCAGAATTGATAGAATGGCACGTGTTAGAGAATGGAAGCTTTCCTCAACTCAAGCATCTTGACATAATTAATTGTCCTAAACTGATAGGGGAGCTACCAAAAAGTCTTCCATTTTTAGCTACATTAAGGATTTCTGGCTGCCCAAAGCTTGGAGTTCTTCCTGATGGTCAAGTGGCTATGTTTGGAATCCATTTGAGTTTGATCCATCAAAACTTCACGTCTCTTCAAAAATTGAGAATTTCAGACATGCCAAACTTGGTGGAGTTGCCATCAGAAATATGTGGACTAACAAATCTTGGAGAATTGAGGATATCTAATTGTGCAAGCTTAAGAATAATCAGAATTCAGGAAATGCAACAGCTCATTGAATTGGTTATTCGAAATTGTCCAGATCTTATGTCCTTAACAATTCTGAGTCTACCAGTAACACTGGAAAAAATGCATATTTCACAATGCGGAAAATTGGAGTTGGAGTTTCCAGAAGATAGCATGACTGGAAGCTGCTGTAACATGTTCTTTGAAGAATTAAGACTTGAAAATTGTGAGTCTCTACGCCATCTCCCCTTTGGCTTTTCCCTTAGAGTACATACTCTCATAGTCTACAGTTGTAGGCATCTTCAAACGCTTTCATTTCCACATGGAATTGACACCCTTGAAGTAGAAAGATGTGGGAATCTTAAAGCACTTACAGTACCAAAGGGAATTCATCTGAAATTTCTGCATTCGATGAAAATCTCAGGCTGTGATAATCTGACTTCTTTTCCACAAAAACTTGTTGCTCCGAACTTGAAGTATTTTTGGGTTTATGACTGCCAGAAACTGAAAGCACTGCCAGACTGTATGCATGAACTCCTTCCATCTCTTAAAAATCTTTGGATTTCGAACTGTCCTGAACTTGAGTCCTTCCCTGATGGAGGATTGCCTTTCAATATAGAAATCCTAGACATCTCTAGTTGTCAAAATCTGATAACTGGCAGAGAGGAGTGGGGTCTACAGAGACTCCCTTATCTTAGATGTTTCAGAATTTATGGTTCTGATGAAACTTCAATTCTAGACGTAAGTTGGAAGCTGCCGCAGAGCATCCAAACAATTACCATAGAGGGTCTTCCTCGTCTGAAAACACTAAGTGGGAAAGCTCTTGAGGGATTCAAGTATCTTCAAGTTTTGGAAATTAAGCACTGCCCTCAGCTTCAATCACTATCAGCGGAAGGTCTTCAAGGCCTCACCTCTCTTGCAACATTAGAGATTGAAGACTGTTGTCAGCTGAAATCACTTCCAGAAGTAGGGTTGCCTTCCTCGCTTTCTGTTCTGAAGATCTCTTCCTGCCCACAGTTTCTATCACTACCAAAAAAGGGTCTCCCTTCCTCTGTGTGTCGATTAGAGATCAATGACTGTCCATTGCTCACTCCTCGTTTACATAACAAGAAAGCGGAGGACTGGCTAAAGATTGCTGGAATTCACACTCTACTTATAGACTATGAATTGGTCTAGTAGTGAAGAAGAACCTGGTAGCTTATCTGGTACATTTGTTCATAATTAATAAAATGATACAATCTTCCTTTTTCACTGTTTAGTTATTGACTTTATCTTCTCTAGCATTCTTCCATTGTACTGAATCAGTATAATATGTGGGAAAAGTTATTCATATGCTGTGATATCTGCCAAAACAGATGGATGGAGAGGTTTGTTGACAATTCAACTCTAAAAATTATTTGCCTACTTGTCAATTGTCATTATTTTCTGCATAAGTTTCTGAAAAACAAAGAATGGAAGAGAAGAGCCCTGGGTTTTGATCAAATGATAAGAAAGCAACACGTAATATATCTGTAGGTTAAACACACTTGAGGGGTTCAAACCCTTAAAAAGGGGAAAAACAAGCAATAGAGAGATGTTTTACTTAGATATTTAAGTTTGCCAGCCAAACGGTATTAAAATAACTCTTAGTCTTGACGTTATTGCAGATTCGACTGGTATGACGTGCATTTTAGAAGACCGGAGGAAGTAAATTATTCTTATGTTTGACTGGTATGCCGTGCATTTCAGTTTCTTCAGTCAATAAATTATCCTCTTTTAGATATTTTATCATCCTGTTATTTCTTTCTTTCACCTTTCAACATACTCAAAGATTAAACATTATGCTATTACTACTTGGATATCAAAAATTGAACCCGCTGGTAATCTGATATAATTAAAACACTAGTTACTGATTCTTGATTAGTTGGCAGATTGGTTGCATTCCTTCAGCAGTGATGGAGCTAGCTTTTGACTGCTTCTGCAGAAATATTCCGCAATTTCCATACCATATAACTTATAACCTGATCAGTTTTAGTTAAGGATGCCAGAGCTTAAATAGTTAATAAGTGTTGCAAGTTGGTGTCGTGAATCTTGTTTTAGTGATGAAGGCATTGTTTGCCATGTAAAAATATTGAATAAGCTAAACAAGGTCTTCATCTTAGATTTATGGGAGATGACAGCTTAATTCAAGGCTTCCCCAATTGTATAAAGAAAGGTAATCCATCTAGTGTACAATATTCCTCTAGTGTGCCACTGCCACCTAAGCTGTTCTCTATAATAGTTCATCAGCTATATTGGTTTATATTACTACTCTTTTACTGTGCTGTTGTAACATTAATCAGGATACACGTTTGATTAGGATTAGGTTATTTACGTATTAGTTTTATATTAGCTACTGGTTTTCTATAAACTCTACAGGAGGTTCATCAGAAACACTTTTTATAAAATTCTACTTCTTTTCTGCATTGTTGCGCTATCAGCGCCACAAATACTCTAATGAGTTCTTTTTTTTTCTACTAACAAATGGCTCCTTACACACCAGCTGTTGATGCCGACGCCTCCACTGTTGTCAAACACGACTCTCTTTGGAAAGCCAAAATGTAACTGAAATTTCTGTTTGCCATATTTGGTAGACTAAAAGTAATTATTTGGAAAGACAAGAATTGGGTGTAATTGAAGAGAGTAAAGGAATTGGTATAATTACACCATGAAATTAAATAAAACTTTATAAATGATTTTCTTCCTTTTATTCACAGCGCGGGCCCAACATTGACATACATATACCGAAATCAAAGGATAAATACTCACAAGTAGAAGTGATTTTAATAAGACATGGACAGAACATAGCTATACTAAAGAGTGGTGCTCTTCAACAGGCAACAATCTAAAATTTGTAGTTACCTTTTTCATCATATTTCTTGGTGCAAGTATGGCTCAAAATCAATGCGTTTTTCAACTCCATAGTTCTTCAAAGCTTGTTCCGCTCTTGGTGATTGGGTTTGCAGAAAGTAAAATCATCTCACTGACATTCTTATGCAATTATCTTCTAAAAATATTCAGTAGAAAAACAACATAATACCTCTTACTAATAAATGATTTCAGTGCCTTCACTTAGAACTCGAGCCATGATCCCTCCTATGTTCCTGGCATTGTATACATCTGAAGCTCTAAAGCAATCATTGGTTATCGATTACTTTTAACGAATTTCCTGAATATACTTGAGCAAACATTTGTTCCAGAATCACTATTACATCTTGGAAGTCATTTAATAATCAATGAAGATAATTGTAGTTGATGTTCATATCAAAAAGACATGGTTATCCTTATTATATCTACACTACAAATTAGTGTAAGAAATTTTGAATTGGAGTTTTATTTGTACCAACCTTCTGCTTCATTTCAATTAGAATTATCCATATTAAAAGATATTTACTTGGATAGTAAATGATTTAGGAAATAAACAGGACCCGTCAAGACACAATCATCATTCATGTATGAAATTAAAGAAGAGGGAATTTTTCTTTTACTAAAATCCGCATAGAACATGTAGTATATCTTCCATATTCAGTAATCTTTATTTTTTTTTGATAGAGAGCGCGAAGCTAACCTGCAAACCTGAGAAAAGTTTCTATTACCACAGAATACCAACAACATAGAATGCATCTTCTTACAGCAGCACTCATGCAGGATCACTGAATCTTTGAACTTTACAATTGTAAAGCATTATAGTTGTTGCACACATCACCTTTATTTTATGACCTGGTCAAGAATTCACCATGTTTAAAAAATGCAATAAAAAATCACCAACACAAAAAACTAAGATAAACAACAACACAGAAAAATGTAGCAACTTCAACCTTAAACATGTTTAACATGTGAAAAATAAAAATGATTTTTTGGAGGAATAAATAATCCTAGATATTTAGTAGAACTTTCTAGAGTTATAAAGAGTAGTACCTTAAGTACTTGATATATCTAGGAATTGTGTAGATGTTCTAGAGAAGTAGATATTTATAGTGAATTATAGAAAAATCTAGATGTTGTTTGTTAGATATTTAGAAGATAGGGTATCTAGATTTTTCTTTTATATCTTTCTAGAATAATTTCTAGAAGCATCTGTATACTAGTATAAATAGGGGTAACCATAGTCACTTGTAATAAAACCAAAATCAACTAGGCTTGTTCTATATCAAAGTTTTCTTATTCAAAATATTTCTTCTCCTTTATAGCTTTCTCTTCCTTAGTTGAATCTTTCGATCTTAGTTAACGATCTCGGGCTAGCAGAAGGATTCCCCAATTATACTCTTCTTCTGCTATTCTTTATATAGCAGAGGAATAAGCTGATGAAATTTGAGAATCACTAAAGGGTAATTTTGAAAGAGAAAAAAAAGAGGAACTGAAGAAAACAAAATGGCTTGACCAGAAGCTCCACGCCTATTATAGATGTCACACTGAAAGAGCTGCAAGTGAATTATATATACCTCCTAAAGTAAGTTTCAAAAATTATTCTGTTAACCAAGTAAATATTCTTTTTTAATCAAACGAATATAATTATTGGAAAGACATTTTTAAAAGTTGAAGATTTCTCCTACTAAAAATGTGAATTTATTCATTCAAATATGCTTTTTTCTGTTCTAATAACGGAGTGTTAAATTAACTAACCTTGTTACGTAGTGCAAAGTCTTCCTATAATTGTTACAGAGAGGCATTTGGTGTCCTTCTAGGTTTAGTACATATATTCTTTGATTTTTGAAGGACTGAAGTTAGGATTTTATGGAATGTGTTTCGAATAATCTTCTTGTACGGTATATTCTGTAAATAATGATTATCTGTATCTTCTATCGTAGGCAGACATATTAATAATTTGACATTTTTTGAAGCTGGTATGTTAGCATTGGCTTCTGAGACGTTTGATATTTGTTCAATCTCTTCTACCATTTGACACATTCCAAGAAACACCTCACTATCACACCAGTAACATATACATAAACAACATGAAGATAATTAGATATAAAAGGCAGAATACTTAAAGACCAACGTAAACTTGACGCATTTAATTCACCTTTCCTAAACTATTAGTAGTTCTAGTTGCCCCCAAAATTTGGTTATCTAAGAAGTTCGTAATTTTATTGAGGTTTCACTCACTATAACCAAAATTGCTTCTATAGCAACAAACAACACAAGAAACAATACCATGTCATTCAACTTCAACTAATCTCTTAACAATATTAATGAATAAGAAGCCTTAAAATATTAATTAGGATTGGCTTGCTTTTCAATCCAATTTTCGATACTTAAAGTTAAATTAAAAGGTACAAATTCATCGCTCCCCTCCAAAGATCAAATTTGAATATAAAGAAGCAGTAAGAAAATAAAGAAACTTTGTATGTGAAACAAACTTTGTATGTGAAACAGGGAAAATATCATTACTCCCTCTCTTTCATTTTACATGTCATAGTTTGTCTGGACATAAAATTTAAGAAATAAGAAGACTTTCAAATTTTATTATCTTAAACTAAATATTCGTGCAATGCATCAAAATATCATGTGAACCTTATAATTTTAAACATGTCATGTAGAATATTAAAATTTAAGACTTGGTGAATATAGAAAAAGAAACTTTTTTATTGGCTAAATATAAAAATAAGACACATAAATTGAAGCTGAGGAAGTAGTATTTACCTTAACAAAACAATCATGGACATTCAAAATATGGTTGTTGCAGTATTTGGAGCGTCTGGAACTTGCTGCTGAACAAAGTCTTGTTTCACCTCTCAGACAAAAGACAACTAAACCTTACTGTTTCAAGAAAAATAGTTGGTGAGCTCAATAACAATGAAGTAACTGAAATTAGAAAAAAAGACCGCAAGAATAAGACTTCACACTGCAATTTTTTTTTATCTTTTCAGAACTTACAACTTGAGAAATACTTAAAATGTTGAGTTCCTCACCAAAAGTTGCTATTAGGGATAAATTTGTAAAATAAAGGTAACCTTATTTCTGATTAAAGAACTGTTATGTGTGAGCTGTTGTTAATGATTATTTATCTTTATTTCTCAGGCAACCACGTGCATCCGTAGTTCTCTTAATCTTCTTTTTGGTAGTTGTGACCAAATTCTCCAGTTTGGATTTTTCAAATTTTTCCTCACTCTCTTCTCAATACTCTTGTGTGCTTGCAGTGTCTATTTGAAGCCTTTAAGCTGAGACCGTCTGCAACCTTTTGTTCATTTTCTCTTAACCTCTATCATTTATTCATCAGTAAACATTTCAATTTGAGCTTTGTTTAATTTTTCTAACATATTTGTATTCCCCTGTGAATTAAATATGCACATTTTGCTTGATCACAAAATATTTTGCACACTGATTCTTCCCAAATATTTGATGATCCGAATAATCGTTTCTGTTTTTCTCTTGTAATTGCCAATAGAATGAACAGAAAAGAGATTGACGAAAAAATTATTTATGCGTCAATTAAATTTAGGCTTTCAATCGGAGCATAAATTTTCAATATACGTATGATATTTTTCTTCAACTTGAGAAAAATAACCGAACGAGTTGCCTTCAAAGACAAAAAGTTATAACTAATTGATAGCAAATATCTTTGTTTTTTTTCATCTTTCATTCTTTGAGTTGAAAGATACATTTAACTTTCTTAAACAATTAAGCTAAGGAAATATATTGAAAGATATATATTGTTAATATATTTTGTTGTAGTGCATGAATATTCCAAGCACTTGATTTATACATGTATGCTACCTATGGAACAAATATGTTACTTGTGGAACTAATGATGTGCGACAATATTTTGAGGTAGCCTCTTCTCCTTCTTATTTTAGAAAGTCTACATCAGTATGACATATTTGATTGATTAAAGTTGTACCTAAAATGTAACCTGTGAAACAAATGATCATGTGCGACAACATTTTGAGGTAGCCTTCCTATTTCTTGTTTTTAAAAAATTTATATCAGTATGGTGTATTTGATTGGTGAAAGTTGTACCTAAATTATTGACTGGTCATGACGAAGATGTGAATACCTTGATATTTGTTTATCCAAATAAGCAATTATGTATAGTTCACTATTTTCTATGTTTCTGTTTATTTAGTAGAATCTCTTAAAAAAGACTGCTTCTATTTAATGACACGACAAAATTGACTTATTTGAATTAGTTTGGAGCTTTAGACATTCTTCAGAGAAAAGATATGCTCTACTCTGAATAACATAAACATTGTTTAAGCTGTATTATTTTCAGTAAGGTAAGAGATGGACTAGGAGGCAAAGTACACCTTACATTATCTAGAGCAGGCGAGCAGCACCCCTCTTATCTCATGTAGAAGCATTTATGCGAGTTGTAGCATGTGCTCATATTCTTCAAGCATATTGTCTTTGCGAATCATGTGCTGGTACATTTGTATCGCTACCAACCAATTTCATATTCACGGTACAGTTGGTTCTCTGATGCCCAGTACGAATGTGTGCTTGGTGTAGCTGCTCCTAAATTAAAATATGATGCTCTTTAAAGCACACCACTGGGGAAATATGTGTGAGATAAGACACTCTGTTCACTGTTTTATGTTTTACGTTTAACGTCCTTCTATTACTTTCCCAATCGATGCTCTCAAGCTATCGCGAGGAGAAGTCAAAAATTTGGAGAATGTTATTTGGGAATAATCCTGTTATTGACTCGGTATGGATATATGGGAGCAGCTTCGAGTCTTTCCTTGTTGTGGTTGTTAATCCAAGTAAACAACAAGTTGAAAAATGGGCCAAATAGAATGGCCTCTCTGGGGATTTTAATTTACCTTATGTGAAAATTAAAAGTTGAAAGAGCACATGCTAAGGGAGCTTACTAAAGCTGGAAAAGAAAAGAAGTTGGAAGGAATTCGAGTTCATACAATCTCTACACCTTCTTTGACATGAAACATGACCTCGACTCCAGCATTTAAGAAGAATAGACCACATGTTTAAAAATACTACACCTTGTTCAAGGATGCTAAATGAACTTGCAAAGCTTGAAATTAGCACATTTTCCTTTTAACTGAACTTCCCTCTTTCATGTTTTTTATTTGTTTTAGAACTGTAGATAAAAAAAAAAAAGATAAATCAAGCATGTTGGGCCCGAGTATATTAATTTTATACTCTTTTATATATTAATTTTACTTTACTATTTATGTAGAAAGGGGATTTGAATTCATTTCTTAACTAAAGCGAGGGGTAGTTTTAGTTTTTCATTTATATCTTGCATACGATCATGTTTTTAGATGCTACTTTATAAAAAATTCCTAAAAATATCAAGACTCCCTTTAAAAGCATCAAATTTGTCCAATCTTAACCACCTATTGCAAAGACATTTTAGGTTATTCAATTTTAATTTTTAAATATTTGTATCCTCTGCTTAAAAATAAATTAAGTTTATTTAGTTCTAAAAATAACTTTTTTATCCGAGTATTTTAATAACTTTTCTATAGTTGCCCCTAACTTTTTTTCTTCCAAAAGAGATGATATCCTAACTTTTTTTCTTTCCTTCTTTTTACATGTACCCTCTCTTATGCAATTACTCATTTTAAAAGAGGAATATAAGATTAAATTCTTTTTCAGCTTAATATTGGGCCTAGTTAAGCCCATTCTGTACAGACTTTTTTTGTTTTTGATAAAAAGACCTCTGAATCTATAATATCTTTTTTAAAAAATCATTGTGCTCGAATTAGGGTTGCTTGAAGTAAGTTTCCTGTCACTGCCTCTTGGGTGATAAAGTGAAGGCTAAAGTGGACAAGTTGTGTATAACTCAAGACTGGGATGAGATTACAGAAGAGTAGAAGTCTTGCGGTTTCTAGATCTTCCTTGAGGTGATTGAGAAGATTGATAAGTTAAACCCACTTTGAATCATAAGAAAAAAGAGCTGGGTTAAGTTTTGGGATAATTTCCGAATTTACCTTATCAATTTCCTCAATCACTTCAAGAAAAATTCAGAAAAGACGAGGTTTTCACTCTTATGTAACCTCATCTCAATCTTTGTCTACTTTCACCTTTGTTTCATCACCCTATTCTGTTAGGTTTAGATTGCGATTTTGTAATGACCCGATTGGTCATTTTTGGAGATTTTAATAACTTTATAGTTTTACCCCTCCAGATGTTGATTTTGAGTCATTTTTTATTAAGTTTTGGAAGTTGGTTTCGAGATTTGAGTAAGAAATTATGAAATTTTGTAAGTTTTGAGTTTGAAAGTCTAAAGTTGCTTAAAATGGTTTTGGTGTCTTTTTGAAGTTTTGAGTGTCGGAATGTAATTCTATCGATTTCATCAGTCCCGGAATGTGAGAATTGGTCTAAGTAAATCGTTGATTTCATTTTGGAGTCTTTTTTAGTATCTGAGGTCTTAAGTTGAAAATTGAAGATAACCTTTGGATTGACTCTAGTCAACATTTGGATTTCAGATTCTCGGATCACAATTTCGAGTATTTGATGGATTCAAGGAATGATTTTAGGCCTAAGTGAGGTCTTGATTGAATTTTAAGAGGTTCCAAGTTATTGATTTGGTCTTTTTAGGCGTTATGTTCATTCTTTGTGAGTTTCACAAATTTTAGGTCAACAAGACTTCGAATTTGTGTTTCGCCATTGACTCCATAATATCAAGTTTAGTCATTTAGCATAATGATTTGTGTATACGGGACTTCAAATGACTTGACCTTCTTAGGTGTTATGTGCATTTCTGTTTAGTTTCACAAATTTTAGGTCAAGAAGACTTCAGATTCATATTTCGCTTTTGAGTCCAGAACGTCGAGTTTAGTCAATTAGCATATATGATTTGTCCGTACGAGATTCTAAACAAATCTAAAAGGTTATTTCGATGAGTTTTGAGTTGGATGTTTTTCTGGTGTATGTATGTACTATTTTAATGAGCGACAAGATGTTTTTTTGGTGTGTGAGTGCATTGTTTTAACGAGCGATGGCTCGCTTTACGAAGCCATCGCCGCATTCATAAGAGGTCGAGTCCCATGACTTTTGATTTCACAATCACGTTAACAAAAATGAAGGTTTGTTCGCGATCGCGAAGTTTGGATTTTATCAGGGGTTCACTGTTGCGATCAAAGTTCCTTTTTGCGACAACATATAAGGGTTTATGCTTGCTATTTTGGGGTTTAAGCCTCATTTTTTTTTTGAGCTTTGTAAAACTCTTTGAGGCGATTTTGAAGATATTTCTTGTTCTAAATCATTTGTGTAAGCTTTTGTGACCCTAAAATTTCATTTCCTTTATATCCTTTATGGATTTTAACATCAAAACTTGAGATTTTAATTGACAAATGACAAATTTTTTGAAGTAATTGAGTTCTAAACTAATATGGTGATTATGAACTAATTTTAATTCTTCTTTAGAAATGACTTTCACCCATGAGTTCCAAATGCCTTGGGCAATGTGTACTAGTAGTAACATAATGTAAAATGTCTAACATGCTCATTTGTTTTTATTAATGACTAATGTGAACTATCATAATCTACACATTGAAGAAAAACATATCAATGTATCCATAGCCACTTTGAAATATGTCGCTGCACCCTTGTCTCCTAAAATGTGCTACTTTCTAAGGATCCGATGTGCATCCAACTTTATATTTGAGGAATCCGAGCAATATAATACTTTGTGGCTAATCACAGGGGTCAACAACCAGCAGAATACTTTTAACTAGTCTAAACTAAGATATAGTTGAATTTCACCATGTTATTGCCTAGACCTATGTTGCTAGGACTTTCGAGAAATGTTGCCATTTCCCATATCGAATCTTCTTTTGGAGAATCCGACAAAATTAGGGAAAATTAGGAAGAGCCCAAGCAACATAGTAGTCGACAATCATCACATAGACACAAATAAGTTAATAAATGAAACAGGGGAAATTAGGTACAAAGAAGAGATCTACTGTAAGTTGAAAATCAATGTAAAAATAGTGTAAGAGCATCGATCAAATGATTCATATAGTTAACCCCAATGCAATACTGAAATCAAGGAGAAAGACCTTGATCATTCAAACTCGTGTTGATCAAAATGCATCCCATTGCAAGGATGAGCCACAAATAAGTAGAACACAAAAGAACAACAACAAGATACCCTATATAGTCCCACAAAGTAGGGTCTGGAAAGGGTAGAGTGTACGCAGACCTTACCCCTACCTCACAGGTAGAGAGACTGTTTTCGATAGACCCTCGCTCAAGGAAAATAATCCAAAAACGGAAAGGAGGCCTAGCAGAAAAACACAAAATATAAGGTGATTTCTTTCTAGTTACCTAGGTCTTTTTGAGTTGTAATAGAGGGATGCAGGTAAAGTAGATAATCCATTCTCTACAAATTGTAGAAAATCCGAGCTCTATCATAGTCACCGCCAGCTCCTCTTCACTCAGCAATAGCCAGGTCTGGCAGAGTTGATGCTGGAAGTCGATAACACCACAAGTCGAACTATAAGATCACTCATACTTCTCCTTGACCATCATCACATATGAAAATATGAGGAAACATATGAACAAGGAAAATCAACTATAAAGATGGCACCAATATGTTCCAACATTACAAAGCGTAAAAGATATTATGAGACCAACATCAAATGCACTATATGTCTGGTATAACATTACATGTTTCCTTTTCTTCAATTATCGTATTATTTGTTATCGCTACTGTTCTTTCCACCAATATTTTCAACATGACTTCTTCGCTATTGTATTTTCTGTTCGTACTTGATTTGATATGCTCTAGTTGAGCTAATGGTCTATCGGAAACAACCTCTTTACCTCTCAAGGTAGGGGTAAGGTCTGTGTTATTGCATACACAACACTCTCCCCAGACCCTACTTGTGAGATTACATAGGGTATGTTTTTGTTGTGACAAATAAGCATCCTCTGGCATGTGATTTGTGATCATGAAAAATTACTGAAGCTATGGTGTAGGAGATAGATCTTAGATAATCAAATATTCATATACATAGATAGAAATCGGGGATCAAAAAGCACCAAATTTGATGACATATTAAGAGAAAGACAAAGTAAGAGCATGCTATTGGAGACGTTACAACATGCATCCGTGGGAGAATTACAAGTACAGTAATGCGCAAACACATCAGATATCATTGTTATAGAAAAGAGATTTAGCTTTTATAAACGACAACGTAGAAGAATTCTTACTCTATCAAGTCTCATAAAAGATACTAACATTTAAATTGGTTACCTATTAAACAAGTAAAAGTATATTGATAACGTAAAAAATCTTTATACTATCAGTGTATATGAAAAAGATAATTGCACAACAATAAGGTTACCAAGTCCACTAACATCACATCCTCCTCATCTTCTTCACTATCATAGCCACTAGCCAACTTCGACAGAGTTGATGCCAGAAACTGGCATTGCTACAAGTCAAACTATAACACTATCACACACGAATCTTAAACGTTATACCCGGGAAGACAATCTCCCCTATATGGTTTCTATGTTATTACTTCAATCATTGGTCTGAACAATGAAACACAAGGATTCAAAAGGTTTCTTGTGTCAAACTATCTGTTAAAGAATAACAAAAGTCTCACATCGGTGGTTAATGAGATGGGTGGACTACTTATAAGGTTTAGGCAATCCTCCTCTTTTTGAGTTAGCTTTTGGGGTGTGAGTTAGGTCTAAGACCTAATTTCACACTATCGAGTCGGCATCATAGAGGAGAGGACATAGGATAGTTCCTTTAAATTGACTACCATCCAAGACAATGAATCTAAAATATGAAGTTCTCCAATAGTATATAATAGCAAAAAGAAACTCGCACCAAAATTATTACTTTTCAAACCAAGCACCAGCTTAGCCATGTTGCTGAAGCATATGTGTAACCGAGTTATTGTTGTGTGATAATTCCAGGAATTAAAGGGTACTCAAGAGCAAAATGGGAGTTACCTCAACCTTGAAAACAGGGTTATGAGAGTGAGTAACATTAAATTTTTGGAATTATAACACAATAATGACTCGGTTCCACATTGCTTAACTATTAGTGCTAGATTTGGGAAGTAATAATTTCAGTGGGAATTCTCTACAGTTATGCACTTGGAACACTTCATATCGAAAACCATTTTTTCTTGAATGGTAATCAATTTGAAGATATTGTTCCTATGTCTATAATCATTGATAATCGGGGCTTCTTCTACCCGCAAAAACAATGTAGTTTTCGGAGAAAAACAGCATCAATCGCAACATGATGTTATGCTTACTATGCACAGACACCCTTTATGAAAAATTTGAAGGAAAATATACAATTTTGATTAAACAGAAGTAGTAATTATGAATTAAAATAAATACCAGATCAAGAACCCTTAATAGCAAGATATGATTTTGATTAAACAGATTGTACATAAATATAATGTTTAAGCTAAGATATCCCAAATCAAGAACCCTTTACAACAATTTGAATAAAAAAGGATACAATTTTGATGGCGTGACAGGAATACATGTCAAATACATATTATTGCAACTACTGACTACATAAAGAGAATGTCATTTGATGAAGAAAAAGGTCCTTTTTTTTTATATTATTGACTTTGAACATAATTTTTTTTCACCATAACAATGAGAAGATGTTTTGAAAAATAAAACGAAAACTAATAATTGCAATGACTTGTTAACTGATTAAGTCATTCTCCTAATGTAGAAATATAGAAACTTTTGATAAACCTCAAATACAATTCTTGAGATTCACATAGTGAAGAGTGAGAAATGACAATTAAGAGAACTTACCATGTGAAAAGACTCTCATATGGTTGCAAGCAAGGTGAATAAAGCTTCTTTTTATGCTTATAATATTATGTCCAGAAGTTATTCAACTGTTACATGAATATATACCAAATATTAAATATAGAATTGCATGGGGAAAACCTCTCAGCTTAAGAAATTTGGCAGACGTACATACTCTATAAATTCTTACGCAAAAAATAGGTTTAGAATTGTAATTCACACGTAACATTCCATTCCTATAGAAAGAGTAAAAAGACAAAATAACCACATCATAAAAGAGCAACTGAACTCAAAAAGGCTGATTACAGTCTTCTGTTCATCAGTAATTACACATAATAATACTCTCAAATTTATCAGTGTATTATATAAGTAAAAGAACCCAAAAAAGAAATCAACAATGTTGTTGAACATAACCAAGTTAAGAAAATAGAATTTTTTATATATTGAAAATTATCGTCCACTGAATCTTCCTTGCAGTCATTTTATTTTTAGTTATAATGTTGGAGCCAATTTTCGCGCACCTCCTATTCGAAGAAAAAGTAGAACAACAAACCAAAGGCCAATGCATGATAAACAAATACCAATGAATATATAATATTTAAAAAAAAATTACATAGTTGACCTAAAGAAAGCAAAAAAGGATATCCATAAAGAAATAATTAATACTAATACCTTGCTCGATTTGTGAAAGACTGATAATTGATAACATAGTGGCCTACATCTTGAACGGTAGAACCAAAACCATCAAGATATCTCCCAAATGTGCCTTCAATCCTAATACAAATAATCTTGGTGCAGCCTAAAAATAAAAATGGCAACAGAAAACGTTAATTAAATAAGTTAACTGAGGCATATTACCAAACAACTTGGATGCACAATTCACATGAAAATTTAAGCATTCTTGATATCTTAGATTTTTGTAAGACTATCCAAGTTTTTGCACTAATAAATGGCTATAAAGATTAAATTCATCAAAGAAACATAATGCATGGGCAAATAGTTAGTAACATGCATGAAGAAATCTTAGCAAGAAACTATATCCAAAAGAGTAGGAAACTAAGGTACATATATGAAATTGTGCTTACTTTTAATTATTGAATCTCAAAGAGTTGAAAAAACCAGAAAGAAGGAATAACTCTTTGATAAGGAACAATTGATCACTAAATTATCCTCTGGTGATAAATTGAGGGTGCACATAGCGCAAAATTGTATTAGAAATAGAAAACATAAAAGGGAAGTTACTGCAGGGGTCACAAATTATTCAATATTTGTAATACCTTTGAATGGAATTTCTCCCTCCGCACTTAAAATCCTAAGCTGTAAGAGATATACATAAGCTCTAATATCTACCTAGAGTTTGAACATGCAGCTACATGAACACAAACACCATTAACACTCGAGAGCAGGAACAAAAGCTCGGAGAAATTTATTGGAAGTACAAAGAAAGAAAGGAAAGAGCACAATGACTTTTGATAGCTTATTTTGCCAAAATGAATTAAGTATGCACTAATTTTACGATAACAAAGAAACCTAATGCATGTGTAAATTAGATAAAATTACTAACATGTACTTAAAATTTTACCAAAGAATTATAATCAAAACAATTAAAAAATAACAAATATAAAATACACCAAATCAATAGCTATAGATTACAAAAAATTCAGTCAATTCTCATAAAAAAAAAGGGTCCAATCTGGGAGTTTGCAAAGAGGATTATAGCAAACAAAGAAGCGAGAATATTCAAGTGAAAAGAGGAAAAAGACTGAAGAAGGGTGAGAGTGGGTGGAAACAATAGATAGACAGGTTTCACAAAAGAAACAAATCATGGGACTACTGCAACACATGTGACTACCTAAGAGGGTAAAAAATTTATTGATACTACAACTCACGTTACTTATTGTACTATTTATTATATAATGCAGTGTTCGTCCATGCTTGTCCGCTTATTAATATAGTAATATAAAGTGATTTAAGGAAATAATATGAATGACATTAATAATAAGATTAAGGGAAGAAAGTAAAAAGAGTTAATAGCGCTAATGGTCAAAATTATCATCATTTATTGTTCAAGTTTTTAATATTCTTTATGGAAAATCAAAACTCATTCATATATTGACATATGAAATCATTGATATTCGTTTTTAACTTCTTCGTCTTTATGTAGTGCTTGGATTACATAATTTATTCAATTTCTATATAAAATTTATATGTGAGCTCTCTTGTGTATTTATTATTTTTAATTTTTAATTTTTAATATAATAATTTTACGAAATATTAATTTTTGTGCCTTTCATATGAAAGTTTTGTGTTTTTCATATGCCGCACGGATATGAAAAAGGTACTTTTGCAGTAATTCTGCTATTCTGAATATTCGATAAGTTTTTAGATATTCCTAAAGAGATCATAAAAACATTAGATATTGTTTTTGAATGATCTCAAATATCTCATAAATGATTAGATATTTATAAAGATTAAAATCTCAAATATCCTATAACATTTGATATTCACAGAGAAATCATCAAAATATCAATATCGTCTCTCTTAAAAAAATCTCAAATATATCATTAATGCACAATTACCCCTCAATCTATGCCTAAGATTTTAGAGATACACTTATACTATACTAAGGTCCTATTACCCCCTGAACTTATTTTATTAATAATTTTGTATCCTTTTTCAGCCTACGTGGCACTATCTTGTAGGTGTGTATAAGGCTGTCTATGAGATATCTGACATAGATTGAAAGAGTACTTGTGCATTTCTCCTAAATTATTAGATATTCATAAAAAAAATCAAGAAGATCTAAAATCAAAGAATAAACAACTTGTAACTATAATATTTATCGATATATTTTTATTTCTTCATAAATAAATATAAAAAAAAGGATCATAATTAGGGTAAAAGGGGGATAACACTAAAATCCTGACATGACACTTCTCTTTGACTAGGATAGTCATTTGTATACTTTGTTTGTTTTTTTCATAATTTGTTCTTAAAAAAAATAAAATATGCAGATTTAAGTTTTCTCTTTCTTCTTTATTACTATATTATTTATATCTTCCTAAGATTTCTTTCTTTCCTTCTTTATTTTCCGTTATTTTTCTTACCAAAATAATTGTGCTTTTAGCTGCCTCCTTCTCCTTCTTCATTTTACTTTTTTATTTTCTTACCAAATTTGAATTTTTAGAAAATAGCTATTAATTATATTTTCTCTTTCCTCATTAATATTATACTACTTATATCTTTCTAAAATTCTTTGTTTTAACTTTATTTAATTTTAAAAACATCTATAAATATAATTGTAATTAAACTATAACAAATGTAATTGTTATTTATATTGCATAAATAAATAAAATTGGATATAGGCCAAGTTATATTTTTCTCATTTTTTTTTCTAATTTTTCATAATCAATTATTTTAAAAATTCTAAAACTATTATAAACGTAATTGTTATTTATATATACAAAAATAAATAAAATAAGATATAAACAAATTTATATTTATCTCTTTTTTCTCTTTTTTTCATTCTAATTTTTCACAATTTATTTATTTTTAAAGAAACTCATTTTTTATAACTCACACCTCTACATTTACAAATGCCAGTCTTTTAATTATATTAATAATATACTCATAATTATCTAATCTTTCATATTATTATTTTCATTATTTAATTTTGCATGTCTTAAAATATGAAGATTGTTATAAAATCAAGCTCATAAGAGATATAATCATAAAGAGAAGAAGACAAGAGATGTAGATAGAAGAAGAGGAATTTTCTTCTTATTCAAGTGTATTCAAGTCTCATATGTATATATTACAATAGTGAATGAACAATCCTATTTATAGAGTGAGAAATCACTCCAAAGGTCACCATATTAAGTATCATAATAAATAGATACATTCTTACCCAAAAAGGTTCATGTAACCTAGTGAATATGAATGGTTGTTCATGTACCAACCTTATGGACTATCCACTCATTCAATGAATTTATAACACTCCCCCTTGGATGTCCATAGATAATGTGCCTCGTTAAAACCTTACTAGGAAAAACCCTGTGGGAAAAAAATTCTAGTGAAGGAAAAAGAGTACACATATCTTTTGATACGCACCATTTGTTGCCTCATTAAAAACCTTGCCAGGAAAACCCAGTGGGAAAAAACCTCGATCAAGGGAAAAAGAGTGCAACGCGTATTGTACTCTCCCTGATTAAAACATCACTTAATTTCTTGTGATGATGTCTCCAATCTTCGTACATTGTGGTTGGTATATTCTTTTTTTTTTAAAGAAAAACCACACATTTCTTGAATATGGTGTGTCATTTATCTCAACCAAACGCACTTTTGACTTGCTTCATGGAGGACTTTTATTTCTGCAGAGCAACATTTGCTTCATTGATCCCCAAGATATTATTGTGCCTCCACATGCAAACACATAGCTGCTTGAGATAGAGCTTTATGCGGATCAGATAAATATTCTGCATATGCGTAATCAATCAATTTTGTCATGGATTCCTCGAGATAGAATAAACCCATAACTATTGTCCTTCGAGGATTTTCAATCATGTGCTCAACACCATTTCAATGTCCTTTTATCGGGGAGAAACTGAATCTTGCCAGTAAATTTACTGCAAAACAAATATCTGGTCAAATATTGTTAGTAAGATGCACTAGTGCCCTGATTGCACCAAGATAGAGTTTCATCACCAAGAAACTCTTCATCCTTCTTTTGAGATCAAACTGAATCATCATTTATGTCAAGTGATCTCATAATCATTGGGGTGCTCAATGAATGCGATATATCCACATAAAATTGCATCAAAATTTTTCAGTGTATGTGAACTGTTAGACAAATATTTTATTTGTCAAATTAACAATCTGTAGGTCAAGACAAAATTTTGTCTTACCAAAACCTTTTCATAAAAATACAAGGACAATTAGGGTCATTCTTTTGTACCCTTTTTCTTCCTTGACTATTTCAATCCATATAAGGATTCTTGAAGCTTTATTGGAAAAGTTTCTTTCAAACTCTTATATGCTTCAGACATCTCGATTGTTTCAAGGATTTTCATATAACCTTCATTGTCTAGCTAGACATTACAATTATTCATTACATGCATTCAAGTTTTTCATATGTTGCCAGATCAAAACAAACCTCATTGCATCCACCAAAAAAAAAACATCTCCAATAATGTCAGGATTTTTGCGATAAACCTTTATGCCCCAAGGCACAAACCGTATTTGATATCTTACGGTTATACTATTGCATAATAATTTATTTGTACCGCACTGACATTATACCTTGATTTATGGACTACTAGTCCAAAATGTCACTTTTCTAAGTGAAACAAAATATACTTGAATTGTGCATTTTACTTGGCCAACCATTTATCTGTTCACACTATATGACAAATTTGAATTCAAGATTCTCATCACAATTTATATCATTGAGCGCTACCTCATATCAAAGATACCGTCGACGGTTATTTGATATCGATTCCAACAAGACATAACTTATCGAGATCTCTTCATTTTTCATTATTTCAGGTACCTGAACCTTTTTCAAGATTTTATGAAGTGTTATGTCAATGTGCTCTTTTATAGCACTTGCCTCATTATCATGACCATATTGATCATTTGCTCCTTCCTTCTTCAAGGAATTTTATATTTGGAATCGATTGGTCTATTACGCTTCCGGCGTATCATAGACTCTGTCCTTTAAGGACTTCACATTGGAGCATTTGCAGCTGAATTATATCATAGGGTCAGTGCATTCATCTGGCAACTGATTTGCAATATTATGCAACTGAATTATCCCTTGAACTTTAAGTTCACATATTTATTTTAACGAGGATCTAGATAATTCATAATTAACCTCACACATAATTTTCAGCTGTCAATCATCTCTCCCCCTAATGTTAGAAAATCTAACATTCATTCCAACCTTATTTGGAAGTTCATCTTTGTGCGTGGTGGAGCAATTAAAATCATAACCGCACATTCAACATTTTAGATGAAAATTATATGGTTCCTGACCCTGAACCAATTTTAATGGGGAAACCTTGTTGGTTTGATGCATACATGTGTTGCTACATGTTAAACAAAATTATCTCATACCAAATCTTATTTGGGAGTTTTATTCTCATAACCATGATTTAGCTATAATTGGAGGCATACAATTTCTGCTAAATCAACCAGCATTTTCAATATAAATTCATAGTTTGGAACTGTGCTCTTAATTTTAACAATTCTAGCAAACAACCTTACAAAAACCAATTTGTAAGTTGACAACAAAATACATGTGACCATTGCATAGATGCATCAATCATATAGTTGCAAATGATCCACATGACAGGTGAACAGACCCATATTCACCCTTTTATATTTTCCAAAATTTTTAGGGGATTACAATCCCAACCTTAGCTGGTACAATGATCATTTTATCAAGAGAACAAGCAACACAAGAGAATTCTTGAAGAATCTTTATTTCTTCATCATATAAATCACCTGAATTCTCAATCACGTTTGCATCACATTTAATCGGAATGGGCAACCAGTTATGCCAACTGATCTTTATTTTAGTACACTTATAATTTACTTTTACATGTGATATCATCAGCATGTACATGTTTGTATGGAACAAACAAGAGGAAAAGTGGGGTAATCTTTTACATAAACATTTATAACCCTCTTCGATTGTCGTGATTTATAGTCTCAATATTTATTTTCAATTCATCCGAAACTTAAAAAGTTTCTTTTGAGATTTACTACAACCCAATATTATTCCTCTGATAATAGCACAACTCGTTAGAGCTTGCAATTAATTTTGTGTACTATCACATATTGCATGACACCATCCCTATGGTGAGCATCTCCTTCAAGGAGGAAATTATAGTATTATTGTCATGGTCAAAAATCATTACGAGCAAGACGTCTTTCTTGCTTTATTTTTGTTGTACCATAGGTACACAACCAATGACAAATTTGTATTGCCACACAATAATGACCACAACCCTTATAGGCAAGAACTATTTCTTTCTTTTGCCCTTTCGGTAGTTCACAATAAACATATCATAGTGACGTATAAAACGTACAATACAATTAGCCATTTCTGCCAAATAAAATTTATTTCCTCTCAAATCTCGCGTAGAGACGAGAAGTGACATATATAATTTTTTCTCAAACCTTCCATAAAGGTGAGTTGTAACATATATCCAACCCATAATGATTTTATCACATCTGGACCCATTCTCTTATAGAATGGTCGAGCATACTCATCACAAGTCACATTCTCTTCAAGGAATGGACTAATTATTTATATGTACTTCATGAATTTGCATTATAAGCACATTGTCATGGCTTTAAAATTCATCATATTTCCATGACACACCTCAACATCACTTTGAAAGATCAAGTGTACCATCACTTTATCTTCTTGTATCATGATAGAGGATTTATAAACTTGTCAAATTGTTTGGTTGACAACATTTACAAGCCTAATGACCTTTCTTGCCATTTTGATAATAAAAATTGCCTTCACATTTTGAAGGACTATTTGAAGAACTCATAGTGTTCTTCCTTTTATCATTACCACAATGACGACTATTATAATTATGTCCCTCCACGCCCTTATTCATATCATTAATCATTTGTCATCTTTCAGACTAATCATTCACTGCTACCACATTCATATGATTGAATGGAGTAAGTAAACAGGCGGATTTCAGAGTTATCACATGTTGCTACCACATTCTTTTCAAGGAATGGAGCAAATTCAATATGATGAATTTCAAGAGATTTCATCAAAAATATATTATTTTTCTTAGTCATCATTTTATCATCGCTATGGTGCATTGTCTCAAACTCAATATCTTACCCATATAAGGCGTGTTACGCCATAATTCTATGGACTTGAACCCAATCACGGTGCATCAAAACTCTAATTGACGTCTTACCCTTTTGGTGCGATAGAACTTGAATCTATCGTCTTATCCTCAAATATTTTTCATTATGGTGCATCCGTACTTTAACATGATGTCTTACCCTTTTGTTGCGATGAAACTTGAACCCATCTTCTTACCCTTAACCAATGGTATAATAAACCGAAGTACAACATGATTTATTCTTTGAGTTTTTCAAAACAATCAAAATAATATTCAAACCCATGTTATTAAAATTTTATACCTTCTTCCATTTAAGAAGTTTTGTATAGCATGTCATATTCAACCAATAGTAGTATATGTCTTCGGATCCTGATAATTGTTAGTGACTGAATACTATTTTATTCTAAATAATAAAATATTTTAGAAAATACATACCTGATTTTATGCATATAATACTTTGATCTTCATAACGAGATCGACCAAAATATGAGCTAAAGAAAAACAAGAACTCACTCTCAATTAGATAGAGACTCGTGCTGATAACGTGTTATAAAATCAAGCTCATAAGAGATATAATCATAAAGAGAAGAAGACAAGAGATGTAGATAGAAGAAGAGAAATTTTCTTCTTATTCAAGTGTATTCAAGTCTCATATGTATATATTACAATAGTGAATGAACAATCATATTTATAGAGTGAGAAATCACTCCAAAGGTCACCATATTAAGTATCATAATAAATAGATACATTCTTATCCAAAAAGGTTCATGTAACCTAGTGAATATGAATGGTTGTTCATGTACCAACCTTATGGACTATCCACTCATTCAATGAATTTATAACAAAGATAAAAAATTGTTTACTTATTTTATTTTTAAAAATTTTAAAAAATATTTATTCAACTCAATCAACTTTTCACCTGCCGCTATAATTGTCTTTATTATAGATTCTAATGTATATGCATGTTCATCCCCATTCAATTTTCTAAGTCTTAATTAATTTTATTAATGTAAAATAATAATATATTAAAAGACGAGAGATGAAAAGACAACAAATAACTAATATATATCTTTCACTAGCAAACTGTGCTACCAAACTATGTATATATGAATCAATCATTTTTGTTTAGTTGTTCAATCTTTTAAAATTAAAAAAGATGTTATTAAAATAGGATGAATATTGACATATAATTATTTTTGAAAGAGTAACTTCATTTTTGTGCAATTATTTTAATAAAAATGTATTTAAAATGTCAAAATAGTTGATATAAATTAATAAATATCAAATGCTAAACTAAGAATGATTCATCACACACACACTATGTATAACATAAATATATTTTTAGAAAAAAAAGTTCTACTAGTTTATCAAATATAACATAAATAAGTAAAAAGTTAAAAAATGTCTTGCAACGAAAAGTAAAAAAAATATTTTTGATATATTGATATATCAAATAAGTAAAAATTTCTATTAGTTTATCAAATATAACATAAATAAGTAAAATTAAAAAAATGTCTTGCACCGGAAAGTAAATTTTTTTTTTTGACATATGAATATATCTAATACAAAAATAGAAAAAAAATTGAAAGTGAAGGGTTAGGGAGGTGGGTAGAATTATTTTTATTTAAAAATAAATAATATATACATTAGTATTTGGTGGTGTGGGGGGGGGGGGTGAGACAAAGTGAAAAAATTTAAATTCTTTTATAAAAGAAATTTAAACAAAAAAAACTTTAAAAAAAAGGCCCGGTGTGTGTATGTGTTTGTGAGGAAGTGATGGAGTGGGGTATGAAAAATATTTTACATTTTATTTTATAAAATAAATATTATTTTTTTTATAATAATTTTTTAATTTTTAACTAATACTAATAATTTATTTATTTTTTATCAAGGTTGGATATTTGTCCATGTGGAGTGTGATGTAACAATTTTTAAAATAAAAGAGAGAGAGCGTATTAGACATATCATGATAAGGGTGGTATAAAAGAGAAAAGTATGTTTCTCAAACTAAAAAGTGATACTTTAGATATGAAATTCATATTCTCAATAGTTTAGGCATGAAACTAAAAAAAAAGTATAGTTTAAGTGTGTTTTTGAAACTTATCTCTATATAAATTAATGGACAAATAATTCAAATAAAAATGATATACAATTTCATAAACATTATATAAACATTCAATTTTTGAAATTATTACGTTGTTCCTATAAATGCTTTATTGATGCATTACAGAGTTCAAAATGAGCATTTCAGTCCTTAATTTTTCTATGTCTAGATAAAAATAGTTCAACTTGAAAATTTTCATCTACCACCATTTTTGTTGTTTGAAGTTGGAGCCTCTATGACATCTTGAATTTGTGCATTAAGATCATGTTCATCCTCAATTATCAAGTTGTGCAGTATAATACATGTAGTCATTATATCATGATCACTTTCTTTCTAAAAAAACGTGACGGTCTTGCAATAATTGCACAACTCTAAATGCAGGTTCCAAATCTTTTCAACATTATTCTTGTTTCATTGCAAATTAATTATTATGTTATGTCTTTTATCTTGTGTTTAAATTATTATGTTATGTATTGTATCATTGTTATCTTGTATTTGAATTGAATTTTTCATCTTACCATTTTTAATTTTGTGTATTCTTTGTAATAAGAACTAATTATAAAATAAAATATTATTATTGATGAAAATTAGAAAAGAATTAAAAATACTATTAATTTGAAATTAAAGTAGGATAGATTAAATAATTTATTTTTAAAAATAATTATATTACATTTAAAAAAATTATGAATATTAGATATTTAATTAGTGAAATTATATGTAAAATAATATGTTAATTAGAAAGTAATGAAAATAATAATAAAATATTAAAAAAAGTGATATAGAGAGTATGAATAGTAATTCTCCAAATTTAGAGAACTATTGTTCAACTCTTAATTTGAAGAATAGAGAGTAATTTGAATGTGGGTTGGAGTGCTCATTCTCTATTTTACTCTTCAAATATAGAGAATAGAGAGTAAAATAAAGATGGATTGGAGATGGTCTTAATCGTTACGTTGACATTCAACTTTGTTATGATAGTTTCAAAGTTTTGCTTATAAGTATTTTATTCGTTAAATAGTTAAAAATGTGTATTTTGTTATTTAATGTGATTTATAGATAATTATCCTTATTTATGAAAATGGTAAATTTTTTATCAATTAACTTTGATTATTATTGTTTTTGATCCTGTCCATTGCACATAAAAAATATTGTTTCAGTTTCATTAAATCATCATTTTTGTTAAATTACACTTGTTACATCTCGTTGGCTACATTATATTTATTTTAATATTTTTAGCATAATTTAAGAATACATTGTGGCGGGGCCAGGATGTTTGTGGAGGAAGTTCGAAGTATAAAGAAGTAAATACGTACAAATTACAAGATGAAAATCAAAGCGAGATGGGAGGAAAATATTAATTTTAATCCGCTAAGTTTGATTTATATTGTCATGTTGTGTTTAGGTTCTTCCTACTTTTACCCTGCTCCATCAAACTTTCTAAAATTGTTAGTGTTTTTCTTTTCTTTTATTCTGCAGTATTCTACTTTTTTGAACTATTTTTGAATTTTAAATTAGTGCCAATTCAATTATATGTTACTTTAAAAATCATTAAGATTTTTTAGAAAAGTGTAAAGATCGAGTTACTAATATTATAATGTATATTCAGAAGATAAATAAATGACATCGTTGATTTGTTAGTTCATTTAATTTGATTTACTAGGTTAATCATTTGTAAAAAGTCAAATTCTGAACTAATCAAATACTTTAATTTAGTTTTCATTTCTTTAAAATGAACTTGAAAATACTAAGAAAGAATACCATGAATTTTTTTTTAAAAGAACTATTAAAAAGATTTTATTACAAAAAATATTCACGATTTTAATTTTTTTCATTTGATTAATACTAAATTGTTTTATTTTATATGATGGTTTTCCAATTCAATATTCAAATTTAATAACAATTCATCATTTTCTTCAAGGAGTTTCTTTGAGTTAGTACATGAGAAAATAGTTATGTAGAAATAAAATGAGAAGTATAAGAAGAATAAATGACAAGAATATAGAAAATCTGGCTAATAAATTTAAACAAAAGACAAATTGAGAAAACGAAATAACATAAAAAGAAGAGGGAATATATATATGTATGTGTGTGTGTATATATATATATATATATATATACACACACACACACATTTTCTTTTACTTGATCACTTATAATACATTTATAATATAGTTCTAATACATATTACAAAGAACAATTTATTATTCACATGTAATACAAGTTGTTTTGATGGATAATATTATTATCACATATATAATACAATGTGTCAATTTCTTACCAAACAAACATAATATATTTTTAAAATACGGTAATAATACATATATATTGCATCATAATTCACTTTTAATACATATTGCTTTCACAACCCAAAACGAGTCATAAGTGACACCTACACTTAACCTCCTTAGTGGGCGAACCAAGGAATCTAAATCCCAACACAGATCAGTAATTCAACTATGCTATCAATAAAATGCGGAAGCTCACAACTTATTAAAGTAACCAATCCAATAAACCTCTAAAGCCTAAAACTTATCATCCCCAAAATCTGAAAGTCATCACATCAAGGACATCTGTTCTCAATTACCAAGTCTAAAAGTATTGAAGATAGCGAAATAAGTAATAAGATGGTTCATGTCCAAAATTTAAGGACATCATGACATGAATGAGAGAATCCAACACGAGCTAGAACTAATAGCTCACCCTGAAACTCTGATGTGCTGAGAACTGGCTAGAGCTGAGTGCGAGTCGAAGTCAATGGTACATTTGCTGCAGTCTACAAAAGAAAAACGAAAAATATACAAGTAGGGGTCAATACAAGGAACACGTAGTGAGTAGCTATCATCGGCCAACCCAAAATAAAAACAAATATATATTGAATAATAATATAAAATCAACTACAATACTTGGAAGGTGGCAAGCAACAAACAAGATGAACCAATGACAACAACACCATAGTAGGTACACAATCAATCACAATATCAAGCACACCTATGAGGACTCATGTCTTCACACCATACTCATTTTCTTAATGAGTTCTTTGAGATTGAGTATATTAAGTCAATTCAAGATTTCTTTCATTTAATGTTCTCGTGTCAGAATGTGACACTCCGATACCTTGTACCGTGTTGGAACGTGATACTCCAATCCCATAATACTGTGTCAGAACGTGACATTCCAATCCAATAATATCGAGTTGGAACGTGACACTCCGATCCAATTATCTAATTAATTTATTTCATCAAGCTTTCTTTATTCAAGGCGTCATTTCGATAGAAAGAGTTCAAGATTATAAATTCAACGGTCTCAGAATTTTAGGTCAACCACAAACCACACAACCAAGATATACAACCACACAATCAAGTACATAGGGAACTTCACAATATCACTCAAAACATATCAATCAATATTGAGAGTTTATTTATCAAATAGAAATAAACCATAACCTACCTCTACCGAAGAACCGAAGTCAAGCAAACTACTTCTCCAATTCCTTTCCTTTCCTTAACACTATGAACGTTTCAAATCTATCTAGTATATATGCATAACTTGTAAGTCAACGAGTCTCTTGTAAGTCAACGAGTCTCTAAACACTCAATTTATTCTATGTTTAGCCTAGGCATTAAGCTTACCTAATTATATAATCAATTTTCTAAAGTTCAAACCTAAGGGTGAATCTTAATTCCCCAAATTAACATAAAGTTAATAAAATTTAAATAATTTAATACACCTAAAATTTAATTACCTATCTTAATATATCAAATTTTAATTTATAATATGGTAACTGAAACCACTGATCACGATATCAGTGGAAGTCCACACATGAAACCCAGTCCAAAAGATGAACATAACAGTGATATTCAATTTTATAAAACTCTCACCTATAATCCGCTCTTAATTCAATAAACAATAATTTAATTAAACCAATAAACCTAACAACTAACTATTGGCCCTCGTGTCTTTAGTTCTTGATTATTTTCTCCATTAATTGTAACATCATATGCACATATATACATTAGCACCATTTTCCTTAACCCTTAATAATTTTCATCATTATCCTAAAGTTAGTCACTTAGAATATTTGCTTATAATGAGTATCAGGCCACGTAGACTAAACAATCAAAATTTCTATCAAAGTTTTCAACCCATTAACTGTTGGGATTTAGCAAGTGTGAATGGAAAAAGAAAAGAGAAAATATGAAAAGTGAGGGAACTACTTTGGAGGGAAAATGAAAAGTATTTGCAAAGTGCAAATGAAAAGTCATTTCTCCCATATCGGCAAAAGAAAGGGAAATTGTTGTCTTTATAGAAGGAAACACTTCCATTACTTCTTAAAGAACTAAGAAGAAGATGCCCCCTCGCGCCGTCGTTCGCTCGGCTTTGGATTGATTGATAAATTTTTTGGACAAAATTTATTTAATCAATTTTTGTTAAATCAAATAAATCCTGTTAAAATTATCTCTTATAAATTTGCAGGAAACGGTAACATTCCGAAAAATTGTTACTTTTTCCGAAAAGTCGTTACTTTCCAAAAAGTCGTTATTTTCCTAACAGACACAATTTTCCGAAAAGTTGTTATTTTTTTCCAAAAGACACAACTTTCTGGATTAAATGAGTCTGAACAAATTTCACTAAACTGACATGTTCCTTGCTGAAAATGGCTATAAAAGGAAGTCAATTTTTTTTTTTTAAAAAAAAAAACACTGAAATTTTTTCTTTCACTGCATTTATTTCTTTCTCAAATAAAATCAAAGTGTCGGTCGACTGAGTCTGTGTGACTTGTTGCTGTTCTTAAGTTCGTTGAAGTTAAAGAAGGGGATTAAATTTCTTAAGGACACACAGTAGTTTCTGTGGACTCGGATTAATTCTTGTATTTTATATTTTTTCTGCTTCATCTTATTTCTATTTCTGTTTATTAACCTTATAAATACAGGTTATTGTAAGAATAACAATCTTAAGAAATTTAACAGTTTCTGTATTTGAGGTTTCTGGAGATTAAAACCTTTATGGTTTTCTACTCTGCTTGAATTTTTAAAATTCATTCGATTAACGATTAAAAGAACATAAAAACTTTATCGTTAAATCAGAAACACTTTGTTTAAATATTTGTTCTTTACTGTTAGTATTTCAAATACTTAACTTATCTGCCATTTGTGACAGAAAAAAATGACTAATTCAAGTCAAACAAATGCTGGAACAGTAAGTGCTGCAACAACATCGGTTGCACATAATCGTTCAAATGCTGTCTTAGCGCCGGCTGAGAAACCTGCATTGTTTTCTGGAGTCGACTTTAAGAGATGACAGCAAAAGATGTTCTTATATCTCACCACATTGAGTCTGCAGAAGTTCATTAATGAGAATTTTCCTGTTATGTCAGATGAAACTCCGGCTGATGAACGGTTCTTGGTAACAGAAGCATGGACACACTCAGATTTTTTGTGTAAAAATTATATTTTGAGTGGTCTGCAAGATGATCTGTACAATGTGTACAGCAATGCCAAAACCTCAAAAGAACTCTGGGATGCTTTAGAAAAGAAGTACAAAACAGAAGATGCCGGAATGAAGAAATTCATTGTGGCAAAATTTCTGGACTATAAGATGATAGACAGTAAGACTGTCGTCACCCAAGTTCAAGAATTGCAGGTCATAATCCATGATCTCCTTGCTGAAGGTATAAATTTATTTAATGCCTATGTTAGAAATATTAAGTTTTCCCTTAATACTCACATAACCTTTAATGTAGGATTGATTGTGAATGATGCTTTTCAAGTGGCTGCAATTATTGAAAAGTTACCTCCATTGTGGAAGGACTTTAAAAACTACATGAAACACAAACGCAAGGAGATGATTGTTGAAGATATCATAGTAAGTTTGAGAATCGAAGAGGATAATAAGGGTGCAGAAAAGAGGTCACGTGGTAATTCAGCAATATCTGGAGTAAATTTTGTTGAAGAAGATCCCACAAAATTAAAGAAAAGAAAGAAAGCATCTGGTCCAAAAAACAATCCTCCTAAGAAGAAATTCAATGGAAACTGCTTTAATTGTGGTAAACATGGTCATAGGGCTAATGAATGTCGGGGCCTAAGAAAGACAAGAAAAAGAAGGATCAAGCAAACTTGGCTGAATCCAAAGGAGAAATGGACGATCTCTGCGCAATGCTTTCAGAATGTAACTTGGTTGGAAATCCAAGAGAATGGTGGATAGATTCTGGTGCCTCATGCCATGTTTGTGCCAACAAAGAATTATTTTCATCATATACTCCAGCACTTACAGATGAAAAATATTTATGGCAAACTCCGCTGTTGCAAAGGTGGAAGGACTGTCAAAGTCCTATTAAAGATGACATCAGGCAAGGTGGTGAGTTTGAATAGGGTCTCATTTGTTCCAGAATTGAGAAAGAATTTAGTTTCAATTCCAGTTCTGACCAAGAATGGATTTAAATGTGTATTTGTTTCTGATAAAGTAGTAGTAAGCAAAAATGATATGTATGTAGGAAAAGGCTACCTTAGTGATGGCCTTTTCAAACTCAATGTAATTGCAGTTGATATGAATAAAGATTTTGCTTCTTCTTACTTGCTTGAGTCTAAATATTTATGGCATGAACGTTTGGGACACGTTAATAACAAAACCTTGCGAAAACTGATTAACTTAAATATTTTGCCAAAATTGGAGTGCAATAAATCAAAATATCAAATTTGTGTTGAATCTAAGTATGCTAAGCATTCTTATAAATCTGTTGAAAGGAATTCAAATCCTTTAGAATTGATTCACACTGATATTTGTGACATGAAGTCAACACCATCTCGTGGTGGAAAAAGTATTTCATAACTTTTATTGATAATTGCACTAGATATTGTTATGTCTATTTGCTAAATAGTAAGGATAAAGCAATAGATGCATTTAGGCAATATAAAACTGAAGTTGAAAATCAGTTAGATAAAAAGATCAAAATTATCAGAAGTGATAGAGGTGGAGAATATGAATCTCCATTTGCAGAAATATGTTTAGAAAATGGAATAATCCATCAAACTACTGCTCCCTACACTCCTCAGTCTAATGGAATTGCATAAAGAAAAAACCGAACTTTAAAAGAAATGATGAATGCATTACTTATAAGTTCAGGTTTACCACAGAACTTGTGGGGGAAGCTATCCTTACAGCAAATCAGATACTTAACAGAGTGCCTCACTCAAAGACAAATGTAATTCCATATGAGAAATAGAAAGGTAGAAAACCCAATTTGAAATATTTCAAAGTGTGGGGGTGTCTAGCCAAAGTCCAAGTTCCTATACCTAAGAGGGTAAAAATAGGACCTAAGACTATGGATTGTGTATTCATTGGATATGCCACAAACAGTAAGGCAAGTCGAATTTTGGTTCATAAGTCCGAACATCCGGATATTCATGATAATACGGTAATGGAATCAGATAGTGCTAAATTTTTTGAACATATCTATCCGTATAAAACTAGACTTGAGTCATCTAGTGGGGGGTCTAAACAACCCAGAGAAGAACCAAAAGAGAATGAACAAAATGAAGAAATTCCAAGAAGCAGTAAACGTCAAAAGAAATCTACTTCATTTGGATCAGATTTTGTAACATTTCTTCTTGAAAGTGAGCCTCAAACATTCAAGGAAGAAATGTTGTCTAGCGACTCAACCTCTTGGAAGGATGCTGCTATTAGTGAAATTGAATCAATTTTGAGCAATCATACTTGGGAGTTGGTTGATATTACTCCAGGGAACAAACCCCTGGGTTCAAAATGGATCTTTAAAAGGAAGATGAAAGACGATGGAACTATTGACAAATATAAAGCAAGACTTGTTGTCAAAGGTTTTAGACAAAAAGAAGGTCTTGATTATTTTGACACATACTTGCCAGTGACTAGGATTACATCAATTTGGATGTTAATTGCACTAGATGCAGTATACGATCTTGAAATTCATCAAATGGTTGTGAAAACAGCCTTCTTAAATGGAGAGCTTGAAGAGGAAATTTACATAGAACAGCCTGAGGGTTTTGTAGTTCCTGGTAAAGAAAAGAAAGTGTGAAAACTTATTAAGTCACTTTATGGGCTAAAACAAGCACCAAAACAATGGCATGCAAAGTTTAATCCAACCATGTTGTGAAATGGATTTAAGATCAATGAATGTGATAAATGTTTTTACATTAAAGATACTCTAAATTAGGAAGTTATTTTATGCCTATATGTAGATGATATGCTTATAATGAGCAAAGACATTGCTAATATAAATGCTACAAAGCGTATGCTTGCTAGTAAGTTTGATATGAAAGATTTAGGAGTTGCTGATGTGATATTAGGAATTAAAATTCTTAAAACTCCTAACGGTCTAGCACTGTCTCAAACTCATTATATTCAAAAGATACTTGAAAATTTTAAATTTTTGAATTTTAAAAGGGCAAAGACTCCAATTGATGTAAATCTTCATCTTGCAAAGAATAAAGGTGAAAGTCAGTTTCAATTGGACTATGCTAGCGTATTGGGAAGCTTAATGTATGTCATGAATTGTACACAACCCTATATGCATACTTTGTGATAGTCAAGCTGCAATAGGAAGGGCTGGAAGCATTATGTATAACGGCAAGTCTCGTCACATAAGACGAAGACATAACTCTGTGAGACAACTACTCTCTAGTGGAATTAACACAATTGACTATGTGAAGTCAAAAGATAATGTGTCGGATCCACTTACAAAAGGCCTAAATAGCGAGGGAGTTGAGAAATCATCGACGGGAATGGGACTATGGCCGAGAACAAGTCATCGTGACAGTAACTCTACCTAAAAGACTGGAGATCCCAAGATCTAGTTTTAAGGAGATAAAACAAAGTCATTGATGACGGTTCAACATTGTCAAAGGAAAAGAAAAAATTATTATTATTTTATGGTCCATTCTCATGATGAGACAATGTTTAGTAATCAGGATAAAGACATATGGACTTTTTAATGGTTTCTAAGTTTGATAGAGGGAATATCAAATAATGTATCTATGGGATAACACATTTAGAAATCACCTATGTAAGTGTGAAATGTAAGCCGCTCCAAGAAGAATCCGGTAAAGCCAGTTCTTTAAGCACTTACTATCCAAGATGTGTTCATGGCTGAAACGAACAAAACAATGAGAACTAAGAGCAGTTCAAGGGTTGATTGTGTGACATATGTTGTCTAGGTATACACCAAAGCTCGACGGTTCAAAGATAACAAATCACCGATTGACCGAGTATATCCGATATATGTTTACTATGGAAAGTTTATAGGGAAACCTACTTATCCAGATACGATTAACCTTTACCTACAAGACACACAAGTTTTTTCATGCATATGTTTTAACAATAGCCTTCCCCATTCATGTGGGGATTGTTGGGATTTAGCAAATGTGAATGGGAAAAGAAAAGAGAGAATATGAAAAGTGAGGGAACTACTTTGAAAGGAAAATGAAAAGTCATTTGCAAAGTGCAAATGAAAAGTCATTTCTCCCATATCGGCAAAAGAAAGGGAAATTGTTGTCTTTATAGAAGGAAACGCTTCCATTACTTCTTAAAGAGCTAAGAAGAAGATGCCCCCTCGCGCCGTCGTCGTCGTTTGCTCGGCTTTGGCTTTGGATTGATTGATAAATTTTTTGGACAAAATTTATTTAATTAGTTTTTGTTAAATCAAATAAATCCTGTTAAAATTATCTCTTATAAATTTGCAGGTAACGGTAACATTCCGAAAAATTGTTACTCTTTTCGAAAAGTCGTTACTTTTCGAAAAAGTTGTTACTTTCCAAAAAGTCGTTATTTTCCTAACAAACACAATTTTCCGAAAAGTTGTTATTTTTTTCCAAAAGACACAACTTTCTGGATAAAATGGGTCTGAACAGATTTCACTTAACAGACATGTTCCTTGCTGAAAATGGCTATAAAAGGAAGTCAATTTTTTATTTTTTATTTTAAAAAAAAAACACTAAAATTTTTTCTTTCACTGCATTTATTTTTCTCTCAAATAAAATCAAACTGTCGATCGACTGAGTCTGTGTGACTTGTTGCTGTTCTTAAGTTCGTTGAAGTTAAAGAAGTTTTGGGTACCATTATTTCTTTAACAGGTTTAATCCGTTTTATCTTGGGAGAAATTAATCCATAACCTTGGGTACAGTGAGGGGATTAAATTTCTTAAGGACACACAGTAATTTCTGTGGACTCGGATTAATTCTTGTATTTTATACTTTTTCTGCTTCATCTTATTTCTGTTTCTGATTATTAACCTTATAGATACATGTTATTGTAAGAATAACATTAATCAACCCAAGGCGACAAAATCAATACCCAAAGTTTTCCTTACAATTCAACGACAATTCGTCTCTATATTACTACACTTGTAGTACATAATTCTATTACATCACCACTCAAAAACTAATGACAATTCAACTACATACATATAATACATGTAACAAGAAAATTGAAGAGAATTCTTACGTGACAGTCGTTCTTAGAATTGGGTATTTCTTTTCCGATTGTGCAGCTTGCTTTTTCTTATTTTACTACTTTTCTAAATATCATTTATCACCCTAATTATCTTATAATCATTCATAAAAAGTAGTAAAAGTAACACACTATTTATTTTACTATTATTATCTTTAACCACCAATTAAATAATTATTAAAATTATCCACTAATTTCATAACTATAATCACGAAAAGTTCAAAATACCTATTTAGAATCTATTGAAAAGTATTTTATGAAATAACAAAGTTTTAGTACTCAAAACAACCAAAAAGGATCGTTACAATTGCAGATTTAACATAGTATTGTTATGTAACTATAAATGGTAATAAATAAATAAAATATCGTTAAAATCAGTAATTATTTATTAAAATGTATCAATCCAACTAATTTTTCCAAAAGAGAAATAAGAAACAAACAAACAAAAATAACATATTTTTAGATTGAATCCAAAAACAATGAGTCCTTTTGTTGGGTTTTCTAAACCCAAAACCTGAGTCCATCTCAACGGTAAAAGAAAGTCGAAAAAAGTTACACTTAACAAGAATTGAACTTTCGAATATTTTTGGGTTAACACAACCTTGCCAGTGAGCTACACTTGTATTTGGTGTTGAGGGGTTCATTTTAATATATATATATATATATATATATATATATATATATATATATATATATATATATGTATATATATATATATATATAATATATACATATAAATCAAAAGTTTGCCTTATGGTTTGTTAGCATTTTAATGTTATTATTTTAATATGTTAATTTGCTTTATCATGGAGTTAGAAGAAAGTTAACTGTTTCAGCATTTAGTGGGCATTTTACATTGCAACTGACTCACCTATCAATGCCCATAGGCATTATTGCCCATTATTTTACTTGTTACAGAAACGTTTCCGTGAACGATGGGCAGCATGTTCATCAGCTATTGATAACATTAGTTACTCCTCTCATTATCTCATTCTTTATTCCTCCATTATTCTTTGTAATTTATCTAATCTATGTAACTCCTAAGGCCATTATCTTTATTATTTACTACCCTATTATCTTTCTATTCATTGCTAGGAAGATTTTTTGTAAAATAGTGGTGGTCTTCATTTGGTTTGATAGACATAATACACAAGAGGACACATAAAGTGAAAGAATTGGTCAAAAAGAGAGTTCTTATTAGTTGAAGGGAGGTGTCCTTTTTTTTGGAGCTTTGGACTCAACTCTTGTCCAGAGTTGTTGAGTTATAATTAGTGAAGGCTGTTGTATTCTGGAGGGGAAAAGTCAAAGAGGACTACTGCTTGACCGGTGAAAACATTTGCTGCAGTGGGCTTGAATCTTCTTAAAGAGAGCGACATATCTGCCCCTCAGCCTGAAGAGATTTTAATTCTTCATTTCATTTTCAGTTGTAATCTTGTACTCTTGTTATCTTGTAAGTTTTTTCACTAACAATTTTAAGGAGATTCAACATGGCTACAATTGAAAAAATTGCGGATGTCAAGATGAAGACTTTAACAAGCCATTTCGGTTCAATGGTAACCATTTCAAGAGATGGAAGGGTAAAGTATTTTTCTACTTAAGTCTTCTCAATGTTTCTTATATGTTAATTGAGAAGAATCCTGATAAAGAAGACATCACCTCTATGAATGATGATGACACTATTTCTCATCTAGAGAAAGTGGAAAAGTACGACGGTTATTCCTATAAGTGTCTGTAGTATATTCTTAATTGTATGTCTTATAATTTTTATGATTATTATGATAAAACTTACTCTATTGCAAAGAAAATTTGGAAAGCATTGCAGAGTAAGTATGATAACAAAGAGGTGGGAGTGAAAAAAATATTCGGCTAGTAGACTTTTTTGTTTCCAAATGGTGGACAATAAATCGGTGGTAGACCAAGCTTAAGACTTTATTATTATTGTTGGAGAGCTTAGGTCCGAAGAGGTTAAAATTGTATATAACCTTATTGTTTGTGGCATAGTAGATAAACTTCCACCTTCTTGGAAGGAATTTCAAAAAATTATGCGCCACAAACAAAAGGAAACCTCTCTTGAAACCTTGTTAATGAAAATCCGCATGGAAGAAGTAAGGACCAAGATGCACTTTTACAAACTGAAGAGAACAACATCACATCAAAGGTAAATTTAGTTACTTCGAATAATGCTACTCTTGAAACTCACAAAAATACTTCTTTATAGCCTAAACAATGGTAGACCTCCCAAGAAAAATAATGGTGAAAATAACCAAACACAAAATCAACAAGTTCAAGAAAAGAAATCATGTTTTATTTGTGGCAAGAGTAGGCATATTGCTCGATTTTGCAGATTCTGAAAACATGATCCTAACAAATGGGTAAACGTTACCGATGAACCTTTTGTGGCGGTGATTACCGACATAAACATGGTTGAGAATGTTGATGGATGGTGGGTCAATTCTGGTGCGAACCGTCATGTTTGGTATGACAAAGACTGATTTAAAAAATATACTCATTTTGAGGAGCCCAAAACCATCGTGTTTTGTGATGCTCATATCACTCAGGTGCTTGGAAAGGGAGATGTCGAATTGTGTTTTACTTCTGAAGGGTATTAACTTTAAAAGATGTACTTTATACTCCTTCCATGAGAAAAAAAATTGATGTCTAGTTTTCTTCTAAATAAAGCAGGCATAAAACAAATTATTGAATCTGATCAATATGTAATAGTGAAGAAGGGTATTTTTATGGGAAATGGGCATGCATGTGATGGGATGTTTAAGTTAATCTTGACATGAATAGAACTTCTACTTCTATTTATATGCTTTCTTCTACCAATTTTTGGCATGCTCGTTTATGTCATATTAATGATCGTTATGTTGGAATAATGAGTAGTTTAGGATTGATACCAATGGTTAAAAAGAATTTTAAAAAGTGTGAGACTTGTAGTAAAGCCAAGATCACTATAGGCCTCATTTTCAAGTTAAAAGAAAAATTGATTTGTTAGAATTAGTTCATACTAATATTTGTGAACTTGGTGGTATTCTAACCCGTGGAGGTAATAGATATTATATCACTTTCATTGATGATTTTTCTTAGTTTACATATGTTTACTTGATGAAAAATAAAACTGATGCTTTTGAGAATTTTAAAACTTATCTCCATGAGGTTGAAAATCAGTTTGGAAGAAAAACAAAAAGAATTAGAAGTGATAGAGACCATGATATGAATAAACTGAGTTTAATTCTTTTGTTAGATCATTCGAAATAATTCAAGAAACTACTCCTCCTTACTTTTCTTCATCTAACGGAGTAGCGGAAAGAAAAAATAGAACTTTGATTGAGTTGACTAATGTCATGTTAATTGAGTCACATACACCTCTAAATTTTTGGGGTGAAACTATTTTAACTGCTTGGTATGCGTTGAATCGAGTGCCTCATAAAAAGTCCAAATTGACATTTTTTTAATTGTTGAAATGTTACAAGTCAAGTTAGGGATATATAAGAGTTTGGGGTTGTCTAGCCTTTGTGAGGCTAATGAATCCCAAGATAACAAAGTTGGGTAAGAAAGTTACTACTTGTGCTTTTCTTGGTTATGCTTCAAATAGTACAACTTATAGATATTTTGATCTTGAAGATAATATTGTAATAGAATCTGGTGATGCTATTTTTCATGAAAATAAATTTCCTTTTGATTCTAAAAAACAGTGGGGATCAAAGAATTGAACAATTATGTCATTACCTAGTTCTTCTACTTCTACTTTGAAAAATAAAGAAATTAATGATTTTAAGTTAAGAAGAAGTAAAAGAGGTAGAGTAGAAAAAAGATTCTGGTCCTGATTTTTATATGTTTAATGTTGAAGATGACCCTCTAACTATGAAAGAAGCATTATCTTCACATGATTCTATTTTTCGAAAAGAGGTTGTAAATGATGAATTGAAATTTCTAATTTCTAATAAAACTTGGAAGTTAGTTGATTTACCATCGGGTTGTAAAACAATTGGTTGCATTACATGTGTGATTGACTTAATTGTGATTATCACTGTGTGATATGTGATTCTCGGTTGACTTAGAGTCACCCTTGGTATATATTATCGATTAGCTTGGGTGCCATTTCTGGTATATTCATATCTTGTTTGACTCGAATACTTGGTACATATATTGATTAGCTCGAGTATCACACTTGGTATATGATATCTTATTGATTAGTGATAACACACAACTACACCTCATCCAATTCTAGGTGTAGGCAATCATAATCTAGTATAGACCCAAATAAGAGTTAGGATCGATCCCACGTGAAGTGATATGGAATGAAATTCAATTAAGGAGAAAAGGTTGTTCTCTAGTCGTTTGTCGAAGTAAACACTACTGAAACAAGCAAAGTCAATTAAAGGGGTTTGACAACAAGTGTTAGATAGGGGGTTTACGAAAACAAAATAGTGATCAATCTGCGAAGAATCCTTGGGGATGTGAACGATTAAATTGTAAATTTTTCCATATGGGTGGTTACTAATTACTGAATTCACGAAATCTTAGTGAGTAGGCTAGACTATATATGCAATAGCCTTCTCCCGGAAAACTATTATGAATCAGGCGAGTTCTCTCAGACCTCGACAAGCATAACAATGTAAACAACCCAAAACCTCAATATTTACTCTCTCAAGCTAGATGGTAGGACCGAATTCGGATTCACTCTCTTGAGCTGAACCCACAATAAATCGGTCACACAATCGTTAATTGATAACCTTCACTCTAAACCTCTATCACAAGCAAGCATAAAATACTAAGTTAGAAATTAAATTTTAACTACAACTAATGGGTTAAACCTCAGTTGCCAATCAAACCCACTTCAAAATTGTAATTAAATCAGCAATCACTAACACCTATAAGTTAATTAAGACAATTAATCACATAATCAAACCCCCAAAAATGAGTGTATTAGCTATTCATTATAAAAAGTAATAAACGAGTATCAACTATGTTGTTTTATGAGTTGGATAATGAATTGCTACAATGCTTCAAAATCAACTAAAATTCAAGACCCATTTCAAATCTCTACTCAGAAGCTCTAGAAAAAGTAGGAATAATGTTTCAGTTTATTCAATTCGAAAATCCCAGACATAGAATGGGTAAGAACACTTCTTTTTCATTTCAAAATTCAATTTATACGATCCTAGATTTTTGCCTTGAGGATCATTCGGGGAGTAAGTCGAGGTTAGCGAAACACCAATGCTCCTCTACGTTGCCTTCTTAAGTTGAGTCTTTGCCCTTTCCGCGTAGTGAATTTACGCGATCGAAGTCGAGTTAACCGACCTAGCTGGCGATGGGCCAAATGTCCTATCATCAACATTCCATAGCCTTTTCAATCAATTCACTCCACAAAGGCTCTTACCAATAGCCATATACACAATTCTAAACCAACAATCCAATCGCATCTATAGAAGTACATCATCATACATTCAAGTCCTCAATCAAAACATATTATAATTCAAGTGTCTAAATAAAAATTACCGATAAACTTAAAAGTCTCACTATGTTCATCTTAATTATTCCTTCTTCTCAACTATATGATGTTACTTAATAGATAACTTTTTTTTTAAAAATAATATATTGAAGTTTTTATATACATAAAATTATATCTAAAAAGTGCATTAATTCATTCAGGATGTACTAGTTCTTTACCTTTAACCATAAATTTCGAATTTAAGCTTGAAAGAGTGTTGAAAGTGTCCTCCTGAATAAGCGGCTCAAGCTAAATTCAATTAGGGCTTCAATTCGGACTCGAATAATTTTGGATGTCATTTTCAGGAATCTGTAATTTCGTTATGTTTTAGTACTGTTTAGGTCGATTTTGATAGTTAAAATTATTTCATTAATTGGGTGGGGTTTAAGTATCAATAGGTGGGTAGTATGTTGGTTTATATATTAATGATATTAATAAATTAAATTATATCCAATAGTTGAGCGCCGAGTATTTTTTAAAAAACATTAAAGAGTTTAAATTTAAACCGTTAAATATGTGGTCAATTTTGAATCCAAAGGTGGAGGCAAGGGTATTGTGGAGCCAATAGGTGTATGAGAAGCGAATTTTGAAGCCCATAAGTGGATGGAGGATAGTTTTGTACTATTTTCAATACTTCGAGGGTACATTAGGCCCTTTTCCGTAAATAATTAAATGAATTTCACATTTTTTTGGGATGGGGTAGGAGGTGGGCGGGTAAAAAAGATTTTTTTAAGTAGAAAATTATTATTTTTACATTACTTTTTTTTATATAAAAAATGTTAAAAAATTGTACTTTTTTTAATGGGGGGGGGGCTGGTAGGGTGTGGGCTGGGGGTGAAAAAATGATATTTTGTAGTTGAATATACTTTTAAAAAATAAACTTAATTTTTTTAGGGGGGGAGGGGGAGTGGTGGTAGGGGTTGGGGGTAAAAAATTGAAGTTAAAAACATTTTTTTAAAAACAATCTCTAATTTTATTTTTTTATATTTTTTTTTTAGGGGAGCAGGGGCTAGTTTGAAGGTAGGAACAAAATAAGTTGATTTTTTCAATCAAAAAAATATTGTAATTTGATGTTGGAAGAGAGTTTTGAAAATGTTTTCTTAACTTTTGAAGGAAAGTTATTTTTCTTAATTTGAGGAAAATAATTTGATTTGTGAAACATTTTCAAAACATTTAACGCGACCATATATGAGAAAATTGGAAAATGTTTTCCTTTAGTACCAAAGACACCCTATATGTTTGATTGAATAAAGGGTGAGAAAAACTCAAATCTTTATAAAGTCATATACATAAATCTATTCGAAAACATATTTTTCAAATCATGTTCATAGCTTAAACGGTGAGAAAAATTTTAGAATATTCACATCTTGTGACTTCTCAAAATAGCTTCCATAATAACATCGGTAAAATAACGCTTTAAAATATAAGTTTTATGAATCATAAACAAGAACATTTTATAAACTAATAAGGATGACAATGAAAACCTTACTAAGTATAAAAAAGGAAGCGTATTCGTCAAGAATCCATAATCATGATTAAAAAGTTTAAGAAATTATGTTATCTGAGTCATAAATATGATGAATTTGAACGTTGATTTGATAACCCTAACTATCGAATAATGTTCATGAAAATTGATAAAAGTTGGACGTTAGAATGAAAAAATCCTCATTGAATTCCTACAAAATTTTAGTGAAGAAATTTGATGGAGAATCTCTGAAGATGAACCCTACCCTTGGTGTTTCTTGAACGTAGGAATGAGTGAGAGAATTTAATTATGAAAACTGATTTCTTACTCGTTTATGACCATTTAGATAACATCCTAAAGGTTTTTAGAACAAAAATACTCTTAAAAATTGCTGAATTATTGTCCGAGCTTTGCGTTGGCTTTGCGTCGTGCAGCTGAAAGATGAAGTTTCATTCAAGGGTCAGTGAGGTCAGCTTCCTCTCCGTGTTGCACACATGGTCGCTGACCTCCACCTAGTTGGAGAATCTCTAGTAAAATAGACATAAATTTTTATTCCAGACTCGGATTGACAAATGATTGGTGGCATTGAAAAAAAGACTCCTAGACTAAAATTTAATAGTTCATGGATCATCCAAATCTTCATACTCTAGAGATATGGTTGTTTGAAGTTTACCCCTGTATGAACTCGTGTGAGAAACTTAGTAGATAAAAATATTTTGAATTTAGCTTGGTGTTTGAGATAACTTATTACCCTAAATAACATCTGATACACGTGTACACTTTGTAAATGAACTCAATATGCATGTACAATTTAAAAACAATTGAATTCAAACGTATACACATATGAGGAATATTTAAATAATTTATAAAAGTTGTGGGGCGTCACATATGTCACAAATCGAGACTACATGCTGGACGTGGATGGCACTCAAGAATAATTGTTGGTCCACGGCGAACCCTCATCTCAGTTGTCTAAAAGCGGAAGACTAACTTAAACATACAAAGCTTAAAAGAGAATAAAATTCATTTAAAATCAAATAATTAAATCAAAATATAATTGTATATTCAACTATCCGAAACTAGGAAACTCAAGTCTTTGAAACATTTAACAAAATAAATGAAACTGACTTCTGAAACTCTATTGTCTATCTATGGAGGCTCTAACTAATAAAGATGGAAGTTGTGACAAGAACCATGACATCCTAACAACTGATATAACTAAAAGTACAAGCGAAGTCCTCCAGAAGTAAGGAGACTCACCATAGCTAACTTGAACTCCATGTGATGTCAACGAAGCTGTAGTTGATGACCCTAAATACCTGTATCTGCATTATGTCTTGATGTAGGCCAAATGGCTCAATAACTGGAAAGTACGAGCATGTAAAGGGAATTCTAAAACATAAACATAGGCTTGAACTTGATAAAAAGGAAACATTCTTATCTTTTCTGAACTCACTCAAATCAAATCAATTCAAGAATAAGATACTCAACTCATGATACTCAAGGATAAAGTAAGGGTAAAAGATGCAATATATATGGAAAACTTTTAAAACAAGAGATAGCAACAAAATGTATTGAAGAATACAATAATAACCCAATTTTTATATATAAAAATACAATAACTCTATGAGAGTTTCTCTAACCTACAACCATCACTACGACTATGTGATAATACAATGTCTCGCCCCACGCTGTCAGAAATTTCCTATACTTTGCCGAGGTATAGAACCTCTCAACTAGTGGATCCACTAGTATATGCTAAAGAACATTAAGAAATCATCTTAAAAGTATGACCCTTTCTATCCACGTTGGCTACATGGTTTATGAAGACTTGAGTTATCTGAATTAGTCCCCATATGAGTACTCAATACTACTCCCAAAAATATACTCAACTCATATATTTGAAAACATAACTCTTCCTTTTGATTGAGATAATTGCCCAAACTACCCTCTTAAAATAGGTAACAAATCTTGAAATAACTTTAAACTCATAACTCATTTAAAAATCTCAGTTTTTATTTTATCAATGTAAAAATTGATGCCTCTAGAAATACATAGTCCCCTTATATTCATACTTGAAAACTCTTTGCTCAAAAACATTTTCAAATCATATTATAATATGATCATTGATGACTCGGGAAGTCATACTTTTATAAACATTGATGACATATCTAATACTATACTTCTCATACATTGATGACATACTCGATTGTCATACTAATCATTCTTTGGAAACTCTTTTCTCAAAACTCATCTTTACTTTATCAAAACTAAGTTTAGGAACTCAACTATTGGATTTAAAAAACTTTTTGAAATTATTAACTCAAATCATAAGGTTCATGCGGAAGTATGGGCATGAATGACTCAACTCAAGAATGTTAATGATATCTCTCATCTCAACTGCTCAACTCATAGGGTTTATGCAAAATTATGGGCATGAACTAGTCAACTCAAGAATCTTCATGGGTAACATGTAGTAGCCCCATGATTAGGAATAAAACCCCAAAACGGTTAGGAACTCAATACTCAAGACTTAGAACTTGAAGAGACTACTCCTCTTAAAGATACCCAACTGATGGAGTTCATGCGAAATTTATGGTCATGAACGACTCCACTCAAGGGTCTAAATAACAATATGGAACTCAGGGTTTACGAATTTTCTCATTCTCATACTTACTTCCTAAAAACTTAGCTCAAATCGGAAGTTGATCTCAAAGGATATACAATTGAATTATGAGACTTTCTTGAACTCTACTCTTAGCTTTTTCTTGAATTTAGATTATAAATTCAAGAGTTATGATTCATGATATGAAAGATCTCAATAACAATATAGAAATTCGATAATTAGGAATAGAACTTTTAAAAGAAACACGAACTCAAGAACTCAAAATCAACTTTATCTCAACAATACTCAAATCTAGGGTTAGAATCATAAATTTCTCTTTTACTGATTTGAAAGTAGATGTAGGGCGTGAGGATGAACTAGTCCAACACTATGATAGTCTTACATACCTAGAAGAACAAGATTCTTGAAGAATCTTGAAAGGATTTTTAAGAAGAACGTGATTAGAAGCCTTAAAACCTAGCTTGAAGGTAAACGATCAAGAAAACCTTTCTTTAGATTCTTGAATTATTTTATTGAAACCTCTATGACAAAGGATTATGATTAATTAGTGACTCATAATTATATGGAGGAATTTGAGTTAAAAAATGAAAATTATTGGAAAAACACTTACCTTGAAGAAGAATCTTGAAAAAGATAAAAAGAATCTTGAATGGAGTCTTCTACTCTAATATTTCCTTAGGGTTTTGCCCTAGGGTTTGAGAGAGAAGAGAATGCTGGATTAAAAGATGAAAATCTGATTATTTTGAGCCTTTTATTACTCAATAAATTTATTTAGGTTTTTCTTAGAGGTAAAAAAATAAAAACAACCCTTTTTAATGTTTCCCGCAGGCTAAATTCGTAACAAATATAATATATAGCTATGAAATTATTATCTACAACATCAAATTCGTCACTAATTGTTCACTTTTAGTGAGAAAATTTATTTCGTGCTTAAATATATGAGACACATACTTTTAGTGATGAAACATAAAAATTCGTAGTAAAGTTTTGTCCACTAATGTTTCCACCAAAAAAATTAATTGACGCCATTTGTTATATAGTGTTAGTCACGAATTAAAAGTTATTGGTGACGAAACACAAAAATTGGTGGTAAAGTTTTGTGCACTAATAATTTCCACCAAAAAATTAATTGACCTCATTTGTTATATCGTGTTAGTCACGTATTTAAAGTTATTGGTGACGAAACATAAAAATTGATAGTAAAGTTTTGTCCACTAATGTTTCCCACCAAAAAATTAATTGACGCCATTTGTTATGTCGTGTTAGTCACGAATTTAAAATTTGTTTGTGACACATTATCTCGTCACTAATAATGTATCTAATTCATGACAAATTATTTTTTGTCTTAAAATTTATTAATATTTTGACACAAAAAAATTCATCTAAAGAAATATGTTGGTACAATATCAACAAAGTAAAGTTTGTAATTAAATATATTATAAGTTTTAGCTCTAAAAATTTAGATTTAATTATGACATTTATTTTTGTCACTAATAATATAAATAATTGGTGAGAAAAATTTTATTGTCTCTAATCAATCTTTGATTTAATGACAACAAAAAAATTGTCACAAAATCTGTAAGGTGTTAAATAGCGACGACTTAAAATTTGTAGTGAAAATTTTCATGGCTAAACACAACTTTTTTGCCACAATTGTTTATAATTACAAGTGACAATTTACAAAAGTAATAATACAAGTGCTTAATAAGAAATAGACAGAGTCCATTCGTTAATTGGCGAAGGAAAATATTAAACCAACGAATTCGGATGATTTTGTCAAAATGAAAAAGTTCAATACATCAATTTTCTTAAATTACGCAATTACAAAATGCAACATTTGAAAAATATAATTCAGGTTATAAGTACGGTGAGTGAGGTATGATTCTACCACTAGATTTCTAATATTTGTTGGTTTCGCAGTTTTATTTTTTGTTTGATACACTTTCATTGATAAAGACAATAAAAAAAATATTTTTTCAAGTTTTTGTGCTATTTTTGTGGGTCTATTGATTTGTGATTGAGTAAACTGCATAGACTAAGTAGATCTATTTGCTTTTGTCTATAAATATATACATATATAGTAGTAATTCCACATACGTACGTAGAGCAACTATACGAAGATAACATCGACTTACAAACTTAGACGTCTGAAAGTTGCGAAATATTTCATGAATTTCTATTAACTTTTTCCATCAGTGTGAAAAATAAAGTAAAAAATAAAAGAAATAAATCAACTAGGATTTCAAATATATTATGATGAAGTATTATAGTTATGGGTATCGATGTTTTTTCAAAACAATTGATGTACTTATCAAATTGAACCGATATTCAATTTTTAAATAAAATAGAAAATTAGTTTTATATAAATTTATAAATAATTTTTAAATTTATAAAAATAAATAAATAAATGACAGAATGGTATATTGCATATATTTAAAGATATTTTTAAAAAATATACAGCTTAATTAAAATATAATGTACATTTGAATGAATTGTGGGTACAAAATTTCATGCATTTGTGCATGAGTATAAATAATCATATAATATATTATTTATATAAAATTTAAATTTAAAAGAAGTGAAAGAAGTAAAAAATAAGATATAAATGATAGACAAGAGAGAGTTGGTCAGATGGTAAGCACTCTTGACTTCCAACCTCAAGGTTCTGAGTTCGATTCCCCAAAAAATTTTTTGAGATGCAGATACATGAATTAGTGATTCGCGATATAATTTTGTCAGTCGTAATAACCTTTTTAGTGATAAAACATACTATTAACTACAAGAAAATATTTTTTACGACAAATTAATTTGTCATAAATGTTTAAGCATTTATGGACTATTTTGCTTTTTATAGTTAAGATAATACTTTTAGCGACGAAGCACTAAATCATCTTTGTATGCTTTTAGAGACGAACATTCAGTGACGGCTGAGTCACGAATTAATTTTCGTCTCACAAGATTTTTAGTTACGAAATATGATTTCTAAATGATGAAATAATTTGTCCTTGATAATCGAATTTGTTGTAGTGGGTAATAACATTGTATAGGTTACTAAAATAGTCATAACTTTTAATTTAGAAATTGGATTGTTGCGATTGGTGGTGTTAGAAAGTAGATTCATATACCTTTAATTTAATAGGTTATGTCTCACGTAACTCTTTATATTCTAAGAGATATGATCGTTTGAAGTTGTCCCAGGTAGAATCTTACATCAAACTTAATCGTTAAGGAAACTTCAAAAACACTTATTAAGAACTCCTCAAGAAATTAAATTGCTCAATATTTATAAATAGATTCGTAAAAGAAACTCATGATGGCGTGTGAGTGAACGAACCCAACATTATTGATTAAATTAGCACCATAAAGCTGCAAATTTGCTTTGTTTCTCCATTTAGGGATGTACACAATCGAATCAAATCGCTAATCGCGTCAAATCGAAAAAAACTCGACTAGTGGTTTGGTTTGACTTGGTTTGATATTGGAAAAAAAAGCTCGGATATATTTGGATTGATTTGATTTTAACTAAAAAAAATCAACCCGAGACCAAACCAACCCAAAATTATATATGTAATTTTAAAATTTTATTTTATACATAAAATTATTTACTTTGGTATCATTTAAAAATATTTTTTATACTATTTCATAGTTATCTTTTAATATATTATTTCAAGTTTAAAACTTAGAATTCAGATATTATTCAATAAAGAATGTAGTTCATAGATGTTGATAATGTTAATAAAACTTAAATCAAAATCAAATTAATACTAATGCAACAAAGAAAATTAATTCAACACTAAGAATGACAATAACATTGAATATTTGTTCTTTGATTTTACATTGGTTTGGACAATTAAAATACATAGTGAAATTTTAATTTTCCTTAAATATTTAGTAATGTATTAATACTTATTAAACTTATTTTAGCATGATTTAGTACTTTTAAATTATGATAATTTTCATTATGACTTTATAATATTTATTTTATATGATGATTTCATTATTTTTTTTGTATTGAACATTTTGTGTCATCAATACTCATCTCATTTTTTATGTTATTTTTTTTAAGAAACACCATAGATAATTATATTTTGGTTTGACTAAAAAAATATTTGGAACACAGGTTAATATATGTTTGTGTGCAAACTTTATCGAAAAATCCGAAGTTTTTTAGTTTACTTTGATTTATAAATTTAAAAATTCAACACAATGGTTTGGTTTGGTATTTGAAAAACCCAAACCAACCTGAGGTTGAAACCTGAAAAATCCAAATTTTATTAATTTTCTTTGATTTATAAATTTAATTTTTTTTGCACGAATTGTTTATTTTGATATTTGAAAAAACCGAACTAATCCAGTCATGTACACCCCTACCTCCATTAATGGAGGTCAAGTTTGTGCAGTGAGTAACTGAATTAATAAGAGAGAAGAAAATGTATCTTTCATTGAATGAAAATCTGAACTAATAAGTATTACACTGTGATACTTGTATACAATTTTTAATGAATAAAATCTTGAAGCATCTATCAGTTCTAGAATAATGGAAAACAACTAACTTGACATGTCCTAACTGACTTCACTATTCTCTAATAACAGCACATTATATTCTCGATAACTATAGGAGCTTACATACCTCAAAGAACTAGGTTCTTGACGAAATCTTGAATTTCTTAAACGAATGCTTGAAATTTTGAATTTTTTCTCCTCTTGAATATCTTCTCTAAAACCCTAAACGCTTTTGGGATGAATCAAACTAATTCTAATCACTTGAGACTCCTAAAACCTTACAAAAAACGCTTAAATCCGTGTTGGTTGAATAAAGAGTGAGATAAACTCAAATCTTTCGAAAGTCAGGTATATAAATCTATTCTCAAACATATCTTTCAAATCATGCTCATAGCTTAAATCATGAGAATTTTTAGAATACCCATATCTTGTGACTTCAAAAAATAGCTTTCATAATAACATAAATATGGTAAAATCATGTTTTGGAATATACGTTTTATGAATCATAAACAAGAACATATCAAGAACTTATAAAGATGACAATAAAAAAAACTTACTAAGTATAAAAAGGAAGCATATTAGTCAATAATGCATAATCATGAAAAAAGGTTCAAGAAATTATGCAATCTGAGTCATAAATATGATGAATTTGAAAGTTGATTTGATTAGTAATAACAGATAGTTTTAAATAAATAGTATAAAATAATATTAGTATTGTCACGACCCAAAAATGGACGTGATGACACTCGTCTTATCCCACCAAGACAAGTAAGCCTAAAACTCAACTATTACAATAAAAATGCGGAAAATTTACTATCAAATTACGTTATACCCCAAAACCCGGTTGTCACGTGTACAAGCCTCTAAAGTATTACAATCGGATCAAAAGAAAATATAAGTCTCATATGATATTGTTTCTAGAGTAGAACAAAATCATAAACAAGAGTAAGGAGGGATGCTGAGATGACCAACAACTACCTCACAAAATCTCCAGGAAGCCTTGGAAAATAAGAGAATATATCATAAAAGTCCGGGCTAGTAACCTACAAAAATTTGTAGAAGCAAGGGGTGAGTACCAAACCACACGGTACTCAGCAAGTAAACCTCTAAACACAAGCTAAGGGTATGAAATACGGGTACTCCTACAACCCCCAACCGAACCTCCACAACTACAACCTGCATAAACATCAGCCCAACCTAACAGCTCACAGTTTACATAGAACGTAACTCAAAGAAAACATTTAGACAAATTACATATCCTCCAAAACAACACTTTAACAAATTACATATCCTCCACAACAACACTTTAACAAATTATATATCCTCAACATCAATACTTAAACAAATTAGATATCCTCAATAGCAACACTTCCAAAAATTTACATATCCTCAATAACACACTTCAACAAATTACATATCCTCAACAACAACACTTCAACAAATTATATATCCTCAATAACAAGCTCAGTATTCAACAATCACAAGTTTCGCAAAAAGGCAATCACTAGATCAGCAAAACACAATATCAAGTTCACTAATGATAAGTATGTGCAATGTAATCGAATGCAATGTCAAGTATAATGATGCATGTCTGACCTAGTGATACACACCCGCTGTCTCTCAGTCCGGGACCCATGGGGGACATATCTGTCCATGCATCTGTCGCGGCGCACGACACGACCCTCGATAACAGTAACCATCACGGCGTGCGATACGTCCCTCGAAATATAGTATTCATCGCGGCGCGCGATACGTCTCTCGAAATATAGTATTTCTCGCGGCGCGCGATACGTCCCTCGAAATGGTACATCCTCTTTAAGTTATCATTCTTTATCAATGCACATAACACTTTCACAACCATGTCTCAGAATAATGCAATGACATGTTCACACAAATAATGAGGAGATGACCATTTTCATAACATTGCACAGTTCACAACCACACAAACATGAAATCACATCAACAATGATTCAACAAGCCATCAAACTTTTCTCAACACATCACACATAAATAATTAATCACATTGCCTTTTGTTATCCCTTTTATTTCATCATTAGAATTAATCAATGTGGACAAGTCAACCCATCACCAATCCCGTTACTCCCAAACATATATCACAAGGAAATACATGCATTCCATACACTTAACAAGAGTTCAGAAATCCACTTGCCTTAATCCAATAAGAAGTTACTTCGTGACTTGAGCCTTTCCCATTTGTTGAACTTCCAACTCAAACCAGTCTAGTCAAATAATTAACCACAATAAGATTTCAAAACTAAAAACACCCATATTACTATGTGTCTAGTCAATAACTCGCCCGAATTCATAATCATATTCCTAATCTTGATGTTAATTAATATTTCAACTATCATATTTCTCAAATTCAAACCTAGAGTTAAGTCGTAATTCCTCCAAACACTACAACCCAAATAGCTTTCATATAATATAATATACTAAAAGAAGGACCCTAATGAAAATGAGAAATCAGTAGCTTAAATCGCTACAGAAAACAACTATCCTACCATTCTTTAAACACAATACAATCAACTTTTATTTTATTATAAAATAATTATTCAATTTTTATTTAATCATGGACAATTAATTCCATCACGAAGAATGCACAGTTACTTTGACAAAAGGTGATACTATTAATATATATTCCTCCCTCACCACAAAATTAATCTCCAACACTTTTCCCGAAATTTCCAGAAAACTCACTGCCTTCTTTTATCAAACATATAATAATATATATATATATATATACCTTAATTTTCCAACAAATATTTCTAATTGTTATCCATACATTAATTGCTCTTGAACATAGTTACAAATTCCCCAGGGACCCAGGCAACACAAATCATCATAGCCAAACATTTTTTTTTTAAATTCATTCATGACATATTTTGTCTTTTTCTCCTTTCATTATTCTAACAATATATATAAAATTAACACTAAGCAATCATCCAACCAATAGTTACTTTGCATAAAAGAAAATTATAGAAAGAACTTTGAAAGGATTCATAATACCTGCAACTTTCGTATAGTCTTGCGGCGTCCTCTTTTTTTTTTTATTTTATTTTTTCTAAATTGATAAATCAATTATGACCTAAAAGTTCTAAAATTTTACTAACTATTTATATATAATATATATATATATATATATATATATATATATATATATATATTATATATATATATATATATATCTATATTATATATATATATCTATATATGGGTTAAGTGGTATAAGATCTTAAATAAGTTTAACATTTTAGCCTATTAACTATCGGTTAAGTCAATTGTCTACAATTATCCATAAATTAATTAACTCTAGTTAAATGAATATTTAAAATTTTTAAAATGACCTTCTGGGTCATTGCATTATCCACCACTAAAAATCATGTTCGTCCTCGAACATAAAGTAAAAGAAAGTCAAATACTAGGGGATACCAAGAGCCTAAGGTATGATTTTCAGAGTCGTGTTTCTCTTTCTGAGTAAACTCATACTTAGGACCATTCCATCAAAATTAACTATCAAGAACTGAAAATTCGAACCAAATTTTAGAAAATCTTTTAATTAGGAGTGATTACCAAGTCATAGACTAACCCATGAACCCCATCTAAACCGAAACTCACTAGACCATAACACACCCATCAAGATGACTCTTATCTCACATAACCAAGATAACCTTATGAATCAAAACTGGCTACAACTATGAGTGAGCCTGAAATTAACCACGAGACACGCATAATGCAGAAATGATCACTTTTATTTTCAAGATTCCCTTCTCACAACACAATCTTTCCGTGAACTTAAGTCATAAAAAATGTATTTCTAGACATCGAGTACTCATTAAGGGAGATTTAAACTTATCCAACCCAAAGAAGAAAGTTATCGAGTAAACACCTAGCAAATGATACACCCATGCATATAGAACCTCTAACAACACTCTCAAATAAGTGTAACTATTCACGAAAGCTCTTCTATAAGTTCTCATAATAAAGGTTGTGTCTGTATACATATTGAGATACTTTAACTGTTTCAACAACGCCAAATTATCAAAAATGAAATGACCAAGTCAGTCAAAGGCTCCTACTCTATCAAGAGGAAATAAGAGGATCGGTACATCCGATCCACCATTAGAAATTTACACATAGATATAAAAAAAACATGTGGACATATGCAATGAATCATACTCCAAATAATGTCAAACGAAGTAGGTGGTCAACTTAAGAATATACGGAATCAAGGTCGAATACTTTCTCCATATTGCCCATATAAATAAAATTATTTCATTTGACTCTTAACTTCTTCTTTTTTTTAGCTACCAACAATCAACCAAACTGACCCCATTACAATATTACAAATACTAGATTCATCGAACCCCACATACTTCTCAAGTATTTCATTGAATTTACGCTCTTAAAACCAACAAGCATCATAACTATACCAGTCATTTACCTTACTCTCAAACTGTTACTAGTATTAAAGTATTCTTATCAAATACATTATCGCCTTCAAATTTTCAAACTCTGACGCTCTCTCTTTCCAAATAAGCATTTTATGACAGATACGGGTCCCACCCAAGACTAACACTAGTTTCAAATATAAAAGCATTTCCCAACAATATAAAGTTATTGAATCACGTATAATGTCAAATCCACGTAATCTTTCAAATGCCAAATTTCAACTAACATTCCAAATCATCAAATAGCTCATACCAACACTCAAGAAATTCTTGGCCACTCCAATAATTCGATAACTATAAGCTTATAACCTCTGCTCACCATCTGTAACGACCTGTTTAGTCGTTTTGAGCAGCAGATTTTATTTCCGGAAAAACTGGCTGGGACGACGGATGTCACGGCGGACCGTCGAGGTCACGACGGCCCGTCGAGGAGGTTTCGTTCCATGACACTTAGAATTCTTCAATTTGGATATTAAAATCGACTCTCTGTAAATTGTGACGGACCTGTAGGACGTGCCGTCACATCCACGACGAACCGTCGTGAGTTTCCGTTGCAAAACACTTCAACTTTTGAGAATTTGGTACAAGAAACGAGTTTCTGACCGTCAGGACGGAGGTGCAGGACGGACCGTCACTGGTGTGACGGGCCGTCACAGCTCACCTGGAATTTGGGAGGCTGCGACGACCTGCGTGACGGACCGTCGCAGGCACGACGGGCCATCACAGGCACGACGGGCCGTCACAGGTTGCGCAAATCCCAGGCAGAATGGGATTTCTTTACACGTTTTAAGGGTCGTTTTGGACTATTCTTTCCTTAATTATAAAGATTGAGGGTTAATACTAATAAGTCTAATTACTTGGGGGTTAAAAGAGGTAACCTTAAGTTAATTAGTGGGTTCTATTGTCCTCTTTTAGTCTTAATTATATGATAATTAGGGAAAAGGAAAGAGGGTTTGAATAAAACAAAACAGAAAGAACCAAGAGAAAGAGAGGAATCGATCGAGAGGCTGAGGAGAAAACAAAGCTTTGGGGAATTGCTTTTTGATTCCAATTCTTCGGTGGAGGTAGGTTATGGTTATTTTACGATATTCGTAGTGAACTCTTGATAGGGAATGATATGTATTGATGATATTGTAAACCTGTCTATATGCTTAATTGTATGCTTGTATGAATATGATTATGTGATTTTGATAAAACAAGCATGATGAAAACCATTGAATCCCAAATCTTGAAAGAAACTTTAATCTACGTTATGAATGATGATGCCTTGGTATAAAAGAAGGCTTGATGAGTTAAAGTAATGGGATTGATGATGCCTTGGTATAGAGAAGGCTTGATGAACGGATAGAATGAAATTAGTGGATCGGAGTGTCACGTTCCGACACATAGTATTAGTGGATCGGAGTGTCACGTTCCGACACATAGTATTAGTGGATCGGAGTGTCACGTTCTGACACATAGTATTAGTGGGACGGGTGTCACGAACCGACACATAGATATAGGGGATCGGAGTGTCACGTTCCGACACATATAGGGGATCAGAGTGTCACGTTCCGACACATATAGGGGATCGGAGTGTGACGTACCTACACATATAGGGAATCGGGTGTCACGAACCGACACGTAGAATTAGGGGATCGGAGTGTCACGTACCGACACATAGTGGTAGGGGATCGGAGTGTCACGTACCGACACAAGAGGAAGAAAGATAATGAATCTTGAAAGATGATAATATGCTCAACATAATGAACTTAATTCCCAAATGAGTATGGTATTGAGGCTTGAGCCCTCATGGATGAACTTGATGGTATTTATTGATGATTATAATACTTGTTGTTGCTACATGTTGAGTTTATAGTTGATTTATAATATTACTTGATATATATTATCTTCTATTTTGAGTTGGCCGATGATATCTACTCAGTACTTGTGGTTGTACTGACCCCCTACTTTTATGTTTTCTTCTTTGTTATTTGTGGAGTGCAGCAAACGTTCCGTCAACTTCAACTCAGCAGTAAATCAAGCCAGTCTTCACTACTTTCGGAAATTCAGGGTGAGCTAATGCGTCTAGCTTGGACTGGATCTTCTTCTTCAAGTCTTGATGCCTTGAACTTCCGGCATGAACTAGCTTTCTATCTGTATTGTTTTCTTAGATATTCTTAGTTTAGTAATTTGAGGATAGATGTTCTTGTGATGATGACTTCCAGATTTTGGGGATAATAATAATAGTTTTGAATTGTTTTTATTAATGAGTTTAAGTCTTCCGCATTTCTTTTGTTGATATTGTATTAAAATGTTAAAGGTTAGATTGGTTGGTTCGCTCACATAGGAGGGTAAATGTGGGTGCCAGTCGCGTCCTCGTTTTGGGTCGTGACAAACTTGGTATCAGAGCATTAGGTTCATTGGTCTCATCACCCAAGAACAGGTCTAGTAGAGTCTTAAGGAACGGTAGGGGGACGCCTTTACTTTTCTTTGAGAGGCTATAAGACTTTAGGAAAATTCCATTCTTTCATTCTTTCTTTCGTGCTACTACTTGAGTCCAATTGGTATCTAGGTGATACAAATTGGTATCTGACCATCTTCACTCTATTTCGCAGATGGTTAGAACTAGAGCAACGACCGCACCAGCAGCAACAACGGAAAGACAACAAGAAACGACTGAGCCAGCCACTGGGGCTGTAGCTCGAGGAAGAACAGCGGCAAGAAGTGGTGGAAGAGGTCGTGGGAGGACGTCTTCTAGAGGAAGAGGACGAGCCTAGCCCATCTGATACTAGGGCGGTGACTCCTCCACCGGCCGAGGAGGTGATAAGAGAGGGTGATGAAGGGGAGAATGAACAAGTGCAGAATGAGGAAATGCCACCCCAACCTACCCCAGAGATGATCAACCAAGTACTTGCTTATCTTAGCGGATTATCTGATCAGGGTCAGGCACCTCCAGTGGTTTCTGCACCAACACCTCCGGTTTCAGAGATACGACATGTGGCTACTATGGCTCCCCGCATGGATGCATCATTGGGAATAGGTACATTTCCACGTCTGACTACTGGGCCTATAATGACAAACGATCAGCATGAACTTTTCAGTAAGTTCTTGAAATTGAAACCTCCAGTCTTTAAGGGTGCAGAATCAGAGGATGCCTACGATTTTCTGGTTGACTGTCATGAGCTACTACACAATATGGGTATAGTAGAGAGGTTTGGTGTCGAGTTCGTGAGCTATCAGTTTCAAGGGAACGCCAAAATGTGGTGGCGTTCACATGTTGAGTGTCAACCAACAGAGGCACCACCTATGACTTGGGAATCATTCTCTAGTTGGTCATGGAAAAGTATATCCCCCGGACTTTGAGGGATAGGAAGAGGGATGAGTTCTTGAGTCTAGACCAAGGTAGAATGACGGTTAATGCATACGAGGCTAAGTTTCGCGCACTATCCAGATATGCCACCCAACTCTGTTTCAGTCCACAAGAACGGATCCGCCGTTTTGTGAAGGGGTTGAGGTCAGAATTGCGGATTTCAGCCTTACAGATAGCAGCAACGGCAACATCCTTCAAAGAGGTGGTAGACTTTGTGATAGAGGTGGAAGGAGTGAAACCAGATGACTTCACCACGACATCGACATCAAAAAGGTTTCGAAGGGGAGGTGAGTTTAATGGTTCTTACTCTAGAGGACAGAACTCCGGAGGTCACTCAGTTCGACCAATTCAGTCTTCACTACAGACTGTAGTTGGGGGTACACCTCAGAACGGTCAACACTACTCTGAGAGACCTATGCCTGACTCCAGAGAGTGCTATGGATGTGGAGAGATTGGACATATTAGGAGGAATTGTCCAAAACAGAGTTATAGACTCCCAATAGCTAGAGGTAGAGGTGGTCATGGTAGAGGCCGCTTTTCTGGAGGACGTGGTGGTCGAGTTAATGGTGGTCACCACAACGGCAGAGGTGATGGGCAAACTGGAGCCACTACAACACAACATGGTAGGGGCAACGGACAGACAAGTAATGGGGCCCATTGTTACGTTTTCCCTGGGAGATCTGAAGTGGAGGCGTCTGATGCTGTTATCACAGGTAACCTTTTGATTTGTGATTGCATGGCTTCCGTATTGTTTGATCCTGGATCCACATTTTCTTATGTATCTTCCTCATTCGCTAATGGTCTAAAATTACATTGTGAATTACTTGACATACCTATTCCTGTTTCGACTCCGGTGGGTGAGTCTATGATAGTTGAAAGGGTATATAGGTCTTGTTTGGTGAATTTTGAGGGGAGCAACACTTATGTAGATTTGGTCATCTTAGAAATGGGTGACTTTGATGTAATTCTGGGTATGACTTGGCTTTCTCCGAATTTTGCGATTTTGGATTGTAATGCTAAAACTGTGACGTTAGCCAAGCCTGGGGCAGATCCGTTAGTGTGGGGAGGGGACTACACTTCCAATCCGGTGCGTATCATCTCCTTTCTTCGCGCTAAAGAAATGGTGAGTAAAGGTGTTTAGCTTTCTTCTTGGCACATCTCAAGGATGACACTACTCAAGTACCTTCGATTGAGTCGGTTTCGGTAGTCTGTGAGTTTTTGGATGTGTTCCCTGCAGATCTTCCTGGTATGCCACCAGATACGGATATTGACTTCTGTATCGATCTTGAACCGGGTACTCGCCCCATTTCTATACCCCCTTATAGAATGTCTCCCGCGGAGTTAAGAGAGTTAAAGGCACAACTTCAAGAGTTGTTGAGCAAAGGCTTCATTAGACCAAGTGCATCTCCTTGGGGTGCTCCGGTTTTGTTTGTAAAGAAGAAGGATGGGAGTTTTCGGATGTGCATAGACTACAGACAACTGAACAAGGTAACGATTAAGAATAAGTACCCCATTCCTCGCATTGATGACTTGTTCGATCAGTTACAAGGTGCTTGTGTCTTCTCTAAAATTGACTTGAGGTCCGGTTATCACCAATTGAAAATACGAGCAACGGATGTGCCAAAGACTTCTTTTCGGACTAGGTATGGGCACTATGAATTTGTGGTAATGTCGTTTGGTCTTACTAATGCCCCTGCTGCTTTCATGAGCTTGATGAATGGGATTTTCAAGCCATATTTGGACCTCTTTGTGATCGTGTTTATTGATGATATACTGATATACTCCAAGAGTAAGAAGGAACATGAAGAGCATCTGAGAATGGTATTAGAGTTGTTGAGGAAGAAAAAGCTTTATGCGAAATTCTCCAAGTGCGAGTTTTGGCTAGATTCAGTGTCCTTCTTGGGGCACGTGGTTTCTAAGGATGGAGTGATGGTGGATCCATCTAAGATTGAGACGGTAAAGAATTGGGTAAGACCTACTAATGTGTCAGAAATAAGAGTTTTGTGGGTTTAGCTAGCTACTACCAGCCAATTTGTCAAGGGATTCTCTTCTATTGCTTCCCAATTGACGAACTTGACTAAGCAAAATGTTCCATTTGTATGGTCGGATGAGTGTGAGGAAAGCTTTCAGAAACTCAAGACTTTGTTGACTACCGCACCTATCCTCACCTTGCCGTGGAAGGTAAGAACTTCATCGTCTATTGTGATGCATCCTATACGGGTTTGGGTGCAGTGCTAATGCAAGAGAAGAACGTGATTGCTTATGCTTCAAGACAGTTAAAAGTGCATGAACGTAACTATCCAACTCATGACTTAGAATTGGCCGCGGTAGTATTTGCATTGAAGCAATGGAGGCATTATTTATATGGGGTTAAGTGTGAAATCTATACGGATCATCGTAGTCTACAGTATGTCTTTACTCAGAAAGATTTGAACTTGAGACAAAGGAGATGGATGGAACTACTGAAGGACTACGACATTACTATCTTGTATCATCCGGGGAAGGCGAATGTTGTGGCAGATGCTTTGAGTAGAAAGGCGGGAAGCATGGGAAGTCTAGCTCCTTGCAAGCTTCGACGTCCATTAGCTAAAGAAGTGCAGATTTTGGCTAATGACCTCATGAGCTAGAAGTAAATGAGAAGGGAGGATTGTTAGCTTGTGTGGAAGAAGATCCTCCTTCCTTGACAAGATCAAGGGAAAACAGTTTGATGATGAGAAACTAGGTCGAATTCGAGATAAAGTGTTGCGAGGAGAGGCTAAGGAAGCAATATCGATGAGGAAGGTGTTTTGAGGATTAAGGAAGGGTATGTGTACCCCGCATCGATGATTTGATCACCACTATTCTAACAGAAGCTCATAGTTCCGGATATTCTATACATCCTGGTGCAACCAATGTATCGTGACCTAAAGCAACACTTCTGGTGGAGTAGAATGAAACGAGATATTGTTGAGTTTGTTGCCAAATGTCCAAATTGTCAACAAGTAAAGTATGAACACCAGAGGCCCGGAGGAACACTTCAGAGAATGCCCATTCCTGAATGGAAGTGGGAGAGAATCGCAATGGACTTTGTGGTGGTCTTCCAAGGACCTTGGGTAAGTATGACTCCATTTGGGTGATTGTTGATAGGTTAACTAAGTCTGCTCACTTCATTCCTGTCAAGGTGACCTACAATGCAGAGAAGTAGCCAAGATCTACATCTCAGAGATCGTTCGGTTGCATGGAGTTCCACTCTCCATCATATCAGATAGAGGTACGCAGTTTACTTCTAAATTTTGGAGGACATTACATGCTGAATTAGGTACTAGTTGGACCTCAGTACTGGCGTTTCACACCCTCAGACTGATGGTCAGTCTGAGCGAACGATTCAAGTGTTGGAGGATATGCTTCGTGCATGTGTGATAGAGTTTTGGTGGCCATTGGGATAGCTTTTTAACCTTTGGCGGAGTTTTCATACAATAATAGCTATCACTCCAGTATTGATATGGCTCCATTTGAAGCATTGTATGGGAGGAGGTGTAGATCTCCCATCGGTTGGTTTGATGCCTTTGAAGTTAGACCTTGGGGGACTGATTGTTGAGAATTCTATGGGGAAGGTGAAAGCTATTCCAGAAAAGCTTTTGGCGGCTCAAAGTAGACAAAAGGAGTATGCAGACCGGAAGGTTAGAGACTTGGAGTTCATGGAAGGTGAACAAGTCTTGTTGAAGGTTTCACCCATGAAAGGGGTGATGCGGTTCGGAAAAGGGGTAAGTTAAGTCCAAGGTATATTGGACCATTTGAAGTGCTTAAGCGAATAGGGGAGGTGGCTTTAATTAGCCTTGCCCCAGGGCTGTCCGGAGTGCATCCGGTATTTCATGTGTCCATGTTGAAGAGATACCACGGAGATGGAAACTACATTATCCGTTGTGATTCAGTTTTGTTGGATGAGAATTTGACTTATGAAGAGGAACCGGTTGCTATATTAGATAGAGAGTTTCGCAAGTTGAGGTCGAGAGAGATTGCATCCATCAAAGTTCAATGGAAGAATCGACCGGTTGAAGAAGCTACTTGGGAGAAGGAGGCAGATATGCAAGAAAAATACCCACATCTGTTTACAGATTCAGGTACTCCTTTTCGCCATTGTTTTTCTTCTTTTGATCGTTCGGGGACGAACGATGGGTAAATTGGTATCTATTGTAACGACCTGTTTAGTCGTTTTGAGCAGCAGATTTTATTTCCGGAAAAACTGGCTGGGACGACGGATGTCACGACGGCCCGTCGAGGTCACGACGGCCCGTCGAGGAGGTTTCGTTCCATGACACTTAGAATTCTTCAATTTGGATATTAAAATCGACTCTCTGTGAATTGTGACGGACCTGCAGGACGTGCCGTCACATCCACGACGAACCGTCGTGAGTTTCCGTTGCAAAACACTTCAACTTTTGAGAATTTGGTACAAGAAACGAGTTTTTGACCGTCAGGACGGAGGTGCAGGACGGACCGTCACTGGTGTGACGGGCCGTCACAGCTCACCTGGAATTTGGAAGGCTGCGACGACCTGCGTGACGGACCGTCGCAGGCACGACGGGCCGTCACAGGTTGCGCAAATCCCAGGCAGAATGGGATTTCTTTACACGTTTTAAGGGTCGTTTGGACTATTCTTTCCTTAATTATAAAGATTGAGGTTAATACTAATAAGTCTAATTACTTTGGGGTTAAAAGAGGTACCTTAAGTTAATTAGTGGGTTCTATTGTCCTCTTTTAGTCTTAATTATATGATAATTAGGGAAAAGGAAAGAGGGTTTGAATAAAACAAAACAGAAAGAACCAAGAGAAAGAGAGGAATCGATCGAGAGGCTGAGGAGAAAACAAAGCTTTGGGGAATTGCTTGTTGATTCCAATTCTTCGGTGGAGGTAGGTTATGGTTATTTTACGATATTCGTAGTGAACTCTTGATAGGGAATGATATGTATTGATGATATTGTAAACCTGTCTATATGCTTAATTGTATGCTTGTATGAATATGATTATGTGATTTTGATAAAACAAGCATGATGAAAACCATTGAATCCCAAATCTTGAAAGAAACTTTAATCTACGTTATGAATGATGATGCCTTGGTATAAAAGAAGGCTTGATGAGTTAAAGTAATGGGATTGATGATGCCTTGGTATAGAGAAGGCTTGATGAACGGATAGAATGAAATTAGTGGATCGGAGTGTCACGTTCCGACACATAGTATTAGTGGATCGGAGTGTCACGTTCCGACACATAGTATTAGTGGATCGGAGTGTCACGTTCCGACACATAGTATTAGTGGGACGGGTGTCACGAACCGACACGTAGATATAGGGGATCGGAGTGTCACGTTCTGACACATATAGGGGATCGGAGTGTCACGTTCCGACACATATAGGGGATCGGAGTGTCACGTACCGACACATATAGGGGATCGGGTGTCACAAACCGACACGTAGAATTAGGGGATCGGAGTGTCACGTACCGACACATAGTGGTAGGGGATCGGAATGTCACGTACCAACACAAGAGGAAGAAAGATAATGAATCTTGAAAGATGATAATATGCTCAACATAATGAACTTAATTCCCAAATGAGTATGGTATTGAAGCTTGAGCCCTCATGGATGAACTTGATGGTATTTATTGATGATTATAATACTTGTTGTTGCTACATGTTGAGTTTATAGTTGATTTATAATATTACTTGATGTATATTATCTTCTATTTTGAGTTGGCCGATGATATCTACTCAGTACTTGTGGTTGTACTGACCCCCTACTTTTATGTTTTCTTCTTTGTTATTTGTGGAGTGCAGCTAACGTTCCGTCAACTTCAACTCAGCAGTAAATCAAGCCAATCTTCACTACTTTCGGAAATTCAGGGTGAGCTAATGCGTCTAGCTTGGACTGGATCTTCTTCTTCAAGTCTTGATGCCTTGAACTTCCGGCATGGACTAGCTTTCTATCTGTATTGTTTTCTTAGATATTCTTAGTTTAGTAATTTGAGGATAGATGTTCTTGTGATGATGACTTCCAGATTTTGGGGATAATAATAATAGTTTTGAATTGTTTTTATTAATGAGTTTAAGTCTTCCGCATTTCTTTTGTTGATATTGTATTAAAATGTTAAAGGTTAGATTGGTTGGTTCGCTCACATAGGAGGGTAAATGTGGGTGTTAGTCGCGTCCCCGTTTTGGGTCGTGACACCATCAAATGCCTATGTAACACATCATAATAGTTTGTATCATCCCATCAACAAAGTAGTTTCAATTTCCTCGAAATCATCATTAATCATGTAGAATGGTAGGTCCACACCCTTGAACATTCATAAGTTACCTATTATATTCTGAATAATCTAGCTCGACATATTCACATAAAATCTTTCACACATCATTACTTTTCGCCCAAACTTAAACTCCATCTATATAAAAATCGTTGATAGAACCTTAATAAGTCTATATTAGACCAATTCACGTTCATAGTCATAGAACTTACATATGAAAATTCATACAACCTTCATTTCAAATCAAAAATCTATATAAGAGGTCTTATTCCTTTACATCTCTTAAATTCGTTCCATAATGAATAATTTTAAATATCTTAAACTATTTAATAAACCAAAATATTATTTCTTTCGCTGACTCACTTAATAATTGACCAATAACCCATAAATTTTAACCTTATACCTAAACCAAAACCTTATGTGAAACCTTCCCTTAGATTTTTTTACAATCAAAAGAAATCAACTTTACGACTTAAATCATGCACAAGTCCTTCCAAATGCTCAATATCCGATACAAATCATTTCTTACCTTACCAATACATACCTTGATAAAACACACTGCTACAAACTCAAACTCACAATGAAAAACTAGAATTTTGAAACTATGTAACATAACTCCTTTATCTATCAACATTAGCTTATAACTTGAAATTTTTTATGAATTCACATATCTTAGATTATCATTGATCGTCTCTCCATCGACCTTATTATATCTTTTGCTAAAAATACAATCCGTACTAATTACCAAAATGAAAACCACACACACAAAAAAAATAAATTAATTACACTCGAGTTGAACATCTAAATACTCATTTCTCAAGGTTTATCCATTATTTTTTTTAACCAATATGATGTTCTGTAAAACTATCACAATAATCTAGGCAAGATAGATGAAATCACATGTCTCTAAATCCGGTTATACAGTTTAATTGAAGATACATCCAATTTGGCCCTTACAGTTAGAGTAAATTTTCGTGTTCTCGCCTCCTTTCGAAGGCTAAACTATATCCCGCTAATGTATTTATTTATTTCATTATAGCTATAGCTCCTTTAAATTCTCTCTGAGCAGTGCTTTAACAGCTCCTATAACTTTCCTTGCAATCAAACTACTCATCAAATAGTATCAAACCTCATCCTCAAATATTCACAATTTGTCATTACAATACAAAATTTGTTTAACCAATAATCTTTATCATATAATTGCATCCTAATCACAATTTATCACGATCCCTTGTTATCGTCATGCTCAGTTGGTTTCTTCATCATCACGAAGTCAATCTTGTCATCCACATGACACCCCTAAACCAGCTATACCAATTCAAAATCCAAAGGGCTAACCCAATATATACGTGTTTCCTTACTAAAATTCTCAGTTACGTTCACACAAACACACTCATTCAGACTTATTTTACCTTTAAGCTTCTCATCCGAATATCGATCCACTTCCATGGAGCTTACGATGGAATACCACTCATTTAAAATCTTTGAGATACACTTCACAACTTAAACACATCAATACCGTACTAAAGATCCACCACTAAAAGCTTCCTTATAAATAATTATTAATTCATTCTTCCGTAGTAAAAAAAAACTAGATTCTCAAGTATGAATACCACACTAAATCTTATTATATGAGCATGTGATACAATTGATAAATCCTTAAGTAGTATTCACACTTAACAATTTGACGTATCTGTTTTTATATACCACTAGTACCACTTCGTGAAAGTCTGTTAAATCCACCACTAAAACACATCATACCCATCGAGAAGATCGTATCAAAATATCCCATACATATTATGACAACTTTGCTAACTGTGTTTTCTCAATTTACATTGTTCATTATCTTGCAATCATTTTAATTCGTCCACTTTCAATTATCGAACTACATTCTTTTCATAACTATATCACTTTCACCTTAGTATTCGGTCTAACATTCAAGTTATACACAACACACTAACTACTCACATGAGAAACTATGCACGAGTCATCACCTAAATGAGAGTGAATGGAGTGAAGCGATGATAGTCAAAACTAAGCCAAGCATGCCCGATTGAGATCCAAAAACTAAAGATTTTTCTTAAAGTCACTATAACTTCTCGAAGATAAGTACAGACGTCTCCGTACAGATCCTCAAGACTCTACTTAGACTCGGCTTGTACACACGTGAGACCTATGAACCTGGGGCTCTGATACCATTTTGTCACGACCCAAAAATGGACGTGATGGCACTCGTCTTATCCCACCAAGACAAGTAAGCCTAAAACTCAACTATTACAATAAAAATGCGGAAAATTTACTATCAAATTACATTATACCCCAAAACCCGGTTGTCACGTTACAAGCCACTAAAGTATTACAATCGGATCAAAAAAATATAAGTCTCATATGATATTGTTTCTAGAGTAGAACAAAATCATAACAAGAGTAAGGAGGGATGCTGAGATGACCAACAACTAACCTCACAAAATCTCCAGGAAGCCTCGGAAAATAAGAGAATATATCATAAAAGTCCGGGCTAGTAACCTACAAAAATTTGTAGAAGCAAGGGGTGAGTACCAAACCACACGGTACTCAGCAAGTAAACCTCTAAACACAAGCTAAGGGGATGAAATACGGGTACTCCTACCACCCCCAACCGAACCTCCACAACTACAACCTGCATAAACATCAGCCCAACCTAACAGCTCACAGTTTACATAGAACGTAACTCAACAAAAAAATTTAGACAAATTACATATCCTCCACAACAACACTTTAACAAATTACATATCCTCCACAACAACACTTTAACAAATTATATATCCTCAACATCAACACTTAAACAAATTAGATATCCTCAATAGCAACACTTCCAAAAATTTACATATCCTCAATAACACACTTCAACAAATTACATATCCTCAACAACAACACTTTAACAAATTATATATCCTCAATAACAAGCTCAGTATTCAACAATCACAAGTTTCGCAAAAAGGCAATCACTAGATCAGCAAAACACAATATCAAGTTCACTAATGATAAGTATGTGCAATGTAATTGAATGCAGTGTCAAGTATAATGATGCATGTCTGACCTAGTGATAGACACCCGTTGTCTCTCAGTCCGGGACCCATGGGGGACATATCTGTCCATGCATCTGTCGTGGCGCACGACACGACCCTCGATAATAGTAACCATCGCGGCGTGCGATACGTCCCTCAAAATATAGTATTCACCGCGGCGCGCGATACGTCCCTCGAAATATAGTATCCATCGCGGCGCGCGATACGTCCCTCGAAATGGTACATCCTCTTTAAGTTATCATGCTTTATCAATGCGCATAACACTTTCACAACCGTGTCTCAGAATAATGCAATGACATGTTCACACAAATAATGAGGAGATGACCATTTTCATAACATTGCACAGTTCACAACCACACAAACATGAAATCACATCAACAATGATTCAACAAGCCATCAAACTTTTCTCAACACATCACACATAAATAATTAATCACATTGCCTTTTGTTATCCCTTTTATTTCATCATTAGAATTAATCAATGTGGACAAGTCAACCCATCACCAATCCCGTTACTCCCCAACATATATCACAAGGAAATACACGCATTCCATACACTTAACAAGAGTTCAGAAATCCACTTGCCTTAATCCAATAAGAAGTTACTTCGTGACTTGAGCCTTTCCCATTTGTTGAACTTCCAACTCAAACCAATCTAGTCAAATAATTAACCACAATAAGATTTTAAAACTAAAAACACCCATATTACTATGTGTCTAGTCAATAACTCGCCCCGAATTCATAATCATATTCCTAATCTTGATGTTAATTAATATTTCAACTATCATATTTCTCAAATTCAAACCTAGAGTAAGTCGTAATTCCTCCAAACACTACAACCCAAATAGCTTTCATATATAATATAATATACTAAAAGAAGGACCCTAATGAAATGAGAAATCAGTAGCTTAAATCGCTACAAAAAACAACTATCCTACCATTCTTTAAACACAATACAATCAACTTTTATTTTATTATAAAATAATTATTCAATTTTTATTTAATCATGGACAATTAATTCCATCACGAAGAATGCACAGTTACTTTGACAAAAGGTGATACTATTAATATATATTCCTCCCTCACCACACAATTAATCTCCAATACTTTGCCCTAAATTTCCAGAAAACTCACTGCCTTCTTTTATCAAACATATAATAATATATATATATATACCTTAATTTTCCAACAAATATTTCTAATTGTTATCCATACATTAATTGCTCTCGAACATAGTTACAAATTCCCCAGGGACCCAGGCAACACAAATCATCATAGCCAAACATTTTTTTTAAAAAAATTCATTCATGACATATTTTGTCTTTTTCTCCTTTCATTATTCTAACAATATATATAAAATTAACACTAAGAAATCATCCAACCAATATTTACTTTGCATAAAAGAAAATTATAGAAAGAACTTTGAAAGGATTCATAATACCTGCAACTTTCGTATAGTCTTGCGGCGTCCTTTTTTTTTATTTTATTTTTCCTAAATTGATAAATCAATTATGACCTAAAAGTTATAAAATTTTACTAACTTATTTAATATATATATATATATATATATATATAGTATTATATATATAAGATATATTATATATATATATATATATATAATATATAATATCTAAATATATATAGAATAATATATAATATATATATATATATATATATATATATATATATATATATATATATATATATATAGATATATATATATATGGGTAAGTGGTATTAGATCTAAATAAGTTTAACATTTTAGCCTATTACTATCGGTTAAGTCAATTGTCTACATTTCCATAAATTAATTAACTCTAGTTAAATGAATATTTAAAATTTTTAAAATGACCTTCTGGGTCATTACAAGTATTTACTGTGTACTAATCCTAGTCCTATTAGGATTAGTACTCCTTAATCCTAGTCCTATTAGGATTAGTACTCCTTCCTATATCTCCTATATATATCTCCCATGTATTCCCTTATTAGGTTAACACTTCAATACAATCAATATTCCTTCATGGTATCAAGAGCCAGAAAACCTAGATCTTTTTTTCTCTAGGTTTTTTTTCTCTCTCTTTAGGGTACCGATCGTTCCGTCTCTTCTCTTGGGAGGCGGCAACCATGACAACCGAGGTGGATCCTCTCGATTCACTTCCTTCTGGCGTTAAAATCCTTCTCAGGCATCTTCATGCCTTGATTCCCGAAAAATTATCAGACATAAATTATCCTACATGGAAAATCACCGTTCTTACAGCCCTTGAGGCCAATTACTTTCTCAAATACATCGATGGAAGCACAGAATCGCCGCCGGTAGTCATCACCGCCACGGACAAATAAAAAAAACCAATCTGGCCCATGCCGCCTGGAAAGCCGTGGATGGCCAGATCCGTTCATGTTTGATTGCGGTCATCTCTCCCACGGTTCAGAAACACGTCCGATCCTACACAACTGCTTCAGCCCTATGGACGGCCCTCGCAACACGCTATGCATCAATTTCCCACTCTTCATATTTTTCAATTGTGTGATCGTCTCCACACAATTACCAAAGGCACAAAAACAATGGCGGAGTATTTAGACGAGGTCTCCACCATCATCACAGCCCTCGACACCGTGAACGAAATCATTCCCAAAAAAGATCTCGTCATGTGTGTAGTTCGGGGGCTCCCATCAGCTTACTCCTCCATTAAACAGGCGGTTCGCATCAGTCCAACGCCCGTTGACCTGGCTACTCTCTCCTCGTGGCTAAAAAGTGAAGAAATCAACGTGGATCTGGAGAGCAAACTTTTTCTCCAAGAAGCCGCTGTTATGGAGCCGGCCATCGCCCTCACCGCAAGCCAGAACTATCGCGGGAGGCGTGGTGGCGGCCGGCAGGGGAGCCGCGGCGGCTACGGCAGAAACAGCGGAGGCCGCGGGCGCGGCGGTCGGCAGGGCAGTCGTCCGCCGTACGACGGTCAGCAGCACGGCAGCAACAACAGCCTGCACTCCTTCGGCAGCGGCGGGCAGTCATCTTCCAGCGCCGGGCAGGGCACTTACGAGCGGGATCGTCCAACTTGTCAAATCTGTCAGAAAACAGGACACACCGCTGTTCGTTGCTGGTTTCGATATGAGGAGAGCCGAAATAGTGATAACTGTGCCAATTGTGCATCTCAAGCCGGCCCTTCCTCTGAATGGCTGTTGGATACTGGGGCCAACATGCACGTTACTTCTGATCTATCCAAGCTTAACGCTCTAAATCCATATCATGGCTCCAATGGTATTACTGTTGACAACGGTGAATCCCTTAATATTTCTCACACTGGCACGGGTACCATTGAAACCCCCACCGCTATCTTTCACCTAGGTAACCTTACCCACGTCCCTTCTATTAAAACCAATCTCCTTTCAGTTCACCAATTCACAAAAGACAATATTTGCTCACTCTTGTTCACCTCTAATGATTTTCAAATCCTAGGCAATACTACCAAGAGGGTGATTTTTCAGGGCCTCTGTGAGCATGGTCTGTACGTTCTTCCTGGCACAAGTTCGTTTGCCCACCCAGTTTCAGAAAGCGTTCCTGTGGCTCCGGTGGCTCTTTCGGCTGATGGCCACAGTCTGTTGTGGCACAGTCGTCTGGGTCACCCGTCTACTCAAATAATAAATTCTTTAATGTCTCAATTAGGTTTTTCTTCAATTCATGTAAACAATTGTGACTCCTGTTTAATTGCTTAAATCTCATAAATTACCTTTACTTTATCTGAGAAGCGTACAACTGCACCTTTTCAACTTATTCATTCTGACCTATGGGGTCCTACTGCTGTTCCTTCATTTGCTGGTTTTCGCTATTATATTTGTTTTGTGGATGATTTTACAAAATACACTTGGTTGTACCCACTAAAACACAAATAACAGGCATACACCACCTTTGTCACTTTTAAAAAAATGGTCAAAACACAATTCAATTCTCATGTTAAACTTTTTCGAAGTGACAATGGAAAGGAATATGTAAATAACATCTTTGGCCAGTTTCTGCAATCCCTGGGAATTATACATCAAACCTACTGTCCATACACTCCCGAACAAAATGGGGTGGCTGAGTGTAGGCATCGCCATCTCATTGAAACGGTGGTTACTCTTCTACATCAATCTCATCTCCCTGTCTCCTTTTGGGTAGAAGCTCTAGCCACCACAAACTACCTCATCAACAGAATGCCCAGTCACACCCTCTCCAACAAATCACCCTATCAACTCCTTTACCAAAAACTTCCCAATTATACCAACCTCCGTGTCTTTGGGTATCTTGCCTACCCTTGGCTACGCCCTCATATTACTCACAAATTACAACCCCGATCCTGTCCTTGTATTTTTTTGGGCTATCATCCTACCTCCAAGGGTTATCGCTGTCTTGACCCACAAACTCATAAAATCTACATATCTCGTCATGTCAAATTTGTCGAAATTGAGTTTCCCTACGAGTCTATTTCCTCCTCCATAAATACATCATTCATTGGCGTCCTTCCCCTTTTCCCAACATACTCACAGGGTCCCTCACCACCTTCCCCCACACCTCCACCCACTACCCAACCACCCCTCATCATCACCCCTTCGACCGTCACCCACAATACCCCCCAACCACCACCCACACTCACAACCAACCCGAACCACCCCCATACCCCAACACTCTCCAGCCCAGATCCGTTTTGGGTCCTTCCCGGCCACCCCGAATCACCACCCCACGCCCATGCCACCACCCAAATACTCTCATCCCATGTTAACCCATGCAAAGCCGTATCTTTAAACCCAAAACCTTTCAGGCTATCATACTACCAAATACAACCCCCTTCCCGATAGTGAACCAACAACCTACTCTGTTGCCTCAAAAAATGCTTATTGGCGTCATGCTATGGATGACGAGTTTAAGGCTTTGACTGATCAGAAAACTTGGGTTCTTGTACCTAAGCCCCATGGGCGGCACCCAGTGGGTTGTAAATGGGTGTACAAAATTAAACACAATGCAGATGGCAAGATTTCCAGGTACAAGGCTCGTTTGGTTGCTAAAGGCTACAATCAGGAGTATGAGCTTGATTACTCCGAGACATTCAGTCCTGTTATTCGGCAGGAAACCATTCGCCTGGTACTGTCACTCGCCGTGCGCAACAATTGGCTCATCAATCAGTTGGATGTTTCCAATGCTTTTCTTTATGGCATGTTTGATGAAACTAGCTACATGACGCAACCACCGGGCTATGTTGATCCCCGCTTCCCTCAGCATGTTTGCAAACTCCAGAAGTCTCTGTATGGGCTCAAGCAAGCCCCCCCGTGCTTGGTACACATGTCTGAAAACGTTCCTCCAGGGACTCGGCTTCACGTGTTGCGTACACGACACGAGTCTGTTTACTCGACATTCAACACACGGTACAATCATTCTTCTTGTCTATGTAGATGATATCATTATTACAGGCTCTATTGCAGTTTTCATTTAGGATGTCACTCGAGCTATGCATACTACCTTCAAAATGAAGGACCTTGGCCCGTTACATTATTTTCTGGGAATGGAGGTTTCTCGGACAGGCAGCGGCTTATTTCTTCATCAGTCAAAATATGCTCGAGATCTGTTGTAGAAAGTTGGGCTGGAAAAATGCACCAGTCAACCAACACCGATGGCAGTCTCTTCGTCTACGAATGGAGCCGACACCCCTTTTGGCGATATCACCCACTTCCGCAGCCTCATTGGGGCTCTACAATATCTGGCCATTACCCGTCCAGAAATCCAGTTTGTTGTCAACCGAGTTGCTCAGCGCATGCATCAACCAAGTGAACATGATTACCATTGTCTAAAACGCATTCTCAGGTACATTTTTGGCACTCTTGGTCGTGGTTTACTCATTCGACCCGGGGACTTGGAGCTTCGGGGTTTCTCAGATTCAGATTGGGCGAATGATAAAAATGACAGAAAATCTACATCGGGGTTTCTCATTTTTTTGGGGCCAAAATTGATCTCCTGGTGTACAAAAAAACAACCCAAGGTCTCTCGGTCCTCGACTGAAGGTGAATACCGCGCCCTTGCTCTTCTTGCTGCTGAGACCATGCGGGTCACATATATTCTTCGCAAACTCCGCGCCACTCACACTGTTCCTGCTCTCTATTGTGACAACAAATCAACCATCTGTGTGGCCAAGAATTCCGTCCTACACACCAGAATGAAGCATGTTGATACTGATTGTCTCTTTGTTCGCGATGAAGTTCAGGCCGGCACCATGACTGTGCAGTATGTACCCACTGAAGAACAGCCGACTGATATTCTCACCAAGCCTCTCCCGAGCCGACAACACGATTACCTCAGTTCCAAGCTTCCGTTCGCTTCCGCTCAGCTCAGCTTGAGGGGGGATAATAACAGATAGTATTAAATAAATAGTATAAAATAATATTAGTATTTACTGTGTACTAATCCTAGTCCTATTAGAATTAGTACTCCTTAATCCTAGTCCTATTAGGATTAGTACTCCTTCCTATATCTCCTATATATATATCTCCCATGTATTTCCTTATTAGGTTAACACTTCAATACAATCAATATTCCTTCAATTAGCCTAACTATGGAATAATGTTCATGAAAATTGAGAAATCTTGAACATGAGAATGAAAAAAATCTTTATTGAATTCCTACATACCTTAGTGACCAAGTTTGATGGACAATCTTGGATGATGAACCCTACCCTTGGTGTTACTTGAACGTAGGAATGAGTGAGAGAGTTTATTTATGAAAACTGACTTCTTCCGCGTTTATGGCCATTTAGATAACTTCCTTAAGGTTTTAAGAACAAAAATACTCTAAAAATTGATGAATTATTGGCACAGCTCTGCGTTGGCTCTTCGCCGTGCAGTTTAAAGACGAAGTTGCGTTCAAGGGGGCAGTGAGGTCAGCTTCCCTTCCGTGTTGCTGAGATGGTCGCAGACCTCCGCCTAGTTTGAGTGTCTCTGGTAAGACATCTGGACTCAGATTGACAAATGGTTGCCGGCGTTGGAAACTTAAATTTGTTAGTTTATGGATCATCTAAATCTTTATATTTTAAGAGATATGGTTATTTGAAGTTTACCCTTGTATGGACTCGTTTGAAAATTTAATTGATAAAAATATTTTAAACTGAGCTTGGTGTTTGAGATATCATATGATCATATACAACATCTGATACACTTTGTAAAGGAACCCAATATGCATGTACAATTTAAAAATAACCGAATTCAAACATATATACATACAGGGGATGATTATATTTAAAAAATCTTAGAAGTTATGGGGCGTCACACACTTATATGACCATTTGTCACACACATTTTTAGACTAAGTTGATGAACATTTGTCCATATCTCACCCATAAAGTGTGTCGAATGAATTACTCCCTCTATTTGAATTTATGTCATTTAGTATACTTGAAACAAAGTGAAGAAACCTTACCCCTAGAACAAGAACCAGGTTCTTGTAAGTTCGTCTATAACAAAGCACGAACCTTTGAGCTAAAACTTTCCTCAATCAAGGAAGGAAAAATCTCGTTTTGTTTATTGAATTATGATATTAACTATTACAACTCAATAATCGATAACCTCACTGCAATGACAACTCTCGATTAACTATAATCGACTAACTCTACTCTCCAAGAGGCTAAACCCACCTCTTGTAACAAACCTCACAAAACTAGACTCTACAAGAAACCAAACCCATTTCTTGTACAATGAAACTAAAACAATGATTCTAACTACGAACCAAAAACAATTTTCTTGCTCAAGAACTTCTAACTCAAGAACTTCTTGAAATCTGTAACATTTTTGCTTTCAAACTCGTAGGATTTTACGTATTGAATGGTTTTTGCTTTCTTCACTCTCGATCGATGTAAAAGTCTTGGTCTTCTCTTCTGCCTTGATGTCCTTTTATAAGCTTCTGTGAATTTGTATCCTTATCGTATATTGAGAAGAGTTACAATTGTAGTATAAAAAGGAAAATAATATTTTCCCTTTTACTGTACAAACCTTTTTATACACAACTTTCTCTTTTAATTAAACTTGACATATACGACTTCAAGTTTCCTTATTTGTTTCAACATGAACTTTCAAAAAGATTTGTTCAACTTTGGCTTTCAACACGTTTTGCTTGATTTAACACGTTTTGCTTGATTTCCTTTTTCTTATCTGTATGCATATGAATTTTCTTTAAGTCTATCATCAAAACCTTCTGAGCCATCATATTCCCCCTTTTTGATGATGGCAAACTTGTGTATTTCTTTCCATATTTGTTTCCTTCTTTACCTTCTTTACTTCTGCACTTTTTCTTCATTGATGCAATACATTTTCTTCTTTGCCGCAATCTCTCATATATAATTGTACAGGCATCTATAGATAGAGCACACATACGACAACAAGTAGTGAATCATGCCTTCACTTTATCAATCATCAAAACTACTTTATATGTTCTCCTACTTCCCAACATTTTCCCCCTCTTTGATGATGATAAACAATGATTTGTTACAAATCAAGATTGTTTGTTAGTCATCAGAACTATAACTCTTTGTCATCCATCAAAACTACAAACTTCATGTTTTCTCATCCCCCAACAATTTCCCCCTATATATGATGGCAAACTATGCATATTATGTCTATCCACATTATGTAATTTCCCCCTTTTGGCATCATTGAAAACCAATAACCAAAGAACTCGATTAACATTCAATGAGCGCAATATCATTTAAACTCATGGCCACTTGGGCAACACTTTCAGTATAGAAAGTTAATCTGAGAATATTAGTTATCTTAAATTCACACACAATCAAGATCTTCAATGAGAAACAGAATAAACAAATATGTACCAGTTTAAGCCCTTAGAACCCTAAACCAAAAGCATATTATATAATGAGTATGAGACAGACATAAGCACATCAACAAGTCAGAGATTCTAAAAAATTGAGGATAAGGATTGGGACAATGATTACTAAAGTGAGGAAGAAAGGGATGTTTACTCCCATTAATAAAAAATTTTCAGTATGCCCATTTTGCACCAGCTCCTTCGTTCTGCTCAGTTTCTTAGAACGTGAAATTTCATCAAGGAAAACATGAGGTACATCATCAATTTATTTTTTAAACTCTACTCCATAACATATTCATTCCTCCATGAATTTTTTTTGATAGCCTTTTTCTTAATGAAATTTGAAGGAGTAACAATTACAAGTAAGAGATTCACCACATTTTGGTGCACAAAGAGATGTGTTTATCAATAATGAAAGCAAGCAATAATTTATTTATATAAGAATTGTTCCCCCTGAGAGATAGATAAGTTATACACTCGGAATGGATGAAATATCAATTTGGAGTTTGTGAACCTGGTTCAGAAGTGAGAGGTAAAGCAAAGTTCCCCATGAAATAAAGCATGAGTGGATTGAAGACTAAGGTTTTCATCATTCGAACGATTTGGGATTGAATGATGTTTATTGTCAAAGAGAGTTCTTGGTGTTTTTATAAAATTTGAATTTTTGATGATCGACCAGGTGCACTAGTGCTTATGTTTGACCCAGACTCCAAAAATCATGCATTGAAAAAGGATGGTACATACCTGAGTATTACGGAGAAACCAGGTTCCCCCTTTTTGTGTTTCTCCATGATTTACTTATTGGTGTTAGCAAAAGAGTAGAGATAATATCCACAGGCCTTCTAAATATTGTTTGAGATTTGGCTGAAGTGTTTACCTATCATAGTACGAGACTGAATTAGCAGATATTCATTGTATACCTATTCAAGCATATGATTATCTAGTTTACTAGCCAATTGTTAAGAAAATCACAATAATGCATCAGCTTGTTTCGATAAGACTAGGCTTTGGCTGATTTTTCTCAAGTTTTTCATATTCAAGGCCTTCATGAGTATGTGGCATAATCATATCCACCCAGATCAAATGTATCTCAAGCTGAGTCACAGAGAACCAACCCTTGTAAATTTTTAATAACTTCCAATGAATAACAAGGACCAAGTTCACACAACAAAGTTACCCCAAAGGTGTACCATATTGTAACTGTCCCGATTGCTCTATCATTCCCGTATCTCCAAGACAATAGGTTATCACAATAATTCATCTTTCAGGTGCATCAATGACAGTTATATGTGAACCGGGTTCATATTCAATGTTCCCTAAATTTGTATTATCAAAGATGTTTGATATCATGTAACTTTCTTCCAACTTTTTTTTATCTTGTCTCTTTAATTTTTCTCATCCTTTTTAAGGACTAAACTTCTGCCTTGAAAATCAGAGAGCAAGAGAAAATTTTCTACCATTTTTAGCACATGTTTGGAGCATGCACTATTCATGTACTAAGTTGACCTTTTCCCTCTCGCCTTCACCTGAAACACTAGTCAAAGATCAGTCTTGGGAACCCAGATTAGCTTTGCCCCCTTTATTTGAGTAAAAGGATGAATAAGATTTCTTCTAGTCCATAAAGGCAAATAAGAAAACCTTTTATCTGGAGCATTTTTATTTGAAATCAGGTTCTTAGACGTATCAGTCTTTTCATTTTTAGTGAACTTAACATTTTTCTAAAAAAACCTCAAATAGAGCTTTACATTGATTCTTTAATGACCTGATTTACCAAAATGAGTGCATAAACTTTTAGATATGTGAATAGTGTATGCTACAAGATTATTCTAGTTTTTAAAACCTATCCCACTTCGACTGGTGGTTCGCCTTTCCTTAAGTCTAATTTAAAATTTCAGAGGACCTGATCCATTTAAGATTTCGTTCCAGATCAAGTTTGGTATGATCAAGATTTTCTTATAGCTACCTATTTCTTTTAGTTAAGGCTTGACGATTAATGATTAACAATTTTGTTTTTTCTTCCGGAGCTAATTGAAGTTCACTAGCAGAATTTTTGCTCTTGTGACTTAACTCTGGATTTTAATCTGTTCTTTTAATTTATTTTGAAGACATTGAATTTTTTTCTCAAGATTGTCGTTTTCTTCTCTTAAAGATGCATAGTTTTCCAGCATTTGTTCTCTTTCAGAACTGATTGACTGATATGCGTCTATAAGAGTACTCAATAGGGACTATAGTTCTTTTTTAGAATATGACTCAATATTTACTTTAATGTGATGAAAACTTATCTTGCTTTGTTTGTCATCTTCTTCATCGTCTTCTGAATCAGTTTCAGCAATGAGTGCAAGAAAATCATATTTATTTGTTTGTTCTATTGCAAGTAGTGATTGATTTTTAAATCCTCTATCCTCAAATTATTTTTCTTATAAGTCCCCATAGCGTCAAAGGCCCTTTTCATTGAGACATCAGCTCCTTGATTGGTCATTCCTCTATTTGTGGGAAAGTACTTATCATTCTTGATTTCCTTTTCTTTCTCTGAACTATTCATCTTTTCCTCTAGAGCTTTTAATGGACAAAACATGATAAAGTGATTCGGACTTGCACACTTATGACATACTTGATCTGTTGAATTTTCAGTAGTTTTTGAGAGTTCCTTCCTTGGAACACTTGTCCCTTTTTTAACATTCTTGAGAACCTTTTGGTCATTAGCGCAATATGTTGGTCCTCGAAATTTTCTGATGTTGTGCCTATAAGAACTAGGTTCTTCTCGTTTCTTTTGCCTCCAATTTCCTTTTGTTGTTTTTTCTTGAGTTCATAGGTCATGAGATTTCCAATAATTTCATCCATAGCTAACTTATCTAGATCACGTGCTTCAGTAATGACTTATACTTTGCTTTCCCAAGATTTTGGAAGAGCACTCAAAAGTTTTCTGACTGCATTCCCATTGGAAATTATTTTACCTATTGAATAGATTTCACTAATGATAGCAGTGAACCTAGTGTGCATCTCTTGGATTGTTTCACCTTCTGTCATTCGAAACATTTTGTATAATCTGTTCAAGTTATTTATTTTAGACTTCTTTACCTGAGTTGTTTCTTCATGAGCAGTTTGCAAAGTTTCCCATATTGCTTTTGCATCTTGACATGATGAGATTCGATTGTATTCATCTGGACCTAATCCGCATATCAAGATCTTTTTTGCTTTAGCATTATTCTGAATTGCAAGTTTATTTGCAACATACCATTCTTTCCTATCCTTTGGTACTTGAGTGGTTCCATAAGTTTCATTCTTCATGGGTATGGTTGGACCATCCAACAGGACTCCCATAGGTCTGAACTTTCTCCTAGTAAGTGATCCATCATGCGATTCTTCCACCATCAATAATACTTTTCATTATACAGTGGTGGTTGAGTTTGAGAAGCTCATTCTTGCGGTGTAGGTTGTGCAGCCATTAATCCTTTTCAAGATATTAGTTTTTTATTGAAAAGATCTGTTCTGATACCGATTGAAGAAACCTTACCCCTAGAACAAGAACTAGGTTCTTGTAAGTTTGTCTAAAACAGAGCACGAACCTTTAAGCTAAAACCTTCCTCAATCAAGGAAGAAAAAACCTCGTTTTATTTATTCAATTATGATGTTCATGATTACAACTCAATAATCGATAACCTCACCTCAATGACAACTCTTGATTAACTATAATCGACTAATTCTACTCTCAAAGAGGCCAAACCCACCTCTTGTCAAACCTCACAAAACTCAACTCTACAAGAAGCCAAACCCACTTCTTGTACAACGAAACTACAACAATGACTCTAACTACGAATCAAAAACAATTTTTCTCGCTCAAGAACTTCTTGAAATCTGTAACAGTTTTGCTTTCGAACTCGCAGGCTTTTACGTATTGAATGACTTTTGCTTTCTTGATTCTCGATCGATGTAAAAGTCTTGGTCTTCTCTTCTGCCTTGACGCCCTTTTATAAGCTTCTGAGAATTTGTATCCTTATCATATATTGAGAAGATGTACAATTGTAGTATAAAAAAGAAGACAATATTTTGTCTTTTACTGTACAAACCTTTTTTGCACAACTTTCTCTTTTAATTAAACTTGAGATATACGACTTCAAGTTTCCTTATTTGTTTCAACTTGAACTTTCAACACGATTTGTTCAACTTTGGCTATTAACACGTTTTTCTTGATTTCACTTGCTTTGCTTGATTTCCTTTTTCTCATCTGTATATATATGAATTTTCTTTGAGTCTATCATCAAAACCTTCTGAGCCATCATATTCCCCCTTTTTTATGATGGCAAACTTGTGTATTTCTTTCCATATTTGTTTTCTTCTTTACCTTCTTTACTTCTGCACTTTTTCTTCTTTGCCGCAATCTCTCATAACTTTACATGTTATCTGCAGATAGAGTACACATACGACAACAAGTAGTGAACCATGCCTTCACTTTATCAATCATCACAACTACTTTATATGTTCTCCTACTTCCCGACACAAAGTTGTAAGAAAAAAAAACTTTTGAAATTTGTGTTATAAAACAAATTATTTCATTAATGGTAAAATGAATATTTTAAAGTTAAATTATTATCAAATATATGAATTTGTTATCCTTTTGAGTCTGATTACAAAAAATTTGAGCCATAAAAATTGAGATAGAACAATAGTAATCATATATATATATATATATATTATATATATATATATATATATATATTATATATATATATATATATATATATATATATACACACACACACATACATACACACACATTTCATGCTTTTCCCTCAAAATTAATTATTTATTCTCTAAATCATTTTTCAAATATGATATTATATACCAATTAATAAGGTCTATGTGTTAAAATAGTCATGCTAATCATTAATTTTTAATAGGCATGTGTAGTCTAAATAAAGTGAAGGTAGAGAATAATATAAATTTACCGTCTATAAGTAATGCCGTAATATAATTAACACATAGTGCAACTCAAAGATATTTCTTGTTCTTCTATTTAATTTGTGCAAAAATGGAAGCAAGGAGGCCAGGGACTATGGACCAAGCATTTGGAATGATGAGTTTGTGCAATCACAAGCTAGCATTTATGTTAGTAAAATCACTCAACTTAGATTTTTATATCAATAAAATCACTCAACTTAGACATTTGTATCATTATTTTTTTTTTGTTTCATATAAAATATACCTTACAAATAAACAAAATTGAAAAACTAATTTAATTTTTTATGGAAAACTTCTTTAGTGAAACAAATACTCTTTATCTTAATATACTTATTTCTAAATAAAAAGAAACAATTAGGAGTTATATTTATTGGTCCACTAGTGTATCTATTTTTGAGAATTAACACAAACAAATTATCGATGAAATTTGTATTCACAAATCTAATTATGACTCATTAGAGAATAAAAGTACTAAATAATATTTAAAATTATGACCTCAATTAACTTTCTAAATATATTGTAACGGACAACTTTTCTTTAAGAATGCAAAAATTCAAAAACAGTGATCTAATAAAATTTGTCTTTTTTGTTTTGTAACTTTTTTTCAAAAAATAAAAAAATAAATAAATAATGTTATATATTATTGTACTTCTACATTTAAGCTTAAAATTATTTTGGCTTTGTTAGTTTTGATATTTTTTTATAACGTCAAAATTTTTCAACTTAATTTTTTGCTTTAACAAGTCAATTTGTGTAAATGTTTTTTTTAAATGATAATAATAATAATGTCATATACATGCCTTAATATTAAAAAAGTATGTATTTCATTAATTAAGTTTGTTCCTAGAGTTTAGTAACAATTTTTAAAAATTTTATTCATTTATAGGGTGCATATTTATATGACATAAAAAATAATATTTTTTTAACTATATCAATTGTTTTTTAGTGATAAATTTAGTTAAATGATTTTATTGATATAAAAGTCTAAGTTAAGTGATTTTATTGATATAAAATAAAGTTTAACGACTTTGTTAAATAAATTTTCAAAATTGAGTGACCTTTTGAGATATTAAATCATAAAGTGCTAGTACACTGTGTTCAAACCAGAAAATATATGATATTACTAGTGAGGGAAAAAAACAGAAATCAGAAATTCTTAAAAGAAGAAAAGAATAAACACTTGTCAGTAATAAAGTGTTACTGTCACGACCCAATTCGGGGACGCGACTGGCACCCACATTTACCCTCCTATGTGAGCGAACCAACCCATCTAAACCTTAACATTTCAATATAATATCAACAGAAAATAATGCGGAAGACTTAAACTCATAGATAAAACAACTCAACTATTATTATCATCCCCAAAATCTGGAAGTCATCATCACAAGAACATCTATGATCAATTTACTAAACTAAACTATCTAAGAATGTCTAAGAAGCTAAAAATACATAAGAAACTAGTCCATGCCGGAAGTCAAGGCATCAAGACTTATAGAAGAAGATCCAGTCCAAGCTAGAAGTGTTAGCTCACCCTGAGATCCGGTATGACGAAATCTGGCCCGAGTTACTGTTGTGTTGAAGTTGACGGAACGTTTGCTGCATAACACAAGTAACAAAGAGGAAAACATAAAAGTAGGGGGGTCAGTACAACCACACGTACTGAGTAGATATCATCGGCTAACTCAAAATAGGGAACAATATATATCAATAATAATGTAAATCAACTACAATACTCAACATGTAGCAACATCAATTACTTTATCATTAACAATTACCGTCAAGTTCACACATGAGGACTCAAGCCTCGATACCATACTCATTTGGGAATTAAGTTCATTAGATTGAGTATATTCATTATCTTTCAAGATCCATTATCTTTCTTCCTCTTGTGTCGGTACGTGACACTCCGCTCCTCTAATTCTATCCTGGTGCCGGAACGTGGCACTCCGATCCTCATATACTATCCTGGTACCGGAACGTGGCACCCGATCCATATACTATCCTGGTGTCGGAACGTGACACTCCGATCCTCATATTCTATCCTGGTGTCGGAACGTGACACTCCGATCCTCATATTCATTCTATCCTGGTACCGGAACGTGGCACCCGATCCATATTCTATCCTGGTGTCGGAACGTGACACTCCGATCCTCATATTCATTCTATCCTGGTACCGGAACGTGGCACCCGATCCCCTAATTCATCAAGCCTTCTTTCACACTAAGGCATCCTCATTATCATTATATAATATATCAAGCGAATTAGGGTTCTTCCAAGATTTGGGATTCAATAGCTTCATCATGCTTTGTTAATTCATCACAATTTCATAATCATAATCATGCAAGCATACAATTTAAGCACATAGCAGGGTTTACAATACTATCAACACATAATATTCACTATTAAGAGTTCACTACGATTATCGTAATATAAAAACCATAACCTACCTCCACAGAAGACTAGTGATCAACAAGCAAATTCCCAAGCTCCTATTTTCTCCTCCCTCTCGATCGATTTCTGCCTCTCTTTCTGTTCTTTCTCTTTTGTTTTATTCAAACCCTCTTTCCTTTACCCTAATTACGATATAATTAAGTGTAAAAGAGGACAATAAAACCCCCTAATTAACTTAAGGTTACTTCTTTTAACCCCTAAGTAATTAGACTTATAAATGTTAACCCTCAATCTTTATAATTAAGGAAAGAATAGTCAAAAACGACCCTTAAAACGTGTGGAGAAATCCTAAACTGTCTGGGACTGCGTGACCTGTGACGGGCCGTCGTGCCTGCGACGGTCCGTCACGATGGCCGTCGCCTCCTCCCAGATTTCAGGTGGTCTGCGACGGCCCGTCACCCCTGTGACGGTCCGTCCTGCACCTCCGTCCTGACGGTCAGAAACTCGTTTTCTTGCACCAAATTCTCAAAAGTTGAAGTGTTTTGCAACGGAACCTCACGACGGTTCGTCGTGGATGTGACGGCACGTCCTGCAGGTCCGTCACAATTTACAGAGAGTCGATTTTCAGTACCCAATTTCAAAATTCTAAGTGCCATGGGACGACACTCCCTCGACGGGCCGTCGTGACCACGACGGTCCGTTGTGACCCTCGTCGTCCCAGCCAGTTTTTCCAGAAATGGACTCTGTTGCTCAAAACGACTAAACAGGTCGTTACAGTTACCTAAGCTGAAAAAGAGACCAGAGAGAATTAGAAATCAAACTTTATATATTTCTTAAAATCTAAGATAGTATTTCATTAATTAATTGACCCTGCTGTATATTTTTTTCGTTCTTAATTAATTAATTAATAAAATTACAGAGGTATCAAGGGAGTGCTTAGTTTGTATGAAGCTTCATACCTTTCCATTGAAGATGAAAGCATTATGGACAAGGCACGAAAATTCTCTATTCATAATATGAAGAAATATCTAAAGCAAAAAATGGATGAAAATAACATTCTAGTTAAACAAGTGAGCCATGCTTTGGAAATGCCACTACATTGGAAGCTGCAGAGACTGGAGGCAAGATAATGTGTATGAACAATCAGAATGTTTTAACCCCGTTCTACTTCAGCTTGCTAAATTGGATTTCAATATGCTCCAAGCTATATATTTTGGATGAACTTAAACATCTTTCAAGGTTAGTTTTATATATATATATATACACTTCTTCGAATTCATATTAAATGAATTGTTCGGACTTTTTTAAGTTCGAAATAAGTATATCATTCAAAGTTCAAGAGAATTGTTGGGATTTTTTTTTATTTATTACCTTCATTTAATTAATAATCAGGTTCTTTTTTAACAAAAAACATGAATATTATTGTTTATAAATTTTCACCTTTTTCTTGTTTTCTTAGGTGGCACGAAAATATAAATCTAGTAGAGATGATGGGGTTTACAAGGGATGGATTAGTGGAAATTTTTTTCTGGAATGTGGGATTTGCTTTTGAACCAAAATTTTGGTTCTGTCGAAAATGGATAACAAAATTTGGTGAATTAATAACAATCATTGACGACATGTATGAGCTTCATGGTGAGCTTGTGCTATTCACTGATATGGTTGACAGGTTTGTTTCACAATAATATGATATTATCATCGCAAAACAAATTACTCATAACTCATATGACTAATTTGTTTAGCAAAGATATCATAGCAAATAGCAAATTACAGTAGTATTCCCTCCATCTCATATTAAATGAACATCTTCTAAAAATATTTGTTTATTGCTTTACTTACTAAATTAGAATGAAATTGACTAATTCTTTTCCCATTTTACCCTTATAATAATTAATATGAAATTTGAAAGTTTAAACAAACTTTGAAGATCCAATAACTTTTTTTTGTCAAGAGGATAGTCAATATGAACAAAGGGCAATATAATAAGTTAATTAATCTATTAATGATTTCTTAATTACAATGTAAAATGTAAAACATAAAGTGCCCATCTCTATATATTTTATATGATACATTGATATCTAATTATATATTTAAATATGAGGGATATATTATTTGATTCAATTATTTTGATTTAAACATATTCCCTCCTTCGTTCACAATTGTTTGTTGTTGACATCCAATTTTGACCCTCCACGATTTGATTAAATTTTAAAAGCTTCTTAGATCTTAAACAAATGAAATTAATGGATTTTATCTATGAAATAGAAATTAAAAAAAAATCTGCCTTTCCCACATCATTTCTCAAACAATTTTCAATTTTCAATAGTTCCACATCATTTCTCAAACAATTTTCAATTTTCAATAGTCCCACATCGGCATTTTATCCCTTTTGAGGATTTTTGGGTCTCTATATAAACTCACTTCATTCAATATTTTAAAAAAGGGGAAAAAAAGAGGGAAGACAAAAGAATACTCCTAAAATTTGGAGAATTCTTGATTCCCATAGTTCAAAAAATTTTAAAGTGTTTTTGTGGTTTTTTGAGTTGAGGAGGTGGAGTCGTCTCGTTCAAACTCGTAGTTCCGGTTCGCTGCCCAGAACCAGGTAAATTTTTTCTTAGCCTTGTTTTATTTAATTCGTAGCTCTTTTATGCTTTTTTGTTTATTATATATGCTTAGCTTTGTTTTAGTAGTCATGTGTTAGACTTTGGTTTGATTTTTAGTAGTTAATAATGTTTATTTTGTAACTATTGTTTTACTTATTTTCCGAGATGTTTTTCCAATAATCTTCCAATCTCATGTCTTTGTTTTCATGTTTCACTTATGTGTTTCTTGACTAAAATGTAGGCTTTCTAGTTAGTAAAAAATTAGGATTTATTGAGCTAGTTTTTCTTTATATACATATATCCGATTATAGCCTTGAATATAGGGATTGTCTTTTTTTTGTATAAATCGCTTTAGTTGCTGCTAATGCTTTATCATTTCATATTAATGAGGACGGTTCTTTGTTAATGTTCATGTACCTTTAAAATTACTAGTTGTTCTTTTACTGAGAATACACTTCTGTAGTGCATATCTTAAGATATTTAACTTAATGCATAGCAATTTTCTCTTATCTTAGGAGTGGATTTAAGCTCTGTGATTGAATTTTAGATTATTATGTGTCTATTTGATATGTGTGGTTAAAGTTGTGGGGTTTGGTATATCCATGTTTATCTTTCTTTGAAAATTCCATGCCCGTTTGAAGTGGTTCGCCTATGAGATTTGACATATTATTGTCACTAAGCTAGATGATTTGATTATTCTTTTCATCCAAATAACTTGCAGAATATTTCTGAAATTTTTGATCAGTTGCTAATTTTTATTTCATTCTGTGCATGTACCTCTATCTTATTTGAGTCCATTCGGACTCCCTTCTCTTTCATTATTCCTCTTCTTGAGTTGATCTTCTTTGGAGTTGTGAGAGGGAGTCATGTTATTGGGTTAAACACCCAAAAATCAGCAGCAACGACATTTCCAAAGAGCTAAAACGGAGAGCAAAATTGGGTCCATTTTTGCAGCAGTTTCAGCAGTCCCCTAAGGGCTGGAAATTGCACTTTTTTGGCTTAAAAGTTCAGAAATTGCACCAACAGCAGCAATTTGCAGCAGCCAAATAAAGGCTAAAAGTTTGGGCGAAAATTTTAGTTTTCCCTCATCTTGTTTATTATCGTGTTGTTTAGTTTAGTTTCTCTTTATCTCTTATTATTGTGTGTTGTGTTTGTTAATTGTTTATTTATTGTTATTAACTTAGATGAATTCTTTGGAGGTTTTCAAATGGTTGTTCTATTTCGTTAATTGTCTACTTTAAGTTTTCGAAACTCATTTATAAGTTAAATAGCTTAAGCTTATTAGAACAACTTAAGAACTTTTTATGTTCTTTCATAGTTATTAGAAAGCTTTGAATCCATGTTTACGAGTTTGAACTAACTATTTAGTTCAAATTTTTGAATAGGATAAAATTGTTAAGTTTCTCAAAATATGTGTTAGGTCTTCTAATAACTTAAAACTTTGTATGATGACTTGAGGATTTCCTTTATATCCTTTCATAGTTATTAAAAAAGGTTATTTATTCCATGTTATGAGTTTGAATAAATTATATATGATTCAAAACTTGAATATGGATAGAAGTTTCAAGATAAATTTTGAGACTTTTAGAAGTATCAAAGATTTATATTTAAGTTCTCAACAAGAATTTTTGAGTAGTTTGAAATAAATAAATAAATAATTAAGGTTTTTTTGAAGTATTCTTAAGATTTTTCTTAAAATTAGCCAACTTTGAAATTCGTCGGTCAACCGCGTGTTAGCGGATTTTCTAAGGTGCCTAAACCCTTCCTTAGAGAATTATTTGAACCCTTACCCAAAACTCTGATTTTATGTTTTCTTTTAAACTTTTTATTTATTTATTTATTTATTTATTTGGTTTTCTTAATTTTTCCTAAAAGATTAAGTGGCGACTTCCTAAAATTAAACATTTTCCAAAATTGGCCAAAGTTGCGAAATCGGCTTCGAAACCCTTCAGTTTTCGAAATCGGGTCGTAACATTTGTCAGGATAAGGACATGCGCAATTTTCAACGAAAATATAATACAAGGTGTAATTTGATAAATGTAACCCTACTATAGCAAGAATATCAAAAGTCTACATAACTTTTCAATTGAACAAAACGAAGTAACAATTGATTTTGGACATCATTTTTCAGTATACTATCAAACATTTGTGGACGATAGGAGTATGTATACCTATGCTATGTATGCACATAAAGTAGAGAATAAAATTCAAATGGCTTAAGTCATCGATAACTTCTTAAAGTTGTCCGCATAATTCATTTAGACATCTTAACTAGGACTTGTACCTATTGAACACCTAAATTGCTCAAAATATGTACCTATTGACATTTTCATTTTTTTAAAAAAAAAAAAACTAGATATAAAATGTGTTTAAAATAATTTTATAAAAATTTATTTTTTTTTTATAATTTTTGGAGGCCCAGTGCCACATGTCTTTTTTTAAATAGTTGTTTTCTCATGTCAGCACAAGTGTATCAAACACTTTTCATATTTTTTTATTGATTATCAAAAAATGTCTAATAAGAATAATTTTGAATTGATAATAGTGTTCAATAGGTACTAATTTTAATTGAGGTATCTAAGTGAATTACGGGGACAATGACTTAAGCCTTTTAACTTTTTTCCAAAAGAACAGAACATTTTGAAAGAACAATAATTTCACCTTTGATATTACCAAAATTAAATTGCGTTATTACACATATATTAAAAGTGTCAAAAATAATAAGCGTTCTTTTCTTAATTAGTGTTTTCTGTTGGGTATGTAGCAAGAATTGATGGGAAATAGAGGGAAGGAGAGGAATTTGAAAGGTTTAGAACTTGAAATGTTGGGAACTTGAAAAGTCCTCTAATGCTTTATTGAAAAAGGCAATAGTCCATCATCGGTAATGGAAAGGAAAATAGGAGAGTTTAAATAAATAAACACTCCTATTAATTGTTAAAAGGGTTGGAAAGATGGACCCCCCTCGCGTCGTCATCGTCGTCGCTCGCTCGCTTCGGCTTCGGCTTCGGCTTTGGCAAATGATCGAGAGATAATTTTTTGGACAAAATTTATTTTAATTATTTATTAATTAATTTAAATGGCCAAAAATTATTTTCAATAAATTAGTTGATAACAGAATTTAACCGAAATGTTTTCAACTTTTTAGTTAACCCGACCCGACTCGAATCCGCGCGAGTGACCCGTTTTAAATTCCGTTATATTCAAAATTTCCTGCCATGACTGTTCTGAAAGTTTGCAACTTTCAGGAACAGTCAATACCATTTGAAAGTTTGCAACCTTTCATTAATGGTCGTGTTAATTCTGAAAGGGTTGCAACCTTTCAGAATATATTCTTCTTGCCTATAAATACCATTCAGTCTTCAGAATATTTCTAACGAATTTTGTGATCTTCCTTCTTCTTAAAAACACATATTTCTTCGTGTACTTTCCTGCTGTGGATTGATTCGCTGACAGTAGAGTTTTTGGTATCTATACTCTACTGATTAAAATCATTTTACCCTGGGAGGTTATATTCCAAATCAAACCTCGGATACTAGAGGGGAATAATTTCCTTAAGGGGACACTGTGAATTCAGTGGACTTGATTTTCTTCCTAAATTTTCAATAAGGGTATTCCAGATTTTGGTACGTTTTTACAGATTAAATTATTTTTTACAAATAAATTTCTGTTCATCTTATTTACTGGTTATAAAAGTTCTCAGTTACTTCGTGTTTCTGAATGATTTATTAGAACCAGTAATTTCTAATTTTATAACACGGATTGGAAACAATCTTAAGGAAATTATTAAATCTGTGTTTCTGGTGGAGACAAAAATCTTTGTGATTTTATACTCCTTTAAGTCTGCAATTATATTTTTATTGCTTACTTATATTGTATCAATTTTGTTTATCAGAAATGGAAAATACTGGTGTTACAGTGGCTGTTGCTGCACCAACCCGACCTCTTGTATCACAAGCAGAGAAACTGGGTAAATTCACAGGTGTGAATTTTAAAGGATGGCAGCAACGAGTATTTTTCTGGCTTACCACTCTTGGTCTGCAGAAATTTACAAGTGAAGACACTCCAGTTCCTGCTGATGATATGTGTCACGACCCAAATCGGGGACGCGACTGGCACCCACATTTACCCTCCGATGTGAGCGAACCACCCCATCTAAACCTTAACATTTCAAGATATTTCAAGAGAAAATAATGCGGAAGACTTAAACTCATTAATAAAAACAATTCAAAACTATTATTATTATCCCCAAAATCTGGAAGTCATTATCACAAGAACATCTATCTCAATTTACTAATCTAAGAATGTCTAAAAAGCTAAAAACAAGTAAAAACTAGTCCATGCCGGAAGTTCAAGGCATCAAGACTTGAAGAAGAAAATCCAGTCCAAGCTAGATGCATTAGCTCACCCTGAATTTCCGATGGAGTGAAGACTGGCTTGATCTACTGCTGAGTCGAAGTTGACGGAACGTTTGCTGCATTACCCAAATAACAAAAAGGAAAACATAAAAGTAGGGGGTCAGTACAACCACACGTACTGAGTAGATATCATCGGTTAACTCAAAATAGGGAACAATATATATCAACAATAATGTAAATCAACTAAAATACTCAACATGTAGCAACATCAATTTCTTTATCATTAACAATTACCGTCAAGTTCACACATGAGGACTCAAGCCTCGATACCATACTCATTTGGGAATTAAGTTCATTAGATTGAGTATATTCATTATCTTTCAAGATCCATTATCTTTCTTCCTCTTGTGTCGGTACGTGACACTCCGCTCCTCTAATTCTATCCTGGTGCCGGAACGTGGCACTCCGATCCTCATATACATTCTATCCTGGTACCGGAACGTGGCACCCGATCCTCATATTCTATCCTGGTGTCGGAACGTGACACTCCGATCCTCATATTCATTCTATCCTGGTACCGGAACGTGGCACCCGATCCTCATATTCTATCCTGGTGTCAGAACGTGACACTCCGATCCTCATATTCATTCTATCCTGGTACCGGAACGTGGCACCCGATCCCCTAATTCATCAAGCCTTCTTTTATACTAAGGCATCATCAATCTTATTATATAATATATCAAGCGAATTAGGGTTCTTTCAAGATTTGGGATTCAATAGCTTCATCATGCTTTGTTAATTCATCACAATTTCATAATCATAATCATGCAAGCATACAATTTAAGCACATAGCAGGGTTTACAATACTATCAACACATAATATTCACTATTAAGAGTTCACTACGATTATCGTAATATAGAACCATAACCTACCTCCACCGAAGAATTGATCAAGCAAGAATTTTCCCCAAAGCTTTGCTATCCTCTTTGTTTTCTCTCTTTCTCGTTCGACTCCTCCCTTTCTCTTGGTTCTTTCTGTTTGTTTTATTCAAACCCTCTTTCCTTTACCCTAATTATCATATAATTAAGACTAAAAGAGGACAATAAAACCCACTAATTAACTTAAGGTTACCTCTTTTAACCCCCAAGTAATTAGACTTATTAATATTAACCCTCAATCTTTATAATTAAGGAAAGAATAGTCAAAAACGACCCTTAAAACGTGTGGAGAAATCCTAAACTGTCTGGGACTGCGTGACCTGTGACGGGCCGTCGTGCCTGCGACGGTCCGTCACGATGGCCGTCGCCTCCTCCCAGATTTCAGGTGGTCTGCGACGGCCCGTCACCCCAGTGACGGTCCGTCCTGCACCTCCGTCCTGACGGTCAGAAACTCGTTTTCTTGCACCAAATTCTCAAAAGTTGAAGTGTTTTGCAACGGAACCTCACGACGGTTCGTCGTGGATGTGACGGCACGTCCTGCAGGTCCGTCACAATTTACAGAGAGTCGATTTTCAGTACCCAATTTCAAAATTCTAAGTGCCATGGGACGACACTCCCTCGACGGGCCGTCGTGACCACGACGGTCCGTCGTGACCCTCGTCGTCCCAGCCAGTTTTTCCCGAAATGGACTCTGTTGCTCAAAACGACTAAACAGGTCGTTACAATAGATACCAATTTACCCATCGTTCGTCCCCGAACGATCAAAAGAAGAAAAACAATGGCGGAAAGGGAGTACCTGAATCTGTAAACAGATGTGGGTATTTTTCTTGCATATCTGCCTCCTTCTCCCAAGTAGCCTCTTCAACCGGTCGATTCTTCCATTGCACTTTGATGGATGCAATCTCCCTCGACCTCAGTTTGCGAACTTCTCTATCTAATATAGCAACCGGTTCCTCTTCATAAGTCAAGTTCTCATCCAACAAAACTGAATCCCAACGGATAATGTAGTTTCCATCTCCGTGGTATCTCTTCAACATAGATACATGAAACACCGGATGTACTCCGGACAGCCCTGGGGGTAAGGCTAATTCATAAGCCACCTCCCCTATTCTCTTAAGCACTTCAAATGGTCCAATATACCTTGGACTTAACTTACCTCTTTTTCCAAACCGCATCACCCCTTTCATGGGCGAAACCTTCAACAAGACTTGTTCACCTTCCATGAACTCCAAGTCTCTAACCTTTCGGTCTGCATACTCCTTTTGTCTACTTTGAGCCGCCAAAAGCTTTTCTTGAATAGCTTTCACCTTCTCCATAGAATCTCTCAACAGATCAGTCCCCCAAGGTCTAACTTCAAAGGCATCAAACCAACCAATGGGAGATCTACACCTCCTCCCATACAATGCTTCAAATGGAGCCATGTCAATACTGGAGTGATAGCTATTATTGTATGAAAACTCTGCCAAAGGTAAAAAGCTATCCCAATGGCCACCAAACTCTATCACACAGGCGCGAAGCATATCCTCCAAAACTTGAATCGTTCGCTCAGACTGACCATCTGTCTGAGGATGAAATGCAGTACTAAGGTCTAACCTAGTACCTAATTCAGCATGCAACGTTCTCCAAAACTTAGAAGTAAACTGCGTACCTCTATCTGATATAATGGAGAGTGGAACTCCATGCAACCGAACGATCTCTGAGATGTAGATCTTGGCTAACTTCTCTGCATTATAGGTCACCTTGACAAGAATGAAGTGAGCGGACTTAGTTAACCTATCAACAATCACCCAAATGGAGTCATACTTACCCAATGTCTTTGGAAGACCAACCACGAAGTCCATCGCGATTCTCTCCCACTTCCATTCAGGAATGGGCATCCTCTGAAGTGTTCCTTAGGGCCTCTGGTGTTCATACTTTACTTGTTGACAATTTGGACACTTGGCAACAAACTCAACAATATCTCGCTTCATTCTACTCCACCAGAAGTGTTGCTTTAGGTCGCGATACATCTTGGTTGCACCAGGATGTATAGAATATCCGGAACTATGGGCCTCTGTCAGAATAGTGGTGATCAAATCATCGATGCGGGGTACACATACTCTTCCCTTAATCCTCAAAACACCTTCCCCATCGATTATTGCTTCCTTAGCCTCTCCTTGCAACACTTTATCTCGAATTCGCCTTAGTTTCTCATCGTCACACTGTTTCCCCTTAATCTGATCAAGGAAAGAGGATTTTGCCTCTACACAAGCTAACAATCCTCCCTTCTCATTTATTTCTAACCTCATAAGGTCATTAGCCAAAATCTGCACTTCTCTAGCCAATGGGCGTCTAGAAGCTTGCAAATGAGCTAGACTTCCCATGCTTCCGGCCTTTCTACTGAAGGCATCTGCCACAACATTCGCCTTTCCCGGATGATACAAGATAGTGATGTCGTAGTCCTTTAGTAGTTCCATCCATCTCCTCTGTCTCAAGTTCAAGTCCTTCTGAGTGAAGACATACTGTAGGCTACGATGGTCCGTATAGACTTCACACTTAACCCCATACAAATAGTGTCTCCATTGCTTTAGTGCAAATACTACCGCGGCCAACTCCAAATCATGGGTCGGATAGTTACGTTCATGCATTTTTAATTGCCTCGAAGCATAAGCAATCACATTCTTCTCTTGCATTAGCACTGCACCCAACCCAGAATAGGATGCATCACAATAAACAATGAAGTTTTTGCCCTCTACCGGCAAGGTGAGGATAGGCGCGGTAGTCAACAAAGTCTTAAGCTTCTGAAAGCTTTCCTCACATTCATCTGACCATACAAATGGAACATTCTGCTTAGTCAAGTTCGTCAATTGGGAAGCAATGGAAGAGAATCCCTTGACGAATCGGCGGTAGTAGCTAGCTAACCCCACAAAACTCCTTATTTCTGACACGTTTGTAGGTCTTACCCAATTCTTTACCGTCTCAATCTTAGATGGATCTACCATCACTCCATCCTTAGAAACCACGTGCCCCAAGAAGGACACTGAATCTAGCCAAAACTCACACTTGGAGAATTTCGCATGAAGCTTTTTCTTCTCAACAACTCTAACACCAATTTCAAATGCTCCTCATGTTCTTTCTTACTTTTGGAGTATATCAGTATATCATCAATAAACACAATCACAAAGAGATCCAAATATGGCTTGAAAATCCCGTTCATCAAGCTCATGAAGGCAGCAGGGGCATTCGTAAGACCAAAAGACATTACCACAAATTCATAATGCCCATACCTAGTTCGAAAAGCAGTCTTTGGCACATCCGTTGCTCGTATTTTCAGTTGGTGATAACCGGACCTCAAGTCAATTTTAGAGAAGACACAAGCACCTTGTAACTGATCGAACAAGTCATCAATGCGAGGAATGGGGTACTTGTTCTTAATAGTTACCTTGTTCAACTGTCGGTAATCTATGCACATTCGGAAACTCCCATCTTTCTTCTTCACAAACAAAACCGGAGCACCCCAAGGAGATGCACTTGGTCTAATGAAGCCTTTGCTCAACAACTCTTGAAGTTGAGCCTTTAATTCTCTTAACTCCGCGGGAGCCATTCTATACGGGGGTATAGAAATGGGGCGAGTACCGGGTTCCAAATCAATGCAGAAGTCTATATCCCTATCTGGTGGCATACCGGGAAGATCTGCAGGGAACACATCCAAAAACTCACAGACTACCGAAACTGACTCAATCGATGGTACTTGAGTAGTGTCATCCTTAAGATGTGCCAAGAAAGCTAGACAACCCTTACTAACCATCTTCTGAGCACGAATAAAGGAGACGATACGCACCGGATTGGGAGTGTAGTCACCCTCCCATACTAACTGATCTGCCCCAGGCTTGGCTAACGTCACTGTTTTAGCATTACAATCCAAAATCGCAAAGTTTGGAGAAAGCCAAGTCATACCCAGAATTACATCAAAGTCACCCATTTCTAAAATAACCAAATCTACATAAGTGTTGCTCCCCACAAAATTCACCAAACAAGACCTATACACTTTTTCGACTATCACAGACTCACCCACCGGAGTAGAAACACGAATAGGCATGTCAAGTAATTCACAATGTAAATTTAGACCGTTAGCAAATGATGAAGATACATAAGAAAACGTGGAGCCAGGGTCAAATAACACAGATGCCATGCAATCACAAAACAAAAAGATTACCTGTGATAACAGCATCAGACGCCTCCGCTTCAGATCTCCCAGGGAAAGCATAACAATGGGCCCCATTATTCGTCTGTCCGTTGCCCCTACCATGTTGTGTAGTAGTGGCTCCGTTTTGCCCTTCACCTCTGCCGTTTTGGTGACCACCATTACCTCGGCCCCACGCCCTTCAGAATAACGACCTCTACCATTACCACCTCTTCCTCTAGCCATTGGGGGTCTGTAACTCTGGTTTGGACAGTACCTCTTAATGTGCCCAATCTTCCACACCCATAACATTCTCTGGGTTCACGCGTCGGCCTCTCAGAGAAGTGTTGACCGTTCTGAGGTGGACCCCCAACTACAGTCTGTAGTGAAGACTGTATTGGTTGATTTGAGTGACCTCCGGAGTTCTGTCCTCTAGAATAAGAACCATTATACTCACCTCCCCTTCGGAACCTCTTTGATGTCGATGTCGTGGTGAAGTCATCTGGTTTCACTCCTTCCACCTCAATCACAAAGTCTACCACCTCTTGGAAGGATGTTGCCGTTGCCGCTATCTGTAAGGCTAAAATCCGCAATTCTGACCTCAACCCCTTCACAAAACGGCGGATCCGTTCTTGTGGACTGAAACAGAGTTGGGTGGCATATCTGGATAGTGCGCGAAATTTAGCCTCGTATGCATTAACCGTCATTCTACCTTGCTCCAGACTCAAGAACTCATCCCTCTTTCTATCTCTCAAAGTCCTTGGGATATATTTCTCCATAAACAGGGTAGAGAATGATTCCCAAGTCATTGGTGGTGCCTCTGTTGGTTGACACTCCACATGTGAACGCCACCACATTTTGGCGTTCCCTTGGAACTGATAGCTCACGAACTCAACGCCAAACCGTTCTACTATCCCCATCTTGTGTAGTAGCTCATGACAATCAACCAGAAAATCATAAGCATCCTCAGATTCTGCACCCTTGAAGACTGGAGGTTTCAATTTCAAGAACTTACTAAAAAGTTCATGTTGATCGTTTGTCATAATAGGCCCAGTAGTCAGACGTGGAAATGTGCCTATTCCCAATGTTGCATCTATGCGGGGAGCCATAGTAGCCGCATGTCGTATCTCTGAAACCGGAGGTGTTGGTGCAGAAACCACTGGAGGTGCTTGACCCTGATCAGACAACCCGCTAAGATAAGCAAGTACTTGGTTGATCATCTCTGGGGTAGGTTGGGGTGGCATTTCCTCATTCTGCCCTTGTTAAGTTTCCCCTTCCTCACCCTCTCTTACTACATCCTCAGTCGGTGGAGGAGTCACCGCCCTAGTATCAGATGGGCTAGGGGCTCGTCCTCTTCCTCTAGAGGACGTCCTCCCACGACCTCTTCCACGGCCTCTTGCCGTTGTTCTTCCTCGAGCCACAGCCCCAGTGGCTGGCTCTGTCGTTTCATGTCTTTCCGTTGTCGCTGCTGGTGCGGTCGTTGCTCTAGTTCTAAACATCTGCGAAATAGAGTGAAGATGGTCAGATACCAATTTGTATCACCTAGATACCAATTGGACTCAAGTAGTAGCACGAAAGAAAGAATGAAAGAATGGAATTTTCCTAAAGTCTTACAGCCTCTCAAGGAAAAGTAAAGGCGTCCCCCTACCGTTCCTTAAGACTCTACTAGACCTGTTCTTGTGTGATGAGACCAATGAACCTAATGCTTTGATACCAAGTCTGTCACGACCCAAATCGGGGACGCGACTGGCACCCACATTTACCCTCCGATGTGAGCGAACCACCCCATCTAAACCTTAACATTTCAAGATATTTCAAGAGAAAATAATGCGGAAGACTTAAACTCATTAATAAAAACAATTCAAAACTATTATTATTATCCCCAAAATCTGGAAGTCATCATCACAAGAACATCTATCTCAATTTACTAATCTAAGAATGTCTAAAAAGCTAAAAACATGTAAAAACTAGTCCATGCCGGAATTTCAAGGCATCAAGACTTGAAGAAGAAGATCCAGTCCAAGCTAGACGCATTAGCTCACCCTGAATTTCCGATGGAGTGAAGACTGGCTTGATCTACTGCTGAGTCGAAGTTGACGGAACGTTTGCTGCATTACCCAAATAACAAAAAGGAAAACATAAAAGTAGGGGGTCAGTACAACCACACGTACTGAGTAGATATCATCGGTTAACTCAAAATAGGGAACAATATATATCAATAATAATGTAAATCAACTACAATACTCAACATGTAGCAACATCAATTTCTTTATCATTAACAATTACCGTCAAGTTCACACATGAGGACTCAAGCCTCGATACCATACTCATTTGGGAATTAAGTTCATTAGATTGAGTATATTCATTATCTTTCAAGATCCATTATCTTTCTTCCTCTTGTGTCGGTACGTGACACTCCGCTCCTCTAATTCTATCCTGGTGCCGGAACGTGGCACTCCGATCCTCATATACATTCTATCCTGGTACCGGAACGTGGCACCCGATCCTCATATTCTATCCTGGTGTCGGAACGTGACACTCCGATCCTCATATTCATTCTATCCTGGTACCGGAACGTGGCACCTGATCCTCATATTCTATCCTGGTGTCGGAACGTGACACTCCGATCCTCATATTCATTCTATCCTGGTACCGGAACGTGGCACCCGATCCCCTAATTCATCAAGCCTTCTTTTATACTAAGGCATCATCAATCTTATTATATAATATATCAAGCGAATTAGGGTTCTTTCAAGATTTGGGATTCAATAGCTTCATCATGCTTTGTTAATTCATCACAATTTCATAATCATAATCATGCAAGCATACAAATTAAGCACATAGCAGGGTTTACAATACTATCAACACATAATATTCACTATTAAGAGTTCACTACGATTATCGTAATATAGAACCATAACCTACCTCCACCGAAGAATTGATCAAGCAAGAATTTTCCCCAAAGCTTTGTTATCCTCTTTGTTTTCTCTCTTTCTCGTTCGACTCCTCCCTTTCTCTTGGTTCTTTCTGTTTGTTTTATTCAAACCCTCTTTCCTTTACCCTAATTATCATATAATTAAGACTAAAAGAGGACAATAAAACCCAACTAATTAACTTAAGGTTACCTCTTTTAACCCCCAAGTAATTAGACTTATTAATATTAACCCTCAATCTTTATAATTAAGGAAAGAATAGTCAAAAACGACCCTTAAAACGTGTGGAGAAATCCTAAACTGTCTGGGACTGCGTGACCTGTGACGGGCCGTCGTGCCTGCGACGGTCCGTCACGATGGCCGTCGCCTCCTCCCAGATTTCAGGTGGTCTGCGACGGCCCGTCACCCCTGTGACGGTCCGTCCTGCACCTCCGTCCTGACGGTCAGAAACTCGTTTTCTTGCCCAAATTCTCAAAAGTTGAAGTGTTTTTGCAACGGAACCTCACGACGGTTCGTCGTGGATGTGACGGCACGTCCTGCAGGTCCGTCACAATTTACAGAGAGTCGATTTTCAGTACCCAATTTCAAAATTCTAAGTGCCATGGGACGACACTCCCTCGACGGGCCGTCGTGACCACGACGGTCCGTCGTGACCCTCGTCGTCCCAGCCAGTTTTTCCCGAAATGGACTCTGTTGCTCAAAACGACTAAACAGGTCGTTACAATATGCCAGACAGGGAAAAATTTATGATTGTTGAAGCATGGAAACAGTCAGACTTCCTATGTAAAGGTTACATTTTGAGTGCTTTAGAGGATGACTTATATAATGTCTATAGTGCAATAACAACTTCAAAAGAGTTGTGGAATGCACTTGAGAAGAAATATAAGACAGAAGATGCATGCTTGAAAAAGTTTGTGGTCGCAAAGTTTTTAGACTATAAAATGACAGATAGTAAAACTGTTGGATCACAAGTGCAGGAACTTCAACTTATTCTCCATGATCTGATTGCTGAAGATATGGTAGTAAATGAAGCTTTTCAAGTGGCTGCAATGATCGAGAAGTTGCCTCCTTCGTGGAATAATTTCAAGAATTATCTAAAGCACAAGCGTAAAGAAATGAAGCTTGAAGATCTTGTGATTCGGCTCAAGATTGAGGAAGATAACAGAAATGCCGAAAAGAAGTCGCGTAAGATTTCAACAATCATTGGAGTTAATATTGTTGAAGAATCTCCTACCAAAGACAAAAAGAGAAAGAAGTCCAACGGGCAGAAGTCAGAACAGGCCAAGAAGAAATTCAAAGGCAACTGTTATAATTGTGGCAAGGCTGGTCATAGATCTTTTGATTGTCATGCTCCAAGAAAGGACAAAAACAAAGGCAAAGGCAAAAATCAAGCAAACATCGTGGAAAAAATGGAAGATGCAGATGACTTGTGCGCAATGATATTGGAGTGTAACTTAGTTGGAAATCCCAAGGAGTGCTTTCTCGACTCAGGTGCCACTAGACATATTTGCTCTGCAAAAGAAGCCTTTACAACATACACTCCTGCTGAGTACGATGAAGATTTATTCATGGGAAACACAGCAACAACAAGGATTGCAGGAACTGGCAAAGTAATGTTGAAAATGACATCCGGCAAAGTGTTGACTTTAAACAATGTTCTGCATGTCCCTACTATTAGGAAGAATTTAGTTTCTGCTGCACTACTCGTTAAGAACGGGTTTAAGTGTGTCCTAGTTAGTGATAAAGCTGTAATAAGTAAGAATGAAATGTTCATAGGAAAGGGCTATCTCAATGAGGGTCTTTTCAAACTAAATGTAATGGTTATTGACAGTATCAATAAAAATTCTGCTTCTGTTTACTTATTGGAGTTAAGTGATTTATGGCATGCCCGTTTGGGACATGTAAATTACAAAGCCTTGCAAAAATTTGTTAATTTAGAAGTATTGCCTGATTTTAAATGCGATAAGTCGAAATGTGAAATTTGTGTGGAAAGTAAGTTTGTTAAACATCCTTACAAGTCTGTTGGAAGAAATTCTAAAACTTTAGACTTAATTCACACAGATATATGCGATATGAAGTCAACACCATCTCGTGGTGGAAAAAAGTACTTTATAACTTTTATTGATGACTGCACTCGATTTTGTTATGTATACTTGCTTAATAGTAAGGATGAAGCAATTAATGCATTTAAGCAATACAAAATGAAGTGGAAAACCAATTGAATCTAAAGATAAAAATGATTCGGAGTGATAGGGGTGGAGAATATGAATCTCCTTTTGCAAAGATATGTTTGGAATATGGTATTATTCATCAAACTACTGCACCTTATACACCACAGTCAAATGGTTTGGCAGAACAGAAGAACAGAACATTAAAGGAAATGATGAATGCCTTAATGATCAATTTTGGTTCACCGCGAAATCTTTGGGGGGGAAGCCATTCTTACAGCTAATAAAATACTCAATAGCGTACCCCATCGAAAAACACAATCAATTCCATATGAGTTGTGGAAAGGAAGAAAACCCAACTTGAAATATTTTAAACTGTGGGGGTGTTTAGCCAAGGTAGAGGTTTCTTTACCTAAGAGGGTTAAAATTGGACCCAAAACAATAGATTGTGTCTTTATTGGATATGTTGTGAATAGTAAAGCCTGTCGATTCATGTTGATACGATAATTGAATCAGATAATGCAGAGTTTTTTTAAAACATTTATCCGTATAAAACTGAAAGTGAGTCAACAAGTGAAAGATCTAAACGACCACGAGAAGAATCAATGGAAAATATTCTAACTAGTGAGGAACCTAGGCGAAGTACTCGACAACGAAAATCTGTTTCTTTCGGACCAGATTTTGTAGCACTATTGCTTGAAAATGAGCCTCAAACATTTAAAGCAGCTATGTCTTCGTCAGAGTCAACTTATTGGAAAGAAGCAGTCAATAGTGAGATTGAATCAATTTTAAGCAATCACACTTGGGAATTGACTGATCTTCCTCCAGGAAATAAACCTTTAGGATCAAAATGGATCTTTAAAAGGAAAATGAAACCTGATGGGACTATTGACAAATATAAGGCTAGACTGGTAGTCAAAGGGTACAGACAAAAGGAAGGTCTGGACTAATTTGACACATATTCTCCAGTAACAAGGATAACATCAATTAGGATGTTAATAGCACTTGCAGCAGTGCATGATCTTAAAATCCACCAAATGGATGTAAAGACAACCTTCTTAAATGGAGAGTTAGAGGAAAAAATTTACATGGAACAACCTGAAGGGTTTATAGTTCCTGGTAAAGAAAAGAAAGTGTGCAGACTTGTGAAGTCACTTTATGGACTCAAGCAAGCACCCAAACAATGGCATGCTAAATTTGATCAAGTAATGTTAGCAAATGGATTCAAGATTAACGAATGTGATAAATGTGTTTACATCAAAAATGTTATGAATCATGAAGTCATTGTTTGTTTGTATGTTGATGACATGTTAATAATGAGTAAAGAAATTGATGATATAAATGCTACTAATCGCATGTTGTCCAACAAGTTCGATATGAAAGACTTAGGAGTTGCTGATTTGATCTTAGGGGTCAGGATTATCAAAACTCCCCAGGGACTAGCATTATCTCAATCTCATTATATTGAAAAAGTATTGGATAAGTTCAATTACTTGAATTTCAATGTAGTCAAAACTCCAATTGATTTAAGTTGTACATTTAAAAAGAATGAAGTTCAAAGTGACTCTCAATTGGAATATGCCAGAGTGTTGGGAAGTTTGATGTATATTATGAATTGCACACGACCAGATATAGCATGTGCTATTAGTAAACTGAGTCGGTACACTAGTAATCCGAATCAAACTCACTGGATGGCTATGAAACGTGTGTTGGGTTATCTAAAATAGACACAACATTATGCTTTGCATTATAATAAATATCCTGCTGTGATTGAAGGATATAGTGATGCAAATTAGATCACGGGTCAAATGATGTAAAATCCACGAGTGGTTATGTATTCATACTTGGTGGAGGAGCTGTCTCTTGGAAATCTTCCAAACAGACATGTATTGCTCGCTCCACAATGGAATCTGAATTCATTGCTTTGGATAAGGCTGGTGAAGAAGCAGAATGGCTCCGGAATTTCCTAGAGTATATTCCATTCTTGCCCAAACTTGTCGGACCAATTTGCATACATTGCGATAGTCAAGCAGCAATAGGTAGGGCAGGGAGCGTTATGTACAACGGGAAGTCTCGTCATATACGACGTAGACATAACACCATAAGACAACTGCTCTCTAGTGGAATTATCACAATTGACTATGTAAAGTCAAGCGATAATGTGTCAGATCCACTAACGAAAGGCCTAGTGAGAGAGGCAGTTGAAAGATCATCTAAGGGAATGGGTTTACGGCTTAGGACAAGTCAGCATGACGGTAACTCTATCTAGCAGACTGGAGATCCCAAGAGCTAGATTCAAGGAGAAAAATAAAGTTGTGGCTGACGGTTCGACATTGTCAAATAACTCAATCCATTCTCATGATGAAGACAATGTTCAGGAAAAGGTTAATACTTTAAGGCTTGTTAATGAGGTAATAAAGCTTAAAGTTTTTAATGATTTGCTAAGTTTGGTAGATTTGACCAAATAGTGTATCTACGAGATGACACGGTTAGAAATCACCTATGTGAGTGTGAAGTGGAAGCCGCTTCAAAGAGAATTTATGTCAAAAGCCTATTCTCTATACACTTATGAAACCAGGTGGTGTTCATGGCTGAAACGAACACAACCATAAGAATCATAAACAGTAAAGGGTTAATTGTGTGACATATGGTTGTCTAGGTATACACCAAAGTTCGACAGTTCAAAGATATCACATCTACCGATTGACCGAGTATATCCGACATATGTTCACTACGGAAAGTCCAAGGGGAAACCTACTTATCCAGATGCAATTAATCCTTGCTTGTAAAGTACACAATTGTCCGTGCATTCCTATGTTATAACTATTCCCCATCAATGTGGGGGATTGTTGGGTATGTAGCAAGAATTGATGGGAAATAGAGGGAAGGAGAGGAATTTGAAAGGTTTAGAACTTGAAAGGTTGGGAACTTGAAAAGTCCTCTAATGCTTTATTGAAAAAGGCAATAGTCCCTCATCGGTAATGGAAAGGAAAATAGGAGAGTTTAAATAAATAAACACTCCTATTAATTATTAAAAGGGTTGGAAAGAGGGACCCCCCTCGCGCCGCCGTCGTCGCTCGCTCGCTCGCTTCGGCTTCGGCTTCGGCTTTGGCTTTGGCTTTGGCTTTGGCAAATGATCGATCGAGAGATAATTTTTTGGACAAAATTTATTTTAATTATTTATTAATTAATTTAAATGGCCAAAAATTATTTTCAATAAATTAGTTGATAACAGAATTTAACCGAAATGTTTTCAACTTTTTAGTTAACCCGACCCGACTCGGATCCGCCCGAGTGACCCGTTTTAAATTCCGTTATACTCAAAATTTCCCGCCATGACTGTTCTGAAAGGTTGCAACTTTCAGGAACAGTCAATACCATTTGAAAGTAGGTAGTGGAAAAATATAAGGGATAATTATATAGAATAGCAAAGTAAGGTAGGTAGTGGAAAAATATAAGGGATAATTGTATAGAATAGCAAATTAATAATGTAAAATAAATATCGTTTGATTTATTTGTATTCTATAGCAAACTGTCTCTCAGTTGTCTCTCTCCCTCATATTCTCGCTCGCCACTCTCCCTCTCGCTCGCCTCTCTCGCTTTATACAATAGAATTGTATAAAAGGAAAATCACACCACACATCAGTTTAAGGGTTAATAGTACAATTTTTAGATCTATTTTCTTATACTACTAATTATAACATTTTATTTACAAGTATTAACAGATTAGTTTTAATTTATAAATTAATTAATTTTATATTATTAACTAATATATACTATATAATGTTATATAATTAATAGGTGAGAGAAATAATATTAATAAGAGACAATCAATTTATAATTATCTATTGCACTTTTTAAGGAATTTTTTCAACTTATCGCATGTCGATCCACACCTCACCTCACGTTGCTCTCAAATATCTTTTCATAAACATAGTAATTTATAATTGACAAGTTACATTTGAAAAACACTTAATACAGAAATAAATAACTAGCACACTTAATCAATATTCAGAAATTATAATTCATTAACTTAAAAGAAAAAATAAATCAAAATATAAGTTTTCCACAATAAAACAATCTAAATAAAAATAAATTATATCTTTTTTCAGAAGGGCAATTTGAACATGTCTTTCTATTGTGTTCCTGCCGACAACATGTATTGCACATAATTTTAGACCTTTTGAATTTCACGTCAACAAACCATTTTCAGTGTTCAAGTTGTGGCTCCCTATAGTTCTATTTGAACCAGACAACAATAAATTTATACTCTGACACTTTTTGAATTATATATTTTTCTGTTTCATCATAAATTATTCTGTCGGTATTAGATCACATAAAAGAACAAATAACTTTTTTATACAATTTCTTACCATTTTTATGCATACAAAATTTATACAAAAGTAAAAATACATATGTGTTTTTAAATAATTTCATATGTTATTACAGAATACAAAAGTAAAAACATATATGTCATATGAGTGTACAAATTTCATACAATTCTTATTCACTTATTTCTTACCTATTTCATGTCAAAAGTTATTAATTAGTGATCATGCCACTAGAATATCAAAATAATTCCAACTTAATAATATTAATTGAAATTTCTTTGACAAACAATATATCAAATTCATTACATTATTATTCTCAAAATTCATTACAATATGACGCCAAAAAAATAAAAAAATTCAAACAAATCAGAAATCATACAAAAAAAAAACATTATTGATTGTCATACATGTTTTGTAGTATTAATATACAAATTTCAAAGAAAACATTATTTAGTTTTTCTAGAAATATACTAAAAAATAAAAATAGGGTCAAACAACTAATGAACAAATTCAATGTTCATATCAAAATATAACAGTATACATATTTTTTTTTAAAAAAAGTCTTAATTCAAATTATTATACGCAACAAAAAACTTGAAATCAATAAAGTTTCATACAATTATTATATACATTTTTCATATCTATTTCATGCAAATATTATATCTATTTCATGCCATAAGTCGTCACTTTTTCACAGCAGAATCATGTCACTATAATAATAAAACAGTATCACTTTCAACTATTAATTGTCATTTATTAGATAAATAGTATACGAAATTAATTCAAATATAATTCTAAAATCGTACCAACAAGGTATACCCAATATACCATATTCAATTAAATTTTATGTAATTTTTTAACCAGAAATATACAAAAAAAAATGAATATTCAAGCCAAAATAAATATCAATTTCAAATAAATTTTATGTAATTTCAAAAGTGACTATTCATACCAAAATCATCATAATTAAAACTATTACACAAAAACAAAATCTGAATATTTTTTTTCAGAATCACTGTAACGTTTGGTTTGTATTACAATATAAATAAAATCGCAAAGAATGCTTGTCTGAAGGATCCCATCTATCACCATACTTTATTAATACTAATAAGAAGTCGTCCATTACAAGAAAATAAAGATTATTGAATAAAAATAAATATAAATTATATGAGAGTGATGATTTTCAGAGAAGATATTTAGAAGAGAGAAATCTTCTAACAAAGAAAACAAATATGTTTAAACAACTTTTAACTGCATTGAACTAAACAAAGAAAACAAATTTTTTTAAAAAAATTTTTTTTTAACTGATTAGGGAAAAAAGGAAAACAAGCATTCCTATTTTGTTTTGAATCCCCTAAATTTATGACACTATTTATTATCCTTAGTGTATTCAAATTAATGACATCTCCATTTTTTTCTTTTTTATTATTTTCAGAAAAAACATTTTTACTATTATTTAATTATTTATTAAAATAAAATGTTACAACCTGAATTTTTTTATTATTACAACTTGAAAAGTTTTATCATATTGTCATAACTTGAAAATGCTAGTTTTATATATGTCATTTATAAAATTTTCGCAAAATAAAAACAAACAAGAACTTTAAAAAAGAGTTTACAAATATAGAGGTGTCCGAATTTAAAATTTGGGCCTATTGGGATTGTGGATTGAATTTCAAACCTAGTTTGTTGAAGTTTGAAGTTATACTCGAAGCATATCAAATTGTATTACAACTGTATGTTCTGTTTGTATGATTATTATTTTTTAAGTTTTCATGTTTTGTGTTATATTTATATTAAATTTACATGAAAGTTGTATGCAGTCTTACTGCATTTGTGTTAAATTTCTAAAATTTTGTACGATTATATACATACATCATGGCAATGCTACACATTTGCATACACGAAAATTGTGAGCGAAATTGTAAGTCTTGAGTGAGTCAAAGCCGGAGTTACGTTGTTGTGAGGATGTCCAATTGGATACTCTTCGTCAAAAAGTTATATTGTATATACCAATAAAATGATACACGATGTGGTTAAATAACTATTGGGGATAAGACACAAGTACCCCTACACAATTACCGAAATCTCACAGACATACCTTAACTAAACTAAGGTCTTAATACCCCAAACTCAATTTTTTAATATAATTTTATGCACCTTTTGGATGATGTAGCGCATTCTGTGACTCCACTTAGGTGAGGCGCGTGAAAGATGTTTGGAAGCCACGTACGCCAAAAAGATGTACAAAATTATAAGAAAATGAGTTAGGTGGTAATAGAATCTTAGTTTAATTAAGCTGTGTCTCTGGAATATCCGGTCATAGTCTGGGGAAGGGGGGAGGAGGATAGTTATGCCTTATCCCTTTGAAACACCCATGACACAATAAAGTGTTGCAGCCAAGTGGTTTCAAGTGCTCTTAAAAGAGCCAATTGTTAAAATGTTCTCGTGCGTAAATCTCACTAGAAAATGATTTAATTTAAAGTCAATAAGCAAATCCTAAAGAATTCTATAGAGAAATATTGATATAACTGACATGCCACTAATTAGACCCAATAGCAGAATCTCAAATTACATATGTTACCTTAGGTATAAAATAAAGTGGGATAAGCTTATCTAGGATTTATTGTTATTACATGTGATTTTCTTTGTGTCCGAATCTATTACACATTAAACACATGTTCCTCTTCTTGATCTTGAAAGTCTAGCTAACTCCTTAAAACATTTTCATTTCTTTCTTCCGAGCTTGGTATCGACAAGGGGTGAAATAATATTCACATTTAACAGTTCATGTGGCACACATTATTCGGATTCTACAGGGACAACAATAATTGATTCTGAGTATGCAAGGAGATAGACATCGACTTTATGTTTAAGTGAAGAGTACTCGTAGATGCTCAAACTATAATGAAATTCTTTGAAAACAATCCTCTCAATTTCTTTAGTGTTTGGACTCGTCATTCCGATACAAATTTCGTGTAATGCCACACAAAGAGTTTGATTGAAATTTTCTTGTGGTTGTGTGGCATGTTTGACACAACAGGTGTGATTGTCAGCATATTTATAGATGAAAAATATGATCAAATATTCATACTTCCTCGTCCGCAGCATCCTGACACAGTCAGGAGATACACAGTTCACCTTGAACCATTTACTACAATTCTTGAACATAGCATAATCAAAAGAATTTATCGTCCATGCTTGGTCCAATAATATTTTTGCTGCTAAATATTTTTCCTATTTTAAATTATTTTTATCGAAGAAGCTCTGATTGAATTATGATTCAGACCCACACTTTTGTTGTTTTATTTTTAAAAAGTAATTCGGTATCTTTGGATTTCATTGGGATGATCATTCATATTAATCACCACCCAAGCTTTCATGTTCAATAGAATTGTTGTCATCGATGGTATGATGTGGTGACGAGGGTACTAGACACCCACAACGATATTTATTGTCAATAATGGCTAGTGCTATCGACAACGACATCCAATATGTACAGGGACACTTGCTTATCATTTTTTTTTTATAAATGTGGGATGTATTTTTTCTCTTTCATTCATTAGATAGTTAATTACAACGTCGTTTGGCTCACAATTTAATTCTCCGCTCTCAATTACGATTCAAATCATGTCATCTATGAACCATTGCGAAAAAACGAATGTTCACTATCATATTACTAGATAATTTCAATTTTAACATTTAGGAGTCTCCTTCCAAACACATCTTTATAATTACCACTAACAATAATTACTACCGTTGTTGTCAATATAGATCATAATGATCGATCCTAGATTACGGTGTCGTCAATAACTGAGCGATGAATGATATGAAAACCTTCAAATAAAAATGGTCAATAAATGAAATTGATACTTGGCTAGCTCCAGAGTGAAGACATGTATATGTAGGACTTATAAACTATGGAATATATCTACTAATGAGGTATGAGTGAAATTTGAAAGCTATTCAAGCTAATAAAAATGGTGAAGTATTCTTTTTATTTTTTAAAAAAATGGAATAACAATGGAGGAAATGAACAAAAATGGAGATTTTCAATTGTGAGAACAAAGATTTTTCTCGGAAAATCATCGAAATCGAGAAAAGTAGGTGAAAACAGCTGAAAAATGGGACCTTTTTTGGGTGGATTCTTGAATATTAATATTTTCTTTTCTTGATTATTTTATGAATCTGAATGGTGAAAAAAATAAATTAATGTTGGAAGACATGGGAGAACTAAAGTTAAATATTGGAGTTGGTCATGTATGTTTTGGAAGAATAATTGATGATGATATTATTAGTGTATTGTAACATTCAGGAAATGCCATGACTTAGACTAGAAATTAATGTATTGAATAATGATAAAAATGATGTTTCCATACCTATATTAAAGTAATAAGTTCATTTAGAAAAGGTTAGAGCTAAAACGACAAAGAAAGACCTTGACGTCCAGAAAATAGCTAATTTGAACTAGTTGACGTCCCTATGTTTGGTGAAGGTATCGAAGTGTCAAATGAAGTCCAAAACTTGTACAAATACTTCAAACAAGTAATATGTAGTACAAAGGTTCCAAAAGTCTGGTAACGACATCCCACGGACCACCTGAAGGGTCCTTGGGGAGGACCCCAACATGGGTAGGTAGGCAGTCAAAAGTAGCCTGCGCGAGCAAGAACCAAGGGTCTGCTGCATGACGCCCAGCCCACACGTGGTTTACTACCCCAAGATTGAAGAGTCAGCCTCGCGACGTGAGGCTGTCACGAGGCTCACTGCCTCGTCCCGAAATTTAGAAAAAAATGGGAATTGGCCCCGCGACGCGCAACCACTTTCAGATTCGTTAAAGTAGTATTTCTGGTAATTTAACTTCACGAAAAGACCCATTTAAGTGAAGGGTCTTTTGGATATTTTACAGAATGACTATATATTGATTATGGGTCATTTTTAGACCACTTTTTACACACTTAAACCAAATCAAATGAATTTCTCTTATCTCTCTCTCAAGAACGCTCTCTTTTCCAAACTCTATTGAAGAACAAGAAAAGCTTAAGGAAGAAGACGAAGACTTCAAGTTTTTCAATAAAAATTCGTGGATTATTCGTCAATAAGGTATGGGTTCTTCACTCTTGGGATTCCTTTCCCCAAGAGATCCTTTCAAAGATAGTTCTCAAGAAATTCAAAACCTAGGGTTTTTACTCTACAAAACGGGTTTTCTTCATGACTATAAATTTATGACTATTAATAAAAAATAATGATTTTCTATGGTCGATTTAGTATATATTGTCGAATTTTTGACTTTTAATGCTTGAATATTGTATGAAGCATTTCCCCTATCAAATTGATGGTTTCGAATGGGGTATACATATTATTTGATAACATGTAATTGTTGGGATTGGGATTATGACTTGAATGAACTCCTAAATGAACCTTTCCCTTACTATATTTTATAAATTAGTCTTGTTTATGAGTTGAAGAGTTAGTATTGATTATTCTATTGAGTATTTCACTATGTTATTGGAGATGGTTGTTGTATATTGAATATAAGTTCTTGAATAAGGATCTTAGAAGCAAGAGATAAGTCTTCTAAAGTCGTGATTACTCTATAATGCTTGTTAGTCTATAAATTATGTTACGATGCTAATGAAGTATGTATGATGATGCTATGCATATATGTTGGGCTATGAATATGTTAATTTGCGAGTTCATGATAAGAATACGATAATGCAAGTTTATGAAATTCTCTTGTATGTTTTACACAAGATGATTAATGATATGTTAATCTCACAAACTAAGGGTTACGATGAAAGGAAATTCTCATCTAATCCTAAAGAGTTCATGATCATGTTTATACAAGGAGTTAATCTCCTATGACTTATGATAAGATTTATGAATAAATCATGACTTAAAGGTTAATCAAAAAGAGACTTTAGCTTAACACCGAGTGAACTAGATATGAGAGGTATCTTTTCCCTAGTTGGAAGGTAGGTTCATAATGGCTCTTATGAGATAGAGTCCATGTAATGTGGAACTATGGGTCTCTAATACATTTCCTAGTTCTTGAACTATGTTGCCATCATACGATATTAGCTAGTTGATGCACCTAGAAATCTATGTCATGTTTGGTTCTACTTTTGCTGGTATACCTGTAACGACCTGTTTAGTCGTTTTGAGCAGCAGATTTTATTTCTGGAAAAACTGTCTTGGTCGACGGACACCACGACGGACCGTCATGAGCACGACGGACCGTCGAGGGGGTCTCGTTCCAAAACACTTAGAATTCTGAAATTTGGGTACTGAGATCAACTCTCTGAACTTCGTGATGACATGGCAGGACGGACCGTCGTGGGCACGACGGACCGTCACAGACCCTTAGTGAAAATTTAGTCTCTGAACTTTGTAACGGAAGCAACAGGACGGACCGTCACAGGCACGACGGGCCGTCACAGACTGCGTAACCCAGGCTGGGTCGGATTTCTGTTAAATGTTTTAAGGGGCGTTTTGGACTATTCCTGCTTATAATTATAAAGTTAGTGGTTGAATATTAATAATTCAATTACTTGGGGGTTAAAGGAGATAACCTTGAAATAAATAGTGGGTTATTTTGTCATCTTTTATACTTAATTATATGCTAATTAGGGTAAAAGAAAGAGGGTTTGAATAAGAAAAATAGAAAGAACAAGGAGAGGGAGAACGAACGAACGAGAGAGAGGAGAAACGAAGAGGAAAGCAAAGCATTGGAAAAGTAGATTGCTTGATCACAATTCTTCGGTGGAAGTAGGTTATGGTTTATGCTATTCGTAGTAAACTCTTAATAGTGAATAATATGTGTTGGGTAGCATCATAAAGTCTTCTATATGCTTAATTGTGTGCTTGCATGATATGATTATCTAATTGTGATGAATTAGCATGATGAGGCTATTGAATCTTGAATCCTAAATTTACTTTGTTAATGAGGATGCCTTGGTACAAAGAAGGCTTGATGAACTAAAGTAATGAGATTGATGATGCCTTGGTATAAAAGAAGGCTTGATGAACTAAAGTAATGAGATTGATGATGCCTTGGTATAAAAGAAGGCTTGATGAACTAAAGTAATGAGATTAGAGGATCGGGTGTCACGTTTCGGCACCAGGATAGTATATGGATCGGAGTGTCACGTTCCGACACCAGGATAGTATATGGATCGGAGTGTCACGTTCTGACACCAGGATAGTATATGGATCGGGTTTCACGTTCCGACACCAGGATAGTATATGGATCGGAGTGTCACGTTCCGACACCAGGATAGTATATGGATCGGAGTGTCACGTTCCGACACCAGGATAGTATATGGATCGGGTGTCACGTTCCGACACCAGGATAGTAGTAGTGGAGCGGAGTGTCACGTACCGACATAAGAGGAATAAAGATAAAGAATCTTGAAATATGTTAATATACTCAATTTAATGAACCTATTTCCCAAATGAGTATGGTATTGAGGCTTGAGTCCTCATGGGTGTACTTGGCGTACTTATTAATGATTATAGTACTTGTTGTTTCTACCTGTTGAGTATTGTAGTTGATTTTATGATATTATCTGATATATACTGTTTTCTATTTTGAGTTGGCCGATGATACCTACTCAGTACTTGTGTTTGTACTGACCCCTACTTGTATGTTTCTTTCTTAGTTATTTGTGGAGTGCAGCAAACGTAGCATCGTCTTCAACTCAACCGCAACCCTAGCCAGTCTTCATTACACCAGATTTTCAGGGTGAGCTAATGCTTCTAGCTTGGACTGGATCTTCTCCTTCATGTCTTGATGCCTTGAAGTTTCAGCATGGACTAGCTTTTTATTTATTCTAGCTTCCTAGATACTCTTAGATTTAGTAATTTGAGGATAGATGTTCTTGTTGACTTCCAGATTTTGGGGATAGTAATTGATAAATTTTAGAAGTCAATAATTGATTTTGTTAATGAGTTTTAAGTCTTCCACATTACTTTGTGTTTATATTATATTGAAATGTTGGGGTTTAGATTGGTTGGTTCGCTCACATAGTAGGATAAGTGTGGGTGCCACTCGCGGCTCGATTTGGGTCGTGACAAACTTGTTATCAAAGCATTAGGTTCGTTTGTCTCATCACACAAGAACGAGTCTATTAGAGTCTTAAGGAACGGTAGGGGTACGCCTTTACTTTTCTTTGAGAGGCTATAAGACTTTAGGAAAATTCCACTCCTTCTTTCTTTCTTTCGTGCTATTACTTGGATCCAATTGGTATCTAGGTGATACAAATTGATATCTGACCATCTTCACTCTATTTCGCAGATGGTTAGAACTAGAGCAACAAATGCGCCAACACCAACACTGGCAAGACAAAATGAGTCTGAGCCAGCCACTGGGGCTGTAGCTCGAAGAGGAGTAGTGGCAAGAGGCCGTGGAAAAGGTCGTGGGAGGACGTCCTCTAGAGGAAGGGGACGAGCACCTAGCCCATCTGGTACTAGGGCGGTGACTCCTCCACCAACTGAGGAAGTGGTAAGAGAGGGTGAGGAAGGGGAGAATGAACAAGTGCAGAATGAGGAATTACCACCCCAACCTACCCCAGAGATGATTAATCAGGTTCTTGCTTATCTTAGCGGGTTATCTGATCAGGGCCAGACACCTCCAGTGTTTTCCGCACCAACACCTCAGGTTCCGGAGGTACAACATGCCGCTGCTGGGGCTCCCTGCATGGATGCCTCATTGGAAATAGGCACGTTTCCTCGTTTGACTACAGGGCCTATAATGACAAGTGATCAGCACGAACTTTTTAGTAAGTTCTTGAAATTGAAACCTCCAGTCTTCAAGGGTGCTGAATCTGAGGATGCCTATGATTTTCTGGTTGATTGTCATGAGCTACTACACAAGATGGGTATAGTAGAACGATTTGGTGTTGAGTTTGTGACCTATCAGTTTCAAGGGAACGCCAAAATGTAGTGGCGGTCACATGTTGAGTGTCAACCAACAGAGGCACCACCTATGACTTGGGCATCATTCTCTAGCTTGTTTATGGAGAAGTATATACCCCGTACTTTGAGGGATAGGAAGAGAGATGAGTTTCTAATCCTAGAGCAAGGCAGGATGTCGGTTACTGCTTATGAGGCTAGGTTTCGTACACTATCCAGATATGCCACCCAGCTTTGTTTCAGTCCACAAGAGCGGATTCGCCGTTTTGTGAAGGGGTTGAGGTCAGAGTTGCGGATTTCAGCCTTACAGGTAGCGGCTACAGCAAAATCCTTTCAGGAAGTGGTAGACTTCGTGATAGAGGTGGAGGGAGTGAAGCCAGATGACTTCACCATGGCATCGACATCAAAAAGGTTTCGTAAGGGAGATGAGTTTAATGGTTCTTACTCCAGAGGGCAGGGTTCAGGAGGTTACCCAGCCCGACCTATTCAGTCTTCACTACAGACTGTAGTTGGGGGTCCACCGCAGACCGGTCAACATTTATCTGAGTTTGGAGGTTATCCCCAGACTTTGTCATTCTCACAGAGACCTATGCTTGAATCCAGAGAGTGTTATGGATGTGGGGAGACTGGACACATTAAGAGGTATTGTCCAAAACAGAGTTACAGACCTCCAATAGTTAGAGGTAGAGGTGGTCATAGGAGAGGCCGCTATTCTGGAGAACGTGGTGGCCGAGGTAATGGTGGTCACCAAACCAACCGGGGTGGCGGGCAAACAGGAACTACTGCGGCGCAGCATGGTAGGGGCAACGGGCAGACAGGTGAGAGAGCCCATTGTTACGCTTTCCCCGGCGGTCTGAAGCGGAGACATCTGATGTTGTTATCACAGGTAATCTTTTGGTTTATGATTGCATGGATTCTGTAATATTTGATCCTGGCTCCACATTTTCATATGTATCTTCCTCATTTGCTACTGGTCTTAATTTACATTGTGAATTTCTTGACATGCCTATTCGTGTTTCTACTCCGGTGGGTGAGTCTGTGATAGTTGAAAAGGTATATAGGTCTTGTCTGGTGACTTTTGTGGGGAGCAATACTCATGTAGACTTGGTTATCCTAGAAATAGTTGACTTCGATGTAATTTTGGGTATGGCTAGGCTTTCTCCAAATTTTGCGATCTTAGATTGTAATGCCAAAATTGTGACATTGGCCAAGCCTGGAACAGATCCGTTAGTGTGGGAGGGTGATTACACTTCCACTTCGGTTCGTATCATCTCCTTTCTTCTTGCTAAAAGAATGGAGTAAAGGGTGTTTATCTTTCTTGGCACACCTCAGGGATGATACTACCCAAGTACCTTTGATTGAGTCGGTTTCGATAGTCCGTGAGTTTCTGGATGTGTTCCCTGCAGATCTTCCTGGTATGCCACCAGATAGGGATATTGACTTTTGCGTTGATCTTGAACCGGGTACTCGCCCCATTTCTATACCCCCTTATAGAATGGCTCTCGCGGAGTTAAGGGAGTTAAAGGCTCAACTTCAAGAACTGTTAGGAAAAGGCTTCATTAGACCAAGTGCATCTCCTTGGGGTGCTCCCGTTTTAATTGTGAAGAAGAAGGATGGAAGTTTTAGGATGTGCATAGACTACAAACAACTGAATAAGGTAACTGTTAAGAACAAGTATCCTCTTCCTCGCATCGATGATTTGTTCGATCAGTTACAAGGTGCTTGTACCTTCTCAAAAATCGATTTGAGATCTGGTTACCATCAATTGAAAATACGGGCAACGGATATGCCCAAGACTGCTTTTCGGACCAGGTATGGGCATTATGAGTTCTTAGTAATGTCTTTTGGGCTTACAAATGCCCCTGCCGCTTTCATGAGCTTGATGAATGGGATTTTTAAGCCATATCTGGATCTCTTTGTCATTGTATTCATTGATGATATACTGGTATACTCAAAGATCAAGAAAGAACATGAGGAGCACTTGAGAATCGTATTGGATATGTTAAGGGAGGAAAAGCTTTATGCCAAGTTCTCCAAGTGTGAGTTTTGGCTAGATTCAGTATCCTTCTTGGGGCACGTGGTTTCTAAGGATGGAGTAATGGTGGATCCATCTAAGATTGAAGCAGTGAAGAATTGGGAGAGACCTACTAATGTTACAGAGATAAGGAGATTTGTTGGTCTAGCTAGCTACTACCGTCGATTTGTCAAGGGATTTTCTTCCGTTGCTTCCCAACTGACAAATTTGAATAAGCAGAGTGTTCCATTTGTATGGTCGGACGAGTGGGAAGAAAGCTTTCAGAAGCTCAAGACCTTGTTGACTACTGCACCAATTCTTACCTTGCCAGTGGAAGGTAAGAATTTCATTGTCTATTGTGATGCATCCTATTCAGGTTTGGGTGCAGTACTAATGCAAGAGAAGAATGTAATTGCTTATGCTTTGAGGCAATTAAAAGTGCATGAACGTAACTATCCTACCCATGATTTGGAGTTGGCTGCGGTAGTGTTTGCATTGAAGCAATGGAGGCACTATCTATATGGGGTTAAGTGTGAAGTCTATACGGATCATCGTAGCTTACAGTATGTCTTTACTCAGAAAGATTTGAATTTGAGACAGAGGAGATGGATGGAACTACTGAAGGACTACGATATCACTATCTTGTATCATACGGGAAAGGCTAATATTGTGGCGGACGTCTTAAGTAGAAAGGCAGGGAGCATGGGAAGTCTAGCTCACTTGCAAGTTTCTAAACGTCCATTGGCTAGAGAGGTTCAGACTTTGGCTAACGACTTTATGAGGTTGGAAGTAAATGAGAAGGGAGGGTTTTTGGCCTGTGTGGGGGCAAGATTTTCCTTGCTTGACAAGATTAAGGAAAAGCAGTTTACTGATAAGAAACTGATCCGGATCCGAGATAAAGTGTTGCGAGGAGAGGCTAAAGAAGCACAAATCGATGAGGAAGGTATTTTGAGAATTAAGGGAAGGGTATGTGTACCCCGCGTCGATGATTTGATCAACACTATTCTGACAGAGGCTCATAGTTCAAGGTATTCTATACATCCTGGTGCAACCAAGATGTATCGTGACCTAAAGCAACATTTTTGGTGGAGTAGAATGAAGCGTGACATTGTGGAGTTTGTCGTCAAATGTCCAAATTGTCAACAAGTAAAGTATGAACACCAGAGGCCTGGAGGAACACTTCAGAGAATGCCCATTCCGGAATGGAAGTGGGAGAGAATTGCAATGGACTTCGTGGTTGGTCTTCCAAAGACAAGGGGTAAGTATGACTCCATTTGGGTAATTGTCGATAGGTTAACTAAGTCTGCTCACTTCATTCCGGTCAAGGTGACTTACAATGCAGAGAAGTTAGCCAAACTTTACATCTCGGACGTTGTTCGATTGCATGGGGTTCCACTCTCCATCATATTAGATAGAGGTACGCAGTTTACTTCTAAGTGTTGGAAAATATTGCATGAGGAATTGGGTACTAGGTTGGACCTTAGTACTGCGTTCCATCCTCAGACCGATGGTCAGTCTGAGCGAACGATTCAACTGTTGGAGGATATGCTTCGTGCATGTGTGATAGAATTTGGTGGCCATTGGGATAGCTTCTTACCCTTAGCAGAGTTCTCCTACAACAATAGCTATCACTCAAGTATTGATATGGCCCCATTTGAGGCATTGTATGGGAGAAGATGTAGGTCTCCCATTGGGTGGTTTGATGCATTTGAGGTTAGACCTTGGGGTACTGACCTTCTGAGAGAATCGTTAGATAAAGTGAAATGCATTCAAGAAAAGCTTTTAGCGGCTCAAAGTAGGCAGAAGGAATATGCAGATCAGAAGGTTAGAGACTTGGAGTTTATGGAAGGTGAGCAAGTCTTGCTAAAGGTTTCGCCCATGAAAGGGGTGATGCGGTTTGGTAAGCGAGGTAAGCTTAGTCCGAGGTATATTGGTCCCTTCGAAGTTCTGAAGTGCGTGGGGGAGGTAGCTTATGAATTAGCCTTGCCCCCAGGACTATCACGAGTGCATCCGGTATTTCATGTGTATATGTTGAAAAGATACCATGGGGATGGAAACTACATCATTCGTTGGGATACAGTTCTGCTTGATGAGAATTTGTCTTATGAAGAGGAGCCTGTTGCTATTCTAGATAGAGAAGTCCGCAAGTTGAGGTCAAGGGAAATTGCATCTATCAAAGTCCAATGGAAGAATCGGCCGGTTGAAGAGTCCACTTGGGAGAAGGAGGCTGATATGCAAGAAAGATACCCACACCTGTTTACACATTCAGGTACTCCTTCTCGCCCTTGTTTTTCTTCTTGTAATCATTCGAGGACGAACGATGGGTAAATTGGTATCTATTGTAACGACCTGTTTAGTCGTTTTGAGCAGCAGATTTTATTTCTGGAAAAACTGTCTTGGTCGACGGACACCACGACGGACGTCATGAGCACGACGGACCGTCGAGGGGGTCTCGTTCCAAAACACTTAGAATTCTGAAATTTGGGTACTGAGATCAACTCTCTAAACTTCGTGACGACATGGCAGGACGGACCGTCGTGGGCACGACGGACCGTCACAGACCCTTAGTGAAAATTTAGTCTTTGAACTTTGTGACGGAAGCAGCAGGACGGACCGTCGCAGGCACGACGGGCCGTCACAGACTGCGTAACCCAGGCTGGATCGGATTTCTGTTAAATGTTTTAAGGGGCATTTTGGACTATTCCTGCTTATAATTATAAAGTTAGTGGTTGAATATTAATAATTCAATTACTTGAGGGTTAAAGGAGATAACCTTGAAATAAATAGTGGGTTATTTTGTCATCTTTTATACTTAATTATATGCTAATTAGGGTAAAAGAAAGAGGGTTTGAATAAGAAAAATAGAAAGAACAAGGAGAGGGAGAACGAACGAACGAGAGAGAGGAGAAACGAAGAGGAAAGCAAAGCATTGGAAAAGTAGATTGCTTGATCACAATTCTTCGGTAGAGGTAGGTTATGGTTTATGCTATTCGTAGTAAACTCTTAATAGCGAATAATATGTGTTGGGTAGTATTATAAAGTCTTCTATATGCTTAATTATGTGCTTGCATAATATGATTATCTAATTGTGATGAATTAGCATGATGAAACTATTGAATCATGAATCCTAAATTTACTTTGTTAATGAGGATGCCTTGGTACAAAGAAGGCTTGATGAACAAAAGTAATGAGATTGATGATGCCTTGGTATAAAAGAAGGCTTGATGAACTAAAGTAATGAGATTGATGATGCCTTTGTATAAAGAAGGCTTGATGAACTAAAGTAATGAGATTAGAGGATCGGGTGTCACGTTCCGACACCAGGATAGTATATGGATCGGAGTGTCACGTTCCGACACCAGGATAGTATATGGATCGGAGTGTCACGTTCCGACACCAGGATAGTATATGGATCGGGTGTCACGTTCCGGCACCAGGATAGTATATGGATCGGAGTGTCACGTTCCGACACCAGGATAGTATATGGATCGGAGTGTCACGTTCCGACACCAGGATAGTATATGGATCGGGTGTCACGTTCCGACACCAGGATAGTAGTAGTGGAGCGGAGTGTCACGTACCGACACAAGAGGAATAAAGATAAAGAATCTTGAAATATGTTAATATACTCAATTTAATGAACCTATTTGCCAAATGAGTATGGTATTGAGGCTTGAGTCCTCATGGGTGTACTTGGCGTACTTTTTAATGATTATAGTACTTGCTGTTGCTACCTGTTGAGTATTGTAGTTGATTTTATGATATTATCTGATATATACTGTTTTCTGTTATGAGTTGGCCGATGATACCTACTCAGTACTTGTGTTTGTACTGACCCCTACTTGTATGTTTCTTTCTTTGTTATTTGTGGAGTGCAGTAAATGTAGCTTCGTCTTCAACTCAACCACAACTCTAGCCAGTCTTCATTACACCAGATTTTCAGGGTGAGCTAATGCTTCTAGCTTGGACTGGATCTTCTCCTTCATGTCTTGATGCCTTGAAGTTTCGGCATGGACTAGCTTTTTATTTATTCTAGCTTCCTAGATACTCTTAGATTTAGTAATTTGAGGATAGATGTTCTTGTGGTGATGACTTCCAGATTTTGGGGATAGTAATTGATAAATTTTAGAAGTCAATAATTGATTTTGTTAATGAGTTTTAAGTCTTCTGCATTACTTTCTATTTATATTATATTGAAATGTTGGGGTTTTGATTGGTTGGTTCGCTCACATAGTAGGATAAGTGTGGGTGCCACTCGCGGCTCGATTTGGGTCGTGACAATACCTTCTTTTGGTTTGGGGTTTTATGACACCGGATTTCATGTTTAGCTCACACAGTCTAATGTCGGTTAAGGCGAATGTTCCCTCAAGTAAAATGAAAGACAAGTAAATGGACATTGACTGGGGTGACTTGAAGAGTCTACTTAGTATGTATAGGGGTATGAGACTCTACCTAGACATTTGCACAAGTTGACTCTAAGGGAAGTCCTACGAGATTGTTCTTATGTAATATGATAACATGAAAAGTATGATGCTTATGATACATGTAGTTACTCTTATACGAAGTTTGTTACATTAATGAACATGTTATTGGTTTATATGAGGTAATGACTACTTATGTTACAAGTTATATGAAGCAAAGCTTTACTTATGGTCTCCTATCTTATCTACTTGGTTGTGTGGGGTATGGGGCTTCACATGACCATGCACTTTTAGGTTGGGGGTGTGATCATTGGTAAGTATTCTATATTTTATGTTCATATGATCTATTGAATATGAAATGTTAACTAACTCTATGATAATATCTTAATTATGATCATGCTTTATATTGATGGAATCCTTAACTTGCATAAGTTATGTGGTATGTGCATTGAAGATTTTCAAATGACTTAACATGCTTTCTAAGAAATGATCCTTTTCATGCCTGTCCTTAAATGTTATGTGTATATACCCATACTTAGTACATGTGGCGTACTAACCCCATTACTTTATATTAATACAATGTAGGGTCCGGCGATTGAAAATAAGAAGATCGATTGAAGAAACTTGGAACTCTTTCTCCAAGTGTTGGTAGGTCCTCATGTTCGAGAATGCTATCTTTTCGTACTCTAGCTTATGAAGAATTTAGTAGTTATTAAGAATACTTTTGATTCTGTTTATGTTCTTTGGATTCTTTTGTATTAAGGCCTATATGGCATATTGATTTTCATTGGTTAAGTCTAGATTCGTACTCTTTAGATGGTTTTTATATGAGACGGCTTTTAAAATATCGCTACATATATTTTCATGATTTTTTTGTATGAAGTCAACGTATACTTCACATAATATTAAAAGTTTTAATTTTTTCACAAATTTTAACTGATGACATGTTATGACGAATTCTATGGGCTTGTCTGAGTCCTCTGAGAAGATGACAACGCCTGTCGCATCTGGGGGTGCTCTCCGGATGTGACAAACTTGGTTTCAGAGCATGAGGTCAAGTATCCTTAGGATCACTGTGTCATTAAACCACGTTATATAGTGTCTTTTTCATGGTTGTGAAGTGCGCCACAATTATGGATGAGAAGCTATGTGATGGCTAGGAAACTTCTCTTTTCTTAATAATCCTATTTCGTGGCTCTAGAGTTTTGACACTATGTGTCTATTAGCATCTAATCCCTTCCTTGTGGTTATAGTCAATGAACACAAGAAGGACAGCCGCGATAAGAGTAGGAGATGAGGTTGCGAATGCGGGAGTTAATCCCCAAGTCAATCAAGTTCCTCCTCAAGTGCAAGTTGCTACAAATGAACAAGTTCCGATCAATCCTTCGGCCATGACAAATGTGAGGTGAGGGAAGCCTTGATTCAAATGGCCCAAGTCATCACCACTCAAGCTTAAGCCATTACGACACAAGCTAACAAAGAGGTTGTACCTCGAGAAAACAACTAGTACTATGGCTAGCCGTTTATAGATTTTACGAGGATGAATCCTCCCATGTCTTTGGGTCAAAAGTTGATAAAGACCCCCAAGACTTCCTTGATGAGGTCTATAAGATCTTGTGTTCTATGGGAGTAAGTACTACTGAAAAGGTTGAGCTTGCTGCCTATCAACTCAAGGACGCGGCTCAGACATGGTACACTAAGTGGAAGGATAGTAGGGCTTTAGGAGGTGGTCATGTGACTTGGGAGATCTTCAAAAAGGCCTTTCTTGACATATTCTTTCCAAGGGAAAAAAGGGAAGCTAAGGTAGAGGAGTTCATCAACCATCATCAAGGAGGTACGAGTGTTAAGGAATACTCCTTAAATTTCATTAAGTTGTCCAAATATGCATCTTCTTTGGTTTCCAATGCTAGGGATGAAATGAGTCGTTATGTAACTAAAGTTTTCGAAGAGCTTGAAGAAAATTGTCGTGCAACCATGCTTCATGACAATATGGATCTTTCCAAGTTGATTCATGCACAACAAGTAGAGGAGAGGCAACTAAGGAAGAGGAACAGAGAAGCTTAGAAGGAAAGGTCTTCTAAAAGTAGTTCTTCTAAGAGTAAGCTTGATGTTGAAGACAAGCCAAAGTTCAAGAAGAGGTTTTCAAACCAAGTCCCTTTAAATTTCTCAAAGAATCGCAAAGATAGAGGTTCTAATCCTAACCTCAAAAGGGGAGAAATGTTGATACACCAAGAGTAGGATCAACTTGTGGTAAGTGAATTAAGAAACATGTGGGTGAACGCCTTGTTGGGACTAATAGTTGATATGGTTGTCGCAAAGGAGGCCATATAGTGAAAGACTGTCCTAATGTGAGAAGCCAAGGTAGGGGGAATGTCCAAACTCAACCAAGCGGTCCGAGCTCTGAAGCTCCAAAAAGGAACCGTTTCTACACACTCAAGGCTATGGGTGAATAAGAGAACTCTCCCGACGTTGTGATGGGTATGTTACAAGTCTTCTCCATTAATGTTTATATTTTGCTTGATCCCGGTGCTACCCTTTCTTTTGTTACACCTTTGGTAGCTAGAATATTTGATGTACTTTCCGATGTTTTGATTGAACTCTTTTCGGTTTATACCCCCATGGATGACTCTGTGGTTGCAAAAAGAGTATAGGAAATGTCCTGTAATTCTTCCCAATAGAGTTACTCTTTTTTATTTGATAGAACTTGACATGTTTGATTTTGATATCATCTTGGGTATGGGTTGGCTTTATGCATGCTTTGCTTCTATAGATTGTAGAACAAGGGTAGTGAAGTTTCAATTTCCAAATGAACCCATTTTAGAATGGAAGGGGGGGATTATATGTCAAAGGGTCAAATCATTTATTGTTTGAAGGCTTATAAGATGATACTCAAGGGTTGTCTATATCATGTGGTGAGGGTTAATGACCTAGTATGTGAAACTTCTTCTATTGAGTCAGTCCCTGTAGTATGGGAATATCTAGAGGTTTATCCTAATGACCTTCTAGAAATTTCCTCCCGAACGGGAAATCGACTTTGGAATTGATTTGTTAACAACACGAACCCTATTTTAATTCCTCCATATAGGATGGCTCCGCCTAAATTGAAAGAGTTGAAGCTTCAACTCAAAGATTTATTAGACAAGGGTTTCATACAACCTAGTATTTCTCCATTGGGTGCTCCGGTCTTGTTTGTGAAGAAGAAGGATGGCTCCCTTAGAATGTGCATTGATTATCACCAACTCAATAAGGTCACCATAAAGAAAAAGTATCCTCTCCCTCAGATTGATGATCTCTTTGATCAATTCCAAGGTGCTATCTACTTTTCCAAGATTGAATTAAGGTCGGGATATCACCAACTTAGGGTGAGAGGTGAATATGTTCCCAAAATAGCTTTCCAAACTAGATATGGTCACTCTGAATTTCTAGTTATGTCTTTTGGATTACCAAATGCCCCAACGGTGTTTATGGACCTAATATATAGATTCTTCTGAGATTACCTCGACTTATTTGTGATTGTGTTCATTGATGATATTTTGTTATACTCCAAGAATGAAAATGAGCATAAGAGTCACTTGAGGTTGGTCTTGAAAGTCCTCAAAGAACACCATCTTTATGCCAAATTTAGTAAGTGTAAATTTTGGTTGAGGTCGATTGGTTTTCTTGGCCATATTATCTATGTTGAGGGCGTAGAGGTTGATTCGAAGAAGACGGATGCGGTCAAAAAATGGCCTAGACCTTTGATTCCCACTGACATAAGGAGTTTCTTGGGTCTATCTGGGTATTATAGAAGGTTTGTTGATAGATTTTCTTCCATTGCTTCTCCCTTGACAGCCTTGACCCAAAAGAATATGAAGTTTTAATGGTCGGAAGCTTGTGAAAAAAGGTTTTCAAGAGTTGAAAGACAAACTTACCTCCGTTAGGGTGTTGACCTTACCGGAGGGTAATAAAGGTTTTGTAGTGTATTGTGACCCTTCTCGAGTGGGATTGGGATATGTCCTCGTGCAACATGGAAAAGTGATAGCTAATGCCTCTAGACAACTCAAGATTCATGAGAATAATTATCCAACTCATGATCTTGAGTTAGCTGTTGTAGTTTTTGCCCTGAAAATATGGAGACATTACTTGTATGGTGTGCATGTTAATGTGTTTACTAACTATAGAAGTCTTTAATATGTGTTTACACAAAATGAGTTAAATCTACGACTGAGAAAATGGTTAGAATTATTGAAGGATTACAACATGAGTGTCCTTTAACACCCTGGCAAGGACAATGTGGTTGAGGATGCTTTGACTCATATGACTATGGGTAGTGTGTCTCATGTGGAAGAAGAGAATAAAGAACTTGTGAAATATGTTCAAAGGTTCGCTCGATTAGGTGTGCGGTTAGAAGATTCACCAAATTATGGTTTCATGGTCAATGATAACTGATATACCGTGGTTTCACGGTATAATTAATGCTTTTTCCTTAAGTTTAGTGTGTCCAAAAGCCTTTTTGTGCTAATTTTGATATAAGTTTCTCTTTGTTTTGCAGGAAATCTGTCCAAAGCTGAATGCGGAGATTTTGAGCGAAAATTGCAGAAGAGACCACCTACGGAGCTTATGACGGTCCGTCGTGCTTATGACGGTCCGTAGGTGGCAGCGTAGAGAAGCTGCTGAAGGAAGATGGGGAACTCTGACCAAGTGTGGGATTACGAAGCTTGTGACGGTCCGTCATGGCCATGACGGTCCGTCCTGCAGGTCCGTCGTGAAGATCAGAGAAGTGATCCCAGTACCCAGATTCCAGGAGTTGAAGTATTTTGAAACGAAGACCCTCGACGGACCGTCGTGCCTATGACGGTCCGTCACACTTGCCGTCGAGGGGAATGAAGAAGAAAGCAGCTGAAGAAATTGGACAAGTATGGGACGACGGAGCCCACGACGGTCCGTCATGACTACGACGGTCCGTCGCGTGGTCCGTCGACCCAGCCGCGTTTTGGCAGATTTCCAGAAATTAGAATCCTTGTTTAATTAGGTTTTTATTTTTTATAAATAGTTCGAAAAACCTCGTTTTTGAGGTTAGACTCTTTGATTATCAAATTCCATATAGTTAGACTTTGTGATTATTAAACTTTGTGTTTTTGAGTGTTTGATTGTTGGAGATTCTTACAAGTAACTTTTGGTGATTAATCAAGCATATTTTTGGACATTATTCTTTCTCATTGAAGTAAGTACATGAATTCTAATTTAACATATTTGAATATTGTGTTTATGGCTATGAGTAACTAAACTCCATAACTAGGGTTGTGGGAACCATAGGCAAATAATGAGATAAACCCTAGCTAAAATAACAATTCTAGAATAGTGTCTTGCATGTATTAATAATTCTTTCGCTTAGAAGTCTTTTTAACGGATGATCAACGTTAGAACTCGCCTTAATGCTACTTGCCGGACCAAGGAGGTAGATAATAGGAAAAGATTATTAACATAGATTTAGTGTATACTATCTAATAGGCTAGTATTGATTGGTACGAGGTAATAACTTAGTCAAATATCGAATACGATGCTAATATGAGGTAAAGATAAGGGTTAGGAAAGCAACACACGTAGCCGGACCAAGGTGCGGAGTGAGATTTTCTGGATGCCGGACCAAGGATTTAGAAATACATAACTTATCACTTTGCATGCAAGATACTAGGAAAGAATTTTATAGTTAGAATTATCAAGTTACGAACCTGTGGGGAACACGTCAACCCTAGTTACTTTAATTCATTGATTAAAACCCAATATAAAAGTTGTCAAGTGTCTCTTTCAATTACATTAGTTATTTTTACTCATTAGGTAATACAAACCCCCCTTTTTATATTTTTACTTTCCAAGAAAGTATTTGACCAAACGATAGTAATACTAGGTTAAAGTTAAGTCTAGACTATTTCCTCGTGGGAACGATCCCAACCTCACTAGTTGGGTTATTTACTTGACACAACCGCTTTACTTCTCATTTGAGAAGTAAGTTTGAGCGTATCAAATTTTGGCGCCGCTGCCGGGGAATTTAGCTTTTAGATTAACTTGAACTTTTTACTATAGTTTAGTTGATATTTTCTTGATTTTACTTTGTTTTATTGTTTTTCATTTCCTTTCAGAACTATTCTCCCTGTATGCCAAATACACGGAGCGGAAGAGAACCATTGTTTCCCTACGATCGTGAGTTAGAGCGTACACTGCGCAACATGAATCAAAACCTGGGAATCAATGATGAGGACCCAAACCAGAACATCCCAGCTCCTGCTGATGTTCATGGTCAGATGTTACCCAATGCTCCGGGTGAACATCAACAGAGGGGACAGAATCCCGCTCCACGGCCCCAAGCATACTACAGAGGCTATGATAACATAGCAGATTCGGATGGGCCACTGGTTTTGCCTCCTCTACCCACAGGCCACACTTTTGCAGTAACTAGTAGTCTGATGCAAATGCTCACTGCCAGAGGTTTGTTTTCAGGGCTACCTTCTGAGGATCCACATGCCCATATAGCTAAGGTTAGGGCAGTGTGTAAAAGTTGTGTGGGGAGGCCTGATTTGGATCTAGATGTAATAGGTCTCAGAGTGTTTCCTCTCTCACTGACGGGAGAGGCTGCTATGTGGTTTACTGAGCTCCCATACAACTCCATCTTCACTTGGAACCAACTACGGGATGTCTTCTTAGCATGACTATATCCGGTCTCCAAAAATTAAACCACAAAGACAGGGTGAATAACTTTGTGGCACTACCAGGAGAGTCAGTTAGTAGTTCTTGGGATAGATTCACCTCATTCTTGAGAAGTGTTCCAAATCACCGTATTGATGATGAGTCTCTGAAGGAATACTTCTATCGGGGACAGAATGATAACAATAAAGCGGTGTTGGACACTATAGCAGGTGGATCTTATGGAGAATGCCCTTATGTGAGGAGATTGCTGAGAAGTTAGAGAAAATCTCCCGTAACAACAAAGCTTGGAGTACTAGGAAGTCCGATACAGGGAGAAACCCTTCGCAGTGCAGTCCACTCACAACCCAGCCATAGATGATATTCGTGAAGAAATGGCTCAGATGAGAACTGAGCTTGGGTTGGTACTAAAACATGTCGTTGGGGGTGCAGAAAAGATTAATGCAGTCAACTACTTAGCTAAACCACCACCTCCAAACGATAAGTGTTATTATGAGGAGGATTCCTATGCAGTAAATGAACAGATGGGGGGTTTCCGACCAAGTGCCCAAGACTCTAATCAGGAAAATTGGAGCCAAGGTCAAGGGAACCAAGGTCGGAACTATGGTAACTACAATCGTGAGGGCCATTATGTCCGAGATGGAAACTACAATCGCGACAACAACTTCAACAGGGGTAGCTATGGTAACAGAAACGACAGGAATGGACCCTATGTTCCTCCTCAAAATCGTGAAGTTACTCCCAGGGATGTTGGAGGTAGTATGTCGCGAGTTGAGGATATGTTGCATAAGATGATGAGGAGGTTCGATGCTAGTGATGAGCACAATAAAGAGTTGAGGAATGATCTAGCGGGTATTGGGCAAAAAGTTGATACACATGCAATATCGATTAAGCAACTTGAGTTACAATTGGCCCAATTATCTGCAACTGTGAACACACGGCAACCGGGCACCCTTCCTAGCAACACTGTCCAAAATCCAAAAAATGATGGACATTGTATGGCAATTACTACTCGCGGTGGCAAGCAAACCATTGATCCACCTATGCCATCTGATGAGAATAAGGTGACAACAGAATCTGATAAAGTGGTAGAAGTTGATACTGAATTAGAGGATAACACTGCAAAAGATGTTGAAGTGCCTAAAAAGGTAACTTCTATGCCTAGGCCACCACCCCCATTTCCTCAGAGATTAGTGAAAAAGACCGAGGATGGTAAATACCGGCGTTTTATAACAATGTTGAAGCAACTTTCTATCAATGTCCCTTTGGTAGAAGCTTTAGAACAAATGCCCGGTTACGCCAAGTTTATGAAAGATCTGGTCACAAAGAAAAGATCGGTTACTTTTGAGGATGATGATAGAATGCAGCATTGTAGTGCTATTGCTACAAGATCTCTGGTCCGGTCCAAAAGAAAGAAGATCCGGGTGCGTTCACCATTCCTTGTACAATCGGGCTATTACATTTTGCGAAAGCATATTATGTGATCTGGGGGCAAGCATAAATCTCATGCCCCTCTCGATTTACAAGAAGTTGGGTTGGGTGACCCAAAACCCACTGCGATCGGCTACTGATGGCCGATCGAACAGTAAAACGCCCTATAGGGATACTCCACGATGTGTTGGTAAAAGTGGAGTCGTTCATATTTCCAGCGATTTTGTTATTCTTGATTGCGAAGTCGATTTCGAAGTGCCCATTATTCTTGGGAGGCCATTCCTTGCTACGGGAAGAGCCTTAGTAGACATGGAAAAGGGGCAGATGAAATTCGGTTTGAACAATGAGGAAGTAACCTTTAAGATTTGTAGGTCCATGAAGCAGAGTGGTGAGCTCCAATCGGCATCTGCGATATCCTACAACATGGGGGAGACATTTGAGACACAAATAGGAAGTCTAGGTGTCGAAGCATTAGCAGCAGTGATAATGAACTTTGATAGCGATTGCATTGAAGAGTATGAGTCATTAGTCGCTGCTCTTGACCGAGGTGATGTTCGGTTTAAACCAAAGAAATTTGAGCTTGATATGAAGAATCGCGAGTCCCCACCCGCGAAAACCATCTATAGAGGAAGCTCCAAAATTAGAACTAAAAGCTCTCCCACCTCATCTCAGGTATGAATCTTAGAAAGGATAAGACGACGGACCGGTATTGCCGGTAACATTGCGTCAGACTTGGATGCACAACAGGTTCAGAGTTTGGTGACGGTACTAAAAAGGTTCAAAAGAGCTATTGGGTGGACTATTGCGGACATTATTGGGATTCCTCCCGGTATTTGCTCTCATAAAATCCAACTCATGCCTGATCATAAGCCGAGTGTTGAGCACCAGAGACGCTTGAACCCTTATGCAAGAGGTTGTGAAGAAGGAAATCATTAAGTGGTTGGATGCCGGAGTAATATATCCAATCGCTGATAGTAGTTGGGTATGCCCGGTTCAGTGTGTACCTAAGAAAGGGGGAATGACTGTGGTCCCAACGAAAAGAATGAACTTGTTCCAATGAGACCGGTTACTGGATGGAGGGTGTGCATGGATTACCGTAAACTGAACTCATGGACTGAAAAAGACCATTTCCTATGCCCTTCATGGATCAGATGTTGGATAGACTTGCCGGAAAAGGGTGGTATTGTTTTCTGATGGGTATTCGGGGTATAATCAGATTTCTATTGCACCAGAAGATCAAGAGAAAACCACTTTCACTTGTCCATATGGGACCTTTGCGTTCAGAAGAATGTCGTTTGGGTTGTGCAATGCACCCGCAACCTTTCAGAGATGTATGATGTCAATATTTTCTGACATGGTGGAGGATACTATAGAAGTTTTTATGGATGATTTTTCTGTGGTTGGTAATTCATTCGAGCGATGTTTGTCCAATTTATTTGAGGTCCTTAAGAGATGTGAAGACTGCAATTTAGTACTAAACTGGGAAAAGTGTCATTTTATGGTGAAAGAGGGTATTGTGTTGGGTCATCGCATTTCAGAAAAGGGCATAGAGGTTGATCGAGCTAAAGTTGAGGTAATAGAGAGACTTCCCCCGCCGATCTCTGTGAAAGGTGTGTGAGAAGCTTTTGGGCATGCAGGTTTTTATCGGAGATTCATCAAAGACTTTTCAAAGATTGCACACCCATTGTGCAAATTACTGGAGAAAGAATGTAAATTTTGTTTTGATGAGTCCTGTCTTAAAGCATTCAGTGAGTTAAGAGAAGTTAGTGTCTGCACCTATCATTATTTCTCCGGATTGGAACAGTCCATTTGAGGTAATGTGCGATGCTAGTGGGGTGGCTCTTGGTGTAGTATTGGGACAGAGAAGAAACAAAATCCTTCACCCAATTTACTATGCTAGTAAAGCCCTAAATGAAGCCCAGAAGAACTACACAGTGACTGAGCAAGAACTCCTCGCAGTAGTCTTTGCTTTTGAGAAATTCGCTCATATTTGCTAGGTACTAGAGTCATAGTGCATACTGACCATTCAGCACTGAGATATTTGATGGCGAAAAAAGGATGCGAAACCAAGGCTGATTCGTTGGGTATATTACTGCTGCAAGAATTTGACTTTGAAGTGCTGGATACAAAAGGGACTGAAAATCAAGTTGCTGATCATTTGTCCCGTCTAGAGGATGAAGCTATGAGAGAGTTAGGGGATAAGACTGACATTGATGATACTTTCCCCGATGAACATGTATTGGCTGCTTCACAAGACTTGATTCCATGGTTCGCAGATATTGCGAACTATATGGCTAGTGATGTTGCCATCAGACTTGTCCTTTCATCAAAGGAAAAAGTTCATGTACGATGTACGATGTGAAGAAGTTCTTTTGGGATGAACCATACTTGTATAGGAGTTGTGCCGACGGGCTTATTCGGCGTTGTGTGCCAGAATGTGAAATGTTGAGTGTATTGGAGGCATGCCATTCTTCACCTGTTGGCGGACATCACAGTGGTATCCGGGACCCGCTCACAAGATATTGCAATGTGGTTACTATTGCCAACTCTTCATCAAGATGCTCATGGGTTTGCTAAATCATGTGACAAATGTCAACGAGATGGTGGTATTTCAAGAAAGCAAGAGCTCCCTCTAAACCCATTCTTGTGATTGAGTTATTTGATGTGTGGGGTATTGACTTTATGGGCCCTTTCGTGAGTTCTCATGGGATGAAGTACATTCTTGTAGCAGTTGATTATGTATCTAAATGGGTCGAAGCCATAGCTCTCGCAAACAATGAAGGGAAAGAGTGTCACTGCATTCTTGAAAAAGAATATATTCTCCCGTTTTGGCACTCCAAGGGCCATTATTAGTGATGGGGGGTCCCACTTCTGCAACAGATTGTTCAAGGGGTTATTGGAGAAATACGGTGTTCGCCATAATGTGGCCACGCCTTACCACCCTCAAACTAGTGGGCAAGTTGAGGTATCGAATCAGGAGATCAAACAGATTTTGTCCAAAAACAGTGAATGCTAGTCGAACAGATTGGTCAAGGAGGCTTGATGATGCTCTTTGGGCCTACCGGACAGTTATAAGACTCCCATAGGTATGTCTCCATACCAACTTGTATATGGAAAGCTTGTCATCTTCCGGTTGAGTTAGAGCATAAAGCCATGTGGGCTATGAAGAAGTTAAAATGGATTGGAGCGAAGCTGCAGAGCAACGGTTAAATGGGTTGAATGAACTTGATGAATTTCGCTTGAAAGCCTATGAAAGCTCAGCCCTATATAAAGAAAAGATGAAGAAGTATCATGACAACAAAATTGAAAAACGAGAGTTTATGGTCGGGGATTTAGTGCTTCTATTCAATTCCAGGTTGCGCTTGTTTCCAGGCAAACTCAAGTCCAAATGGACTGGTCCTTACACGGTTACCCAACTATTCCCTCATGGAGCAGTTGAGTTGGAAACTAAGGAGGGTGTGCGGTTCAAGGTGAATGGACAGCGCATAAAAAATCTATCTAGGGCATGCTGAATCGGCGAATGAAGTGATCGAGCATACCATCTTGATGAAGTCTGAGTAATCAAGTGGCCCCAGTCGTGCCGCGACGTTAAATCTGGCGCTTGTTGGGAGGCAACCCAATACTTATTGTCTTTTTAATAATGGTAGCATTTTTTCTATAAATGGGTTTTAAATTTGCAGGCACATCACCAGGAAATTCTGCAGAAAACTACTCCGCAGTAGCCACTAACGGATACAACGACGGACCGTCTCGACTGAAACGGACCGTCGTATGCACTGTCACACCAGGTACGTATTTCTGTCATTTTTTTTGAAATTAGGGCACACACGATGGCAACTACGATGGGGCGTCGCATGTGCGACGGACCGTCGTCGGGGAACCGTCGCGTGATTAATGAAATTAACCCGACCCGACCCGGACGGACCCTTTTCAAAATCTGACCGTTTATACTCCCGCCCCTCCATATTTCCCCCATTATTCCTCATTCCTCTCATCTCCCCTCTCTTTTCAACTTCCCCCCTGATCATTGCCCCCAAAATCCTCCTAAACCTATACTTATCATCCACTAGTCGTGCTGCTGCTGCTGTGAGGTGTCTACCTTGCTAACTGAATCATTCTCCAGTTGTTTTTCTACATTTCCAAGGTATGTGTCTCTAAATTTATACTCATTTATCTTGCATTTTGGTTTGTAGTTAGTATTAGCTTAGTTCTTAATCGTATACTGTTTATTTTATATGCTTATATCTAAACCTAGGTTCAAAATGTTCGTATGTGCCATGTTGATAAAGCTAGGCATAGGTGATTTGCTTTGGTAGTTTCTTAGGTCGTTGGGATAGACACATATAGGTCCACCACACTAAACAACCATGTGGGTTCATCGGGGATGCGTAGGGTACCCCCAGTTCTAACCTGGTACTCAGAACGAGACCCCGATGACGGCCCGTCGCACACACGACGGACCGTCGTAGGGTCCGTTGCCACAGCCCTAGCACCCCTGCCCAACTACGCCTGTGACGGACCGTTGTCTTCACGACGGTCCGTCCTGCACGACCGTCATGGTTGTCAGAGACCCTGTTTCTAAGGGTCTCTAAAAATTTTCCAAGTGTCCTACGACGGACTCTTACGACGGACCGTCCCACTCACGACGGTCCGTCCTGCACGACCGTCATGGTTGTCAGAAACCCTGTTTCTAAGGGTCTCTAAAACTTTTCTAAGTGTCCTACGACGGACTCTTACGACGGACCGTCCCACCAACAACGGTCCGTCCTGCACGACCGTCATGGTTGTCAGAGACCCTGTTTCTAAGGGTCTCTAAAACTTTTCTAAGTGTCCTAAGACGGACTCTTACGACGGACCGTCCCACACACGACGGTCCGTCCTGCACGACCGTCATGGTTGTCAGAGACCCTGTTTCTAAGGGTCTCTAAAACTTTTCTAAGTGTCCTACGACGGACTCTTACGACGGACCGTCCCACCCACGACGGTCCGTCCTGCACGACCGTCATGACGGTCAGAGACCCCTCTGCTGAGGGTCTCCCAACATTTTCTAAGTGTCCTACGACGGACACTTACGACGGGCCGTCGTCCTCTCGACGGTCCGTCCTGTGTGACCGTCATGATGGTCAGAGACCCCTCTTTCAGGGTTCTTTATATGTACATCGACCAAGTACAACACGACGGACCTCATGACGGTCCGTCGTATCCACGACGAGCCATCATATGTCCCGTTGTGTGATACAGTTTCACTATCACTAACACACTATTTTAAATGTTTTATGTTGTATGGGCTTGCTTGTCTTGTTTGACATTACTCGTACTAATAGTGATCCTTTTCAGGTACTATCGACTATGGCACCCAAGCAAGACCGAGCTTACGCACGCGGGCGATCCAAGTCTGTTGCCCCGTCTGCACGCTTGATCATCAGGTCTGATGATGAGCGGGACCTTGAATATGTGCCCCCAGGCACTTCCGCACCTTCCCGTGCTGCACGTGTCCCCCGAGCCACACCCAAGAAGACGGTGGCGTCCGGTGTAGTCACTGCCTCCCAGTCTGATGAGGAGCGCACACTGACCGGCACACCCTCTGGGGTCGGCCACAAACGAGGAAGGAGGTCTGGCTCCTTAGGAGTATCCTGGTCCGAGGAAGCTTCAGAATCTGCTGAGGTTCCCGCACCCGCCACTGCTGCAGCGTCGGCCTCGTCTGATGAGGCTGACAGTTCAGACTCCACATCCGGCGCACCAGCCCGGTCCCCACCCCAGCCTCTGACCAGCCAAACCGGTGGTGCGTTGAAGGCCAGTTTCAGGTTTACTCCGACGCGAAGTTCTTGACCGATAAAGGAGTAATGTCTCGAACACTCACCCTGGAGCGGCGGGTACTTACAGGGAGTCTCCCCTCGATGCCGGAGATCCACAACATATTCACCAGGCATCGCCTAGAGTGGACAGCCCGTCTGTTGGGACGATACAGTGAGGAGATGGTCCGAGAGTTCTACGTGTCCTACGTAGCGACTCTCCGATCACAGATCGACAGGCGGGCTGCTCCCGCGAAACAGGCCCCATTGGAGCAGGTTCTAGTCCGGGGCGTGAAGGTCGACATTTCCCTGCCCGCCATCCGCCGGTTCCTATACGGCGAGAGTGCAGCTGCTACTCGGACCCCCACCACTGCCGAGTTTGACTATCGCTGGCAGATAGTAAAGGATGGACACTTCATGCGCGACACGCGGACACTGAGAGAGACCACCAAGAGGTGGATGGCCCTGCACCTATCAGTCGACGGAGAGGGTGCCGACTGGGTCACTGAGCCGAAGGGGGCCATCAAGAAGGCCAACCTCACGTTCGTCGCCAAGTTCTTGTGGCTGCTCGTGCGTCACTGCCTTTCCCCCACAGCTGCTGATAACATAGTCACCTGGGATTGAGCAGTGTGATGGCGCGATGATGATAGCCGGCTTTGAGGTGGACTATGCATGGCTTCTCCAGGCAGTCATGCACGAGAGGGCATTCAAGGTCCACCACCACCTACCCCTTTGCCGGTGCATGATCTTTGCCCTTTGCAGGTCTGCAGGTGTGCCCGTGTGGCACATAGATCAGTTGAAGACCCCGCAGGGGCACCGTTGATGTCGGCCTCATCAGAGACGAGGCCAATGAGTTAGCACCACGCAGAGGGCCACGTCCAGAGCTGCCACTCTTGCTGATGATCTTGTGGATACGGTTGCCCAGGCCCGGACATCTACACAGGCATCTACTGACACTACCCCGGTCGAGTCTATCCCGGGTAGTAGCACAGCCCCGAGCTCCTCTCACACAGCCCTCTACCGTTACTGGCCCCGCTTGCTAGGGTCCAAAAACTGGAGGCGCAAATGGCCACTCTTCTGCATCATATCCAGCCGTGGATGCCAGAAGTCTATTACGGAGTCGGAAGCACGTACAGAGAGGAGGATGATGCAGCGGAAGATTGCTGAGGTTAACCAGCGCATAGACGCCTTCGAGTTGCGAGTGTTAGCTCGACCAGCCCCTCGGTAGATGTGTCGACTCTTCAGACTGCAGTCGACAGTCTTCGTGCCGACATCGCTACGATACTAGCGTCGAGGGTGCCGATTCTGAGGCCCCTTCTGCCGAGCCTGCTGAGGACACAGTGTGGCCGGCACTGTTTACTACTTCTGAAATTCCACCATCCCTCCCTCCAGAGAGTGCCAAGAGGCGTAGGGATCGAGGAGAGGATGAGAAGCGCGAGCAAGGAAGAAGGAGCGCCGAGAGATGGAGGCTGTGCGGGAGAGCCTCACTTGCTGAGGCGAGGCACACCGGATCCGAGCATCGCAGATAGCGGCTGGGGCGTCTAGCTCCCATACTGTAGAGACCGCAGGAGGCACTGAGGGTGCGGTTGTTGCTGAGGTCACCACTGAGGGTGTCCAGATTGCTGAGGACACCACTGATGGTGTCCAGATTGCAGAGGCTGTGGGTTCCGGGAAACCGGACCCACCAGCTTGCTGATCGACGGCGCTATGCGCCACAGGTTTGCTTCACCTACCCCTGTAATCTTTAGATTTTTTTTATGCATTGGGGACAATTGCATGCTTTTTGTTGGGGGTGGGGTAAATGGAAAGTGAGTGTTAGGGTGAAGTCTGAGTAGCCCAACTCACTATCCTCTTTTGGGGTTTCCTTGCCTGTGTTCTTTTTCCCCAAAAGACTGATTATTTTTCTGTTGAACCGGCACGTTATATCTTTTGTACATAAGTTTAACTCTGAAGCATGATGGCTAAAATGATATCCCGATAAAACTGGAAAATGTTGCATGACTAGGCGTAGTAACTGATAATTGTGTGGCTCTAAACATGAAATAGAGTTACACCATTGCATTACCCTAAATCTTCAAGTCAAACTAGGTGTCTGATAATCTGGTATAGTGATGAGATGTCAAGTGAATGTGAGGAAAGTTGAATAGTCCACTATTGGTACTGAGCTAGAACTTGCCTGGTTAGTCCTGCTAAAAGTAAGCTGTAACAAACAATTAGGAAAGGATCATAGGCCCTTTTTCAAAATAGCCCATTTCTAGCCTAAATAAAAGAAACCAAATGAAAGTTATCCTTCTTTGATCCAAATAATTTGAGCTTAAAATTAGACCTTTCTTTTTCACCCCAACTGATCTTTTCTGGGAATAATATGTTGGCCCTGGTCCCTCCTTGGACATGTGCACCTCAGCTTATGCTAAAAGCATAAGTTGAGGGTGGCTAATGTATAAACAACCTTCGTTATGGCCCTGACCCGACTTTGGGTATTGTGTACCTTGACTCATGGCAAAGCCATGAGTTGAGGGTGGCTGTTTCGAGGAATGCTCTGGAAAGTGGGGTTGAAAGAACAAAGAGAGAGAAAGAACACAAGTAAAGTGACTCAAGAACTCGTTGAAAAAAAAATTCAAGAATTACAAACAAGAAAAGAAAAGAGTCACTTACACAAATGAAGAAAGAAGGGAAACAGCAAGGTGAAAGAATAGGAGAAACTGGGCGAGAGATAAGTGATATAGAGTGGAAGGTTTAGCCGATATGTCAAGGAGGGCAAAAAGTCACTAAAGTATACCTAAATATACCCTACCTGACTCTGAGCCTACGTTACAAGCTAAAAAAGTCCTATCGTGATCCTAAGGTGTTATAGCGAACTTAAGGCAGTGAAAATAAGGGCAAGCATGGCAATAGGTATGAATGAGTGTGACTTTGTTCTGAGAGCGAGTGTGTTGAAATGTAATCCTTATACTCAAACTGAAATCATTGTGCGAAAAATGAGGATTTTGTTCTAAAGTGAGGACACTAGTTGCAATACCGAATTGTTAGCACCTCGGTGAGAAATTGAAGAGGATAGGTATTAGTGCATGGTGAGTCTGTGTCATGTTCGAATCCCACAAAAGTCAAGCCTAATAGTGATAGCATGCATAGATTTGATGGGATTAGTCGGGATTGATAGCCAAATGATTGCAAAGGATAAAAACATGAATACTATTGTACAAAGATTGTGTAGTGAGTCATAGTGCGTCGCTTGAGGACAAACAACGAATTTAAGTTGAGGGTGTTGATATACCGTGGTTTCACGGTATATATTAATGCTTTTTCCTTAAGTTTAGTGTGTCCAAAAGCCTTTTTGTGCTAATTTTGATATAAGTTTCTCTTTGTTTTGCAGGAAATCTGTCCAAAGCTGAATGCGGAGATTTTGAGCGAAAATTGCAGAAGAGACCACCTACGGAGCTTATGACGGTCCGTCGTGCTTGTGACGGTCCGTAGGTGGCAGCGTAGAGAAGCTGCTGAAGGAAGATGGGGAAGTCTGACCAAGTGTGGGATTACGAAGCTTGTGACGGTCCGTCCTGCAGGTCCGTCGTGAAGATCAGAGAAGTGATCCCAGTACCCAGATTCCAGGAGTTGAAGTATTTTGAAACGAAGACCCTCGACGGACCGTCGTGCCTATGACGGTCCGTCACACTTGCCGTCGAGGGGAATGAAGAAAGCAGCTGAAGAAATTGGACAAGTATGGGACGACGGAGCCCACGACGGTCCGTCATGACTACGACGGTCCGTCGCGTGGTCCGTCGACCAGAGCGTTTGGCAGATTTCCAGAAATTAGAATCCTTGTTTAATTAGGTTTTTATTTTTTATAAATAGTTCGAAAAACCTCGTTTTTGAGGTTAGACTCTTTGATTATCAAATTCCATATAGTTAGACTTTGTGATTATTAAACTTTGTGTTTTTGAGTGTTTGATTGTTGGAGATTCTTACATGTAACTTTTGGTGATTAATCAAGCATATTTTCGGACTTTATTCTTTCTCATTGAAGTAAGTACATGAATTCTAATTTAACATATTTGAATATTGTGTTTATGGCTATGAGTAACTAAACTCCATAACTAGGGTTGTGGGAACCATAGGCAAATAATGAGATAAACCCTAGCTAAAATAACAATTCTAGAATAGTGTCTTGCATGTATTAATAATTCTTTCGCTTAGTCTAGAAGTCTTTTAAAGGATGATCAACGTTAGAACTCGCCTTAATGCTACTTGTCGGACCAAGGAGGTAGATAATAGGAAAAGAATTATTAACATAGATTTAGTGTATACTATCTAATAGGCTAGTATTGATTGGTACGAGGTAATATAACTTAGTCAAATATCGAATACGATGCTTAATATGAGGTAAAGATAAGGGTTAGGAAAGCAAAACACGTAGCCGGACCAAGGTGCGGAGTGAGATTTTCTGATGCCGGACCAAGGATTTAGAAATACATAACTTATCACTTTGCATGCAAGATACTAGGAAAGAATTGTTATAGTTAGAATTATCAAGTTACGAACCTGTGGGGAACACGTAAACCCTAGTTACTTAATTCATTGATTAAAACCAATATAAAAGCTGTCAAGTGTCTCTTTCAATTACATTAGTTATTTTTACTCATTAGTAATACAAACCCCCCTTTTTATATTTTTACTTTCCAAGAAAGTTATTGACCAAACGATAGTAATACTAGGTTAAAGTTAAGTCTAGACTATTTTCCTCGTGGGAACGATCCCAACCTCACTAGTTGGGTTATTTACTTGACACGACCGCTTTACTTCTCATTTGAGAAGTAAGTTTGAGCGTATGACTCATATGACTATGGGTAGTGTGTCTCATGTGGAAGAAGAGAAGAAAGAACTTGTGAAATATGTTCAAAGGTTCGCTCGATTAGGTGTGCGGTTAGAAGATTCACCAAATTATGGTTTCATGGTCAATGATAACTCCGACTCATCATTAGTGGTGGAGGTGAAATGCAAGCAGCATCTTGATCCACTGTTGATGGAGTTGAAGTACTCGGTACTGAGTAAGCTCAATGAGTCATTCTCCCAAGGGGGATGGTATTCTTAGGTACCAAGGGAGATTATGTGTACTGGATGTTGAGGATTTGAGAAATAAAAGTTTAGAAGAAGCCCATGGTTCTCGTTATTCTATACATCCGGGTGCCACCAAAATGTATCATGACCTTAGAGAGATCTATTGGTAGGATGGTTTAAAAAGGACATAGCAAAGTGTGTGGCTAAGTGTCCCAACTGCCAACAAGTTAAAGTTGAGCATCTTAAACCGGGTGGTTTAACCCAAATCATGGATGTACCTACTTGGAAGTGGGAAGCCATCAATATGGATTTTGTTGTTGGGTTGCCTCAAACTAGGAGGCAAAATGATTCTATATGGGTTATTGTGGATAAGTTGACCAAATCTGTCCACTTTATTCCTATTAAGTCTATTTATACTGCCGAAGATTATGCAAGAATCTACACTAATGAGATTGTGAGTCTTCATGAGATTTCTTTGTCCATCATGTCGGATAGAGGTGTCCAATTCACTTCTCGTTTTTGGAAATCTTTTCAAAAAGGTTTAGGTACTCAAGTGAAACTTAGCACCGTTTTTCATCCTCAGACAGATGGCCAAGCGGATCATATCATTCAGACCCTTGAATATATGTTAAGAGCTTGTGTTACTGATTTCAAAGGAAAGTTGGATGATCATCTACCTTTGATTGAGTTCCCCTACAACAATAGTTACTATTCGAGCATCTCCATGACACCTTTTGAAGTTCTTTATGGTAGAAGATGTAGGCCTCCGGTTGGATGGTTTGAGGTTGGTGACTCCTCACTCCTCGGTCCCGAGATTATCTATGAGGCTATAGAGAAAGTTCGAATCATAAGAGATAGATTGAATAAAGCCTATAGTCAGCAAAAGTCTTATGTCGACAATAGAAGAGAACTTGAATTTGAAATAGGTGATCATGTTTATTGAAGATTTCACCTATGAAAGGGGTGATGAGGTTTAGTAAGAAGGGGAAGTTGAGTCCCCGGTATCTTGGTCCTTATGAGGTTTTACAACGAATAGGGAAGGTTGCCTATGAGTTGAAACTACCTAGTAAAGTAGCTTCAGTTCATCTAGTGTTTCATGTTTCTATGCTCAAGAAATGTAGGTGACCTGGTATCTATTCTGCCTATTGAAGGTTTAGGGGTGGATGAGAATATCTCCTATGAAGAGGTTCCGGTTGAGATTCTAGATCGCCAAGTCAAGAAGTTGAGGAACAAAGAGGTTGCCTCTGTAAAAGTTATATAGAGGAACCATCTTGTTGAGGGTGTAACATGGGAGGCTGAAGCCGACATGAAGTCTCTCTACCTTCATCTTTTTTACTCTTTGAGATTAGACATTACTCTTAACAAAGAAATTAATTAATAATTATGAAATTTACTTGCTTTCTAAAGAGGTGCATGTTATGGTAAAAGTTGTACCAACTAGAGTTTTACGAAAATAAATTTATACTCTATTCTTACACTATATGAAATGTGTATGCATGCGTCTTCTTGAGATTTTATTGTTTTTTTGTTATCTTGAGAAGAATGATAGCATGGTAACTCCTAGATGTATTTTGAGCTCATGATAATATTGAAAGGGAAATTCCTCACTACGTGTTGAGCTCATATATTTTGTGCATCATGAATTCAGTGTTATGTGTAATGTTACAGTATGTGTTGAAAGGAGTTGTGAAGTACTTATATGAGCTATGATTCATTATGATTTTATGTTGTTTGTTGTTGGGATGCTAGTATTAAATCTATCCTTACCCTCCAAAAAGATTTTACTGTCATTCGGGGTAGAATGTTTCTAAGGGGGGCGGGGGGGATAATGTAACACTCCGAAAATGTCATAACTTAGACTAGAGCTTAATCTATTGAATAATGTTTAAAATGATGTTCCCAGATCTATATTAATGTAATAAGTTTATTTGGAAAAGGTTAGAGTCAAAACGACAAAGAAAGACCTTGACGTCTGGAAACTAGCTAATTAGAACTAGTTGACGTCCCTATGCTTGGTGAAGGTTTAGAAGTGTCAAATGAAGTCCAAAACATTTAAAAATAAATCAAACAAGTAATATACAATACAAAGGATCCAAACGTCCGGTAAGGACACACCAAGGACCACCAAAAGGGTCCTTGGGGAGGACCCCAACATGGGTAGGCAGGCTGCCAAAAGCAGCCTGCGCGAGCAAGAACCAAGGGTCTGCTGCACGACGCCCAACCCACACGTGGTTTACTACCCCAAGATTTAAGAGGCATCCTCGCGACGTGAGGCTGTCACGAGGCTCACTGCCTCGTCCCGAAATTCAGAAAAAAATGGAAATTGGCCGCGCGATGCGCAGCCACTTTCCAGATTTGTTAAAGTAGTATTTTGGTAATTTAACTTCACGAAAAGACCCATTTAAGTGAAGGGTCTTTTGGGTATTTTACAGAATGACTATATATTGATTATAGGTCATTTTTAGATCACTTTTTACACACTTAAACCAAATCAAAGGAATTTCTCTTATCTCTCTCAAGAACGTTCTCTTTTCCAAACTCTATTGAATAACAAGAAAAGCTTAAGGAAGAAGTCGAAGACTTCAAGTTTTCAATCCAAATTCGTAGATTATTCATCAATAAGGTATGGGTTCTTCACTCTTGGAATTTCCTTCCCCAAGAGGTCCTTACAATAATGATTTTCTAGAAATTCAAAATCTAGGGTTTTTTACTCTACAAAACAGGTTTTCTTCCTAACTATAAATTTATGACTATTAATGAAAAATAATGGTTTTCTATGGTCTATTTAGTATATATTGTCGAATTTTTGACTTTTAATGCTTGAATTTCGTATGAAGCATGTCCCCTATCAAATTGATGATTTCGAATAGGGTATACCTACTACTTGATAACATGTAATTGTTGGGATTGGGACTATGACTTGAATGAACTCCTAAATGACCCTTTCCCTTATTCTATTTCACGAATTAGTCTTGTTTATGAGTTGAAGAGTTAGTATTGATTATGTTATTGAGTATTTCAATATGTTGGATGGTTTTTGTATATTGAATATAAGTTCTTGAATAAGGATCTTGGAAGCAAGAGGTAGGTCTTCTAAAGTCGTTATTACTCTATGATGTTTATGTTAGCCTATAAATGATATTACAATGCTAATGAAGTATGTATGATGATGCTATGCATATACGTTGGTCTATGAATATTTTAATTTGTGAGATCATTATAAGAATACGATAATGCAAATTTATGATATTCGCTTGTATGCTTTGCACAAGATGATTTATGATATGTTAATCTCACAAACTATGTGTTACGATGAAACGAAATTCTCATCTAATCCTAAAGAGTCATAATCATGTTTATACAAGTAGTTAATCTCCTAGGACTTATGATAAGATTTATGAATATATGATGACTTAAAGGTTAAATAAAATGGGACTTTAGATTAGCACCGAGTGAACTAGATACGAGAGGTGTCCCTTCCCTAGATTGAAGGTAGGTTCGCAATGAATCTCATGAGATAGAGGTTGTCATGTAATGTGGAACTATGGGTCTCTAATACATCTCCTAGTTCTTGAACTATGTTGTCACCATAGGATACTAGCTAGTGGATTCACCTAGAAAGAAAGTCCTTGAAGATTGTTCTTACGCCATAACTATCTATCTTTAGAAAAATCACTTTTTGAAATGTTCTAAGTATAAAACAATTTAAAAAACATAGAAAAGAATAGTCAGTTAATTTTTAAATCAAGAAAACTTAATTTAAAATAGACTCTAACAGATTAAGTCTTAATAAATTTAGAAAAAATAGGTAAGAAGCTTATTTACGCTTCAAAAAGGATTTTAAGGCATTTGAAACGTCCGCTAAAAAGCGATTAACCTACGACTCAAGTTAATTGAGATATTGAAATTTCTATTTTTTATTTGAGTTATTTTAATAATAATAATTAAATATTATTTTGATCGAAATATAATTAAAAAGCTTCGACTTAACACTTTTCTTTTTTAAAGAAAAATGAGTAAGTAAATGTAAGTTTTTTGAAGTTTATTTAGCAAAAGAATTAACTTAAAACAATTTAAAACTAACTAAAAATGTGTTAAGTGAAAAGCATTATATACATGTTTTTTTTTTAAAGAACAAAGAGATTTGATTCAATTTATGACATAAATTTCTATTAGTAAAAATAAGTGAACACAAAAGGGTGTTAAGAGTAAACCAACATAACAAAAGTAGCTCATCTTTTGGTAAATTTAATCAAGTTAGAGTTAAAATAAAAAAAAAGGATAAATTAGCAATTAAGTCACAATTATTAACATAATTATTCAAAATAACAACAATTTAAAATATTTATTTAACTTGGCAGAATGACAATATTTTTATAAAATAATATTTTAGTATATTTTAGTATTTAAAATTAATTTTATTTATGAAAAGAGTCATTATTGGACAAAAATACACACTAATAACCGTTATAAATTGGAAAAATGACAATTTACTTTTTTTTATTATTAGTCAACTTTCTTCCTCACATTTCATGTTTTTCTCACCATGTCTCAGCTTTCAAGTTTAGATTCCTTCAAGGTGCTAAATTGTTGCTCACCAAGAAATTCTTTGTTGTTAAACTAAAATTATTTATTAATTCAAGCAGTTTCTCGATTGGCAAAGTAATTTTCATCATTCGAAATTAGTTTTTGATTTGATGTTTAAAGCACCGATTATACACATTATGAATTTTTAGTCAAATTTTTCAATTTTCATTTGAATTTTTTAAAATATTAATCATATATTTATAATTTTCAATTTTCTTTTGTGATTCTCTTTTAATTTTTTCAGATTTGTAGATTCTAGAATTTCATATTTTGTTTAATGTTGAGTACATTTTAATATTTTGAATACATTTTTTTAATATGATGTTGAATATATTTATATCATAATACAAAATACAATATAAAAACTAGAATGAGTACAAATACAAATAATATATCTATTAGAATGAATACAACTTAGGAAAGGAAACATAATTTTAAAGAGAAAAATAAAATATACAATAAAAAAATAAAATGAATACAAATATGTTTCTTAAATAGCTACAAATTCATTTGACATGCCTATTGGAACGAATACGAACTAATAAAGAAACACAAATTTAATTATACAAAATACAACATGAAAGCTAGAACGAATATAACTAATACAAATGACATACATATTGGAATGAATACGATTTAAGAAACGACACAAAATTATGGTAAATAAGGTAAATGCATTATGAGAAAAGTATATCAAATAACATATTGAAATACAACATGAAAACTAGAATGAATACAAATACAAATGACATACATATTGGAATGATACGGTTTAAGAAAGGGTACAAAAATATGGTAAATAAAATAATTACACTGTGAGAAAAGGTGTTCAAATTTGTAAATTTCAAAAAAATATTTTTTTTAATAGATAAAACTCTAAGGTTTTCATAACAATAACTAATTTTGAAAGACAATGACAAATAATGGCCTTTATGAAGAAGGAAGAGACCACCTATTTTAGGTCTTATAATCTTTTGTAAAGAAAGTAACAAAAAAATTTAGTAACTTAATATAATTTGAAATATCGTCCCTTGATTTTCTCTAGTTTGTCATTTCTTAATTATATTATGTTAAATTAAATAAAGAAAAAAAATACATAAATCAACTCATAACAAATTAAAATATTGTAATTTTTAATAAATATTGAAAGTTTGCTATGGGATCCTATTAAATGTCAAAATATTGTTATTTTGAAAAATTTTCCCATAAAACAATGCAATCAAATGATAAAGAGAGGGAGAGAAGGATTTAGTCCTTTGGGCCTATTGTTTCCAAGAAACTTTGGGCCAGCCGCACTATTTGGACTTGTTCCAGCCCATTTTTGCTTCTGCTTATATACTGGACGTATATCAGTGTATATGAGCGTACATATCAGCTATTTTTATGTATCTCTTGCTTCCTAGCACCTGTACATTGCCTCAGACCTATAATGTCAAATTTTTCGACCTGCATATCTATGTGTAATGAATGTATACATTGTATACAACCATTTTTTGGGTGCTTTCGTGACCTGCCTCAGCTTCCAATTCCTTCGAATGATGGGGTCAACTCGATAGGAATAATTGAGCCTATGGCTCAATTTAAAGTGCAAAGGAGAGAGAAAGAGTCCATGGTGACTTAAAAAGAGTTTTCACATGCAAACAAAGCAAAGGAAAAGAGTTAATATAAAAAAAATAATGTGAACGAACTCAAAGTATAATTTAACATATAATCCCACTAAATCATATCATACAGAGACGCATTTGAAAACTATCGAACTTCAAGGGATTAATTAAGGGAGAATACTGATTATTTACAAGCTAATGAATCAATACAACAACTTGCAACAAAAGTGGATGGACAACAAATACTTGCAGATAAACACAAACTAAAAATAAAGCCATGATAACTAAAAAGACACTTATCAGCAAACCAATGACCAGAATGATTATATATATATATATATATATATCTGTGTGTGTGTCTGTGTTTTTCTTATAACTCTAGCTTATTCTAGATCAAATCCAAAATAATTGAACTATACTAATTAAAGCTCAACAAATGATCTACTGCTAATGTTTCCCGAAAAATAGCTAAACACCATACAAATCATACTATAGAAATATGTTTTCCAAAGAAACCAACAAAATGGAAAATCTCGCGGAGCACATTGGTGATTTCAAACCCATGCTTCTTAAAACTCTACTATCAATATCCGATCTTAAATCACGAATAAACTAATATCATGTAATTTCCTTTTCTAAATCATGTTGAAATCCAACTCGGACAATAAGCACGAGTCACAACATGAACCCAATTTATGACTCCCAACATGACAAAGTGTGAGTTCATGAAAAGAGTAAGGAATCTAACACCAAACAAAGGGACAAAAGTTAATAGGGAAAAAGCGAAAATGAAACGAGTTGAAGAGAAGCTTCAATAATGAAGAACACAATTGGATTTGTACCACTATTCTATATTAAACAAAGGAGGACAAATAACTACTCATATCAAGACAAGGAATATCAAGATTTTTGGAGAAAAAGACAACAGTAACTTTATATTACATGTATACCAACAACCATAAAAGAAAAGCATCAAGATATGATAACTTTTGGCTAGCCAATGGTCTAATAAATCACAGCTATCACATTCAAACAAGCTTAAACTAAATTTATGGTATAACACATTACTCGTTAGCGGGAAGAGCGTCATATTCAAATGTTAAAACCATAACTTGGTATCTTCAAGGAAATCAGATATAAAAACAGCAGCAACATGATCATAAGAATTGAAAATTTTGAAACAGCAATAACACGAGATGAAGGAAAATTCAGCAAAGAGAAAGGGAATATTACCTTCTTCGGAGCAGCGACGAGCTTTACCGTGAAGAACTCCATCACTATGAGCCGGGAAGTAAATTAATTTTTTCTCCCCTTTTTCAATGAAAACTAAGGATGTATTTATAGAAGGCAAAAATGCATATTTTTAAGGGGGGAGACGGGTGAAGAGGATTGGATTTTAAATTCGAAATTCAAATATTTCTTGGAAAAAAACATTGGAAGGTCTATCAGCAGTACTATAATCTCCAACGGATGCGAGAGGGGATCCGTTCGATCTTGGAGCAAGGATGATAAAGCAACGAGATTTTAACACCTAACGAATCTCGAACGGCTCTTGTACGAGAGGATAAGGTTGAGGGAAAAGGGACACGCGATTTGTTCGCTAGTTGTTAGGTCTTATTAGTTAAGGAGTTTTTTTAATCTTAACGAAATAAAATAATAAATTTTATAATAAGATAATTAACTCAAAAATATAAACTATAAATTGGCTGAATTAATTAACCAAGTATTTAAGTAAAATTAAAATCTTTTTGAGATCATTTTCAAATATTAATATAATAAATATATACAAATTATATAGTCTTTATAAATTATTTTTAAAATGACCAAATGATAAATTACTTAAAATGACTTCAAAAATATTTAAAATTTTATTGATTCAATTATTTCAAATCGTTTGAAATTTAAGAAGCTTGATGATTAGTTTATATATATATTTGAGGGCCAAAATTGGGTGTCAACACTTATGATACATGTTGTTACTCTTATATGAAGTTGGTTACATTAATGAACATGTTATTGGTCTATATTGCTTTATGAGGTGATGACTACTTATGTTACAAGTTATATAAGCAAAGCTTTACTTATGGTCTTCTATCTTATCTACTTGGTTGTGTGGGGTTATGGGGATTCACATGACCATTGCACTTGTAGGTTGGGGATGGGATCATTGGTAAGTGTTTTTTATGTTTTGTTCATATGATCTATTGAATATGAAATGTTAACATGACTCTATGATAATATGTCTTTGATTATGATCATGTTTTTTGTTGATGAAATCCTTAACTTGCATATGTTCTACGGTATGTGTATTGAAGATTTCCAAATGATTTAGCACAATTTTTAAGAAATGATCGTTTTCATGCATGTCCTTAAATGTTATGTGCATATACTCATACTTAGTACATGTGGCGTACTAATCCCATTATTTTATATTTCTACAATGTAGGGCCCAGCCATTGAAAATAAGAAGGTTGATTGAAGAAGCTTGCTATCTTTTCGTACTATAGCTTAAGAAGACTTTAGTAGTTATTAAGAATACTTTTGATTCCGTTTGCGCACTTTGGATTATTTTGTATTAAGGTCGATATGACATATTGATTTCATTGGATAAGTCCATATTCCTACTCGTTAGATGGTTTTTATATGAGACAGCTTTTATAATATCGCTACGTATGTTTTCATGATAATTATGTATGAGTATAACTATACTTCACATAGTATTAGGAGTTTTTAATTTTTTTGCAAATTTGAACCGATGACATGTTACGACAAATGCTAAGGGCTTGTCTGAGTTCTCTGAGAGGACGCCGCCGCCGGTCGCATCTGGGGATGCTCTCCGGATGTGACATGTCTATAGAGCTAATAATTTTTTAAGACATGTGTAAATGTTAAAAATTGTTGGAAACATGGAAGGAAAATAGTTTCTTTAGAGAATACTCAAGTTTATTATAGGCTACTTAAGGCCACTTGAGATGATTACTATCATCAACTACATCTTTATTTTTACTAGTACTAATGTAAATCAAAGGTCATATCCAAATAACTGAATACATATATCACAATTTACTAGATACATGTATTACAAAATTCTAAAAAGACTTCTTAAAAAACTAAGAGATAATTTCGGAAGACTAAACATAGATGCATTAATTTCAAAACTCCCCCTTAATGCATTTGCTTGATAACTTCAATCCGTTCTCGAAGATAGCAAAATTTTTCTCTAGAAAGTGCTTTGGTGAAGATGTCAACAAGTTTTTCTCGTATCTGACAATAATGCAATTGAATTTTGTCTTTCTCTTGTGCTTCTCGAATAAAATGATACTTGATGAAAATATGCTTTGATCTTTCATGGTTGACTGGATTCTTGGCAATTGCTATTGTTGATTTGTTATCACAATACAAACGGTCCATCTTTTTTGTTTTTCACTAATGTCTTCAAATATCTCCTAAGCCAAATAGCTTGATAAGTAGCCTTAGCTGTTGAAACATATTCTGCTTTGACAGTGGATTGAGCAACAACACTTTGCTTTTTTGATAATCAAGAACAAATACTTGATCCAAATATGAAAGCATAACCAGAAGTACTCTTCATGTCATCTATACTTCCAGCCCAATCACTGCGTAGAACACGCTTTGCAGCTCCAAAATGCACTTAGCTTGGTTCTTGCATGAATTTGAATAATAAACTAGCAGCAAACATAATATCTGGCCTTGTTAAAGTAAGATATAGCAAACATCCAATCAAGCTCCTATAAAGTGAGCTATTACCTTTCTTTTCTCATCATCTTTTATGAACTTCTCATTTGCTGCTAATGGTATGACCACAGACCTGCAATCCATCATTTTGAATTTTTGAAGAATATTTTTAACATACTTGTTTTGAGAAATAAAATTCCTTCTTTCACTTGAGAAACTTCGATGCCCAAGAAATAATTTAGCAACCCAAGATCATTCATTTCATAGGCTTGCATCATATCTTGCTTGAATTTTTGCATCATCTTCACATCATTTTCTGTAAAAAGCAGATCATCCACACTGAGACAAACAATGATAATGTTGTCATGTTCTTTCTTCACATACAAGGTGGCTTCACTTTTACTTCTCTGAAAATTATTTATCAGAAAGTATGTATAAATTTCATTGTACCAGGCTCTTGGAGCTTGCTTCAGCCCGTAAAGAGATTTTTTTTAGCATGTACACCTTCTTGCTTTTCCTTGAACAAAAAAACCTTGAGGTTGCTCAATATAAATCTTTTCATCAAGTTTTCCATTAAGAAATGCAGATTTAATATCAAGTTGAAATATCTTTCATTTCTTTTGTGCAGCAACAACAATTACAATTCTAGTTGTCTCGAGACGAGCAACTGGAGAATTTAGCAACCAACTTTGTTTTGTGCTTTTGAATATCTCTTTTGAGTTTGATTTTGTAAATCCATTTTAGACTCACAACTTCTCTTTCTCTGGATATAGCTACAAATGTCCCAAGTATTTTTTTTTTCAATAATTCGAATTTCTTCTTCCATGATTTTCTTTCAAACATCATGCTATATAGCTTCTTCATAATCTTCTGGCTCAACACCGACAAAGTTACATCTCTGATAAATGTCACTCAACATTTTATTCCTCTTTGAGGCGGTTCTTCATCATCTGAATCTGGGATTTCTCCCTTTGAGGGACATCATCCTCTTTCTCATCCTCTTCTTGATTTGAAGATATGATAGCAGTATTCTCTATCTTTTTATCCTTTCAATTCCATGTTATTTTTTCATCAAAATTGACATCTCTACTAACAAGTTTTTTAGTTTTGATATCGAAAAGCCTATATCCTTTTGTCACATCACTATAACCAAGAAATATACATTTTCACTTTTTTCATCCAATTTTTTTCTTTTCTCAGCAGGTACATGAGCATAACAAATACACCCAAAATTTTTAAAATGAAAATAATACTTGGGAGTTTGTAGCTATACCTATAGAAAGAGAAGTTGTGAGTCTAAAATGGATTTACAAATGACTTACGGAAGGTTTCGTTCCACTCCAATCTTCAACAGGTGTCTTGTCCTTTAGTGCATTTGTCGGGTACCTGTTAAGAATGTACATTGTTGTATGCACTGCTCCTGCCTAAAAATATTTTGGCAGCCCTTTCTCATTCATCATAGTTCTGGTCATTTCAACAATTATTCTATTTCTTCTTTCAGATACACCATTTTATTGAGGAGTATACCCTGCTGTAAGTTGCTTCTGAATGCCTTTATTTTTACAATATTCTTCAAATTCTCGACTTGTGTATTCACCTCCTCTATCACTACGAATGGTTTTAATGTTGCAACTTTTTTGCTTCTCAACAAGGGCTTTAAATTTCTTGAATGTAGCAAATGCTTCTGAGTTTTCTTTCAAGAAATAAACCCAAGTTATTCTTGAGAAATCATCAATAAAGATTAGAAAATACCTTTGACTTCAAAGACATAGATTAGTTCCAAAAGTACACTTTCTCTCCAAGACACCCTTTTTGGAAAAGACTTCCTATGTTATTTTTCCATTATACAACTTTCACAGGGATCCACCTCAGTATGTATCTCAGGAAGGCCTTGCACAATGTCTTTTTGCTTAAAAATCTTCAAACCATGAAAATTCAAGTGACAAAATCTTTTATGCCAAAACCATGAATCATCTACAATTTCATTTTTTATGCATGTAATAAAATTGCAAAGGAAAGTTTCTTTTTATCATCTTTACTTCAATAATGACGTGATTTGGCTCAATTTTATCATAAATTCTGCAATAGTTATCTGTTAACACAAGATAATATCCAATTTCCATGAGTTGATCAACACTAAACAAATTTTCTTCCAAGTCAGGAACAAAAAGAACATCATGAATTTGCTTCCTTTCATGTTGATCGAAATGGTATCTTTACCTTTTGCATCAACTAAGGCTCCATTTCCCATTCTCACTTTAGAAGTGATGCTATTATTAATTGAGAGGAAAGTCTTTTCATCTCGAGTCATGTGATTACTACAACCACTATCAACATACCATTCATTGTTTTTGTTGAAGAATCAGATTTAAAAGCAAAGAAAAGAGTTTCTTCCCTTTCTTCCTCCTGTTTATCACAAAATTTGCTTGCACCCGTTTCTTGTGCAACAATCCTTTTCAATGTGGCCAAACTTTTTACAAAAGTTACATTGGGTGTCAACATTTTTCTGCATTGTGATTAGTCTTTTTGCAAACTTTACAAAAAAAGACTAGAGTTTTTCTCACCTTTTTATTCAACCTTCTTAGAAGAACCATCATAATCCTGCTTCTTTTTTGGCTTGTAATTCTTCTTCTATTGATTTTTTGAGAAATTTTTAGAATTCTCATTTGTTTTAGTATGGAAAGTCGTCTTTTTGGGTTGATCTTTACGAAAAAATCTTCGCTTCTCGTGTGCACGAAATGATCCAACTATCTCTTTGATGAAAAGCTTAGAAAGATCTTTCGTCTCTTTAGTGAAAGCAACAATGTACTCATATTTTTCTGTGACACTAATTAGAATTTTTTTCACAACTTGTTGGTCAGAAATTGTATCACCATGATTTCTCATTTCATTAACAATATTCATAACTCTTGTGGAATATTCATCTATTTTCAGATTCTATATCTTCAAATTTTGAAACTCTCTTTTAAGAGTTTGAAGATTTATAGTGCGTACCTTTTCGTCGCCATACACCTCAGTTTTCAAAAATCTCAAGCTTCCTTTGCAGTCTCACAAGTAGCAATTTTTGTAAAATATTCTCTTGAGACTCCCGTTTGGATTTTGCTCAAGGCCTTTGCATCTTAACGATACTTAGCCTCAAGATTTTTCATCTCTGCTGCTATAATCAGCATCGCTGTCTGGATCTTCAAAGCCATTTGCAACAATAATTCACAAACATTCAACTTTCAAATGTGTTCTCATTCTTATCTTTCAATATTCAAAATCAATTCCATCAAAAAATGGAGTAAGAACAATTGAAGAATCAACAGCTTCATTTGTTTTGGCTGCCATATTTTTTCTTCACTTAACCCCAGATTAAGATCGAAACCTGCTCTTGATACCAATTTGTAGGAAATATGGAAGGAAAATCGTATCTTTAGAGAATGATCAAGTTTACTATATATTACTTAAGGCCACTTGAGATGATTACTATCATCAACTACATTTCTATTTATACTAGTACTAATGTAAATCAAAGGTCTTGCACAAATAACTAAATTCATGTATCACAATTTACTAGATAATGTATTACGAAATTCTAAAAAGACTTTTTAAAAAATTAAGAGACAATTTCGGAAGACTAAACATAGATACATTAATTTCAACGAAAATAAGCTTTGAGAGTCACTATTTTACCAAATTTCCCAACTTACTACTCCCTATTTCAAAAAGAATAAATCCATTTATCTTTATTGAAATCATTGAAGTCTGTTTTTTGTTGCATATATATTATACATACTATATTTGACTTAAATGTTTGAGGTACTCATTAGTTTCTTAGATTTTATGTGAATGGGAGGGTGTAACTTTGTACCCTACATGGATTGTGAGGGATGTAGCAATCAGTTCAGTTGTGGATGTAGTACAAGAGCCTAGTAGCATGCTCTATGCCTTAATAACATAACAAAGCAATAAAAGGCTAAATAAATTGGCAGGGGAAGTACTGTCTGAATGGGGTATGAAGGTCGTTATGAAAGAGGATTCAAATATAAAGCTGTCAAATGACCTGGACCCAGCATGCTTATAGATTGAAAAGGTACTCTAGTAAGTAAAAGATGGGCAAAATTCTGGTACATAAATTGTGTGGCAAAACTTGCCTGGTTCACAAGTAGTCATGTTTGATAGGGCATAACTCTGTAAGTTTTTTCAAATGGACAAAACTTCTCTTGTTCACACTTGGTTACAAATTATTCAAAAGTCCAGTTGGATTGACAAAATTGGTACGTGTTGTTGAATTATTTCTAAGACTTTATACTATCTTTATTCAGTCTATATTAATAAATAGTTCAATAACTTTGTTTTGGGTACACATAAATTTGCATGTGTTGTTCAATTATTCACACTATTGCCCTAATAATACAACTTATGGTCCAAACTTAGACACAATAACTAATTGACAAAACAAAAAAAGAAGGAAATTAAATTTTATTACAAGGCAAATGCATATAGTAGTTAAATAGAAATACATCAACTTTGAACAAGCTTGGATCATGGAATTGTGAGTGGATAGGTATTGATGGTATCAGCCCATGGTCCAATAAGAGCTTCACCCAAAATAGGCCTTATACATTCCATAACCACACTATTACACTTAGGCCCAGTTCCCATTCCCAATTGCCATACTTTGTCACCTTTTTTCACTCTTTCCTTGCCCTCCAAGTAAGCTAATTCATACCACAATGAAGCTGATGACTGATTCCCAAACCTATGTAATGTCATCAATGCTGCCTCCATATCTCTATCTCCAAGTTTCAACCTCTTTGCAGTCTCTCTCACAACCGATTTCCCCGTTGCCGGAAAACAGAAATGTTGAAATGCTCTTCTGAAATTAGGAATGTAAATCTCTTTACTTCTTTTATACATCAACACAGATCTAACAAACCTTAGTTTCTCTATTAGTGGGAGGAATCTCCCCCCTAGAACGGGCATGTGGGTCCTGAGAGTATCTCCAGCCACTTGCAACACATCTCCGTTCAGCCTCACTCCAGTGATTCCACTGGAGTCCTCATCACGATAAGCAGAGTAATAACCCTTGTCATCAAAAGCTCCTTGTGTCCTGAGTGTCCAAAGTAATTTGTACTTAGCCTGGTTTTTGGCCTGTTTCTTGTTACTCAACAAGATGGCGGCACCCCCAACGCGGAAAATGCAGTTTAAGATCATGAAAGGGCGTTCCCTCCCGGGGTACCACCCAGTGGATAAGATCTCCGTGCTGAGAATGACGGCATTGGAGTTGTCATGTGTGCACATTATGTTTCTAGCCATGTCCACAGCTAGTGAATTAGCACTACAACCCATTCCACTTATAGTGTAGCTTTTCACCCCTTCTTTTAACGCGTATTTGTTGACAATGATGGAAGAAAGAGAAGGATTGGGGCAAAAGCCACTACAGTTCACAATTAATATATCAATATCTTGAGGAGAAATGTTTGTTTTGGACAAGAGATTTTCAAAAACAGAGAAAAGGTTCATGTGAACTTCATTAATAGCTTCTTTATGACCAGATTTTGGAGGCATATAAAAAAGACCTGGTGGGAAATAAGTTTGATCCCCCAAACCTGAAAGTTGAAGAATCTTGGAAATGAAAGACACACTTTTATCATCAAAGAAATCAAGCATTCTTGCATGTTCAATGTAGGATGTATAAGGAACTCTCAAGCAATTTGGTGGTTTAAAACATGTAAAATCAACAACATAAACAGGGGATGTTTTTGAAATATTGGCTAAGGAAATAAAATATATCAGTAGAACAGAAAAAGGTATCATATGAAACATAGGTCGAAGATTTTGCAAAATAATACAACTCTCCATGGTAAAGAAAAGCAAAAAAACCAAAACTTTGAGTATCTCCATCAAAGTTGAAGAAATTTGTTTCCATAAAAGCTTGTAGGAATCTAAAATTATTGATTTTTTCTCCATGAGAAAGATTAAGGAATTGATGAACTAGAATGTTTACTTTTTGCAAAGTAGAGTTGTTGATGTTTATGGCTTTCTGATGAAGTTATAAATACTCATCTTTATCACAAATTCCCTACGTTCACTATTGTTTGTCAAGTTTTTAATTTTAAAATCAAACTACAAAAACTTTGACTAATATTTTAATATGTATTTTTTTATCACATTGATATTTAAAAAAATTGCACTTTATAATACTTTTTGAATATCTAATTTCTTTTATTTAAAATATTGAAGTAATTAAATTTAATTTAACTTTAAAAATCAATAAAACTAATTTTTGAAAACGTAACATGACAAATAAAAAAGAGGGAGAGAAAAAAATTATTATTGGTCAATACAGCAGGATTGCTCTGTGGAGTATTTGAACGGTTGGCAGTTATAAAACATAAAAGACTTGAACAGTTGATTGTTTTGAAAATACACACACTCTTGTCTATTGTTTAGTTTTGGACATACCATGTGCTACAAATTAAAATAATTCATACATATATTTGCTCAAAGATTGCCTATGGCATGACGATGTTGATGAGTCAATTGCCATGAGTTACTTCTCTTGATGATGAATGATCATACATATAATAAAATTAAATGTTATATTTTTGTGATAATAATAAAATAATTCAAGTATGTCTCTATCTTGTATGACATATCTATTGAATACTGATTTTGATGATTAACAAACGCGGTGGATATGGTTATGTCCTATGGAAGGACAAGAACTTCTACATACACCTAATTCCAACAAATATAGGAAGGAGTTAATAAATATTTTGTATTTTCATGCTACATGATTCAATAAATGTCTCAAATAATTAAAAAAAAATTAATAGTCAATCACTCTAATAAAAAAAATTTGATAGTCAATCACTTGATATTAGTTTCACTCAGAAAAAGAAGTAAAAGAAGTGGATGAAGTAGAAAGTGCACATTGTTCATGGAGCACTCGATCAATGGAAGGCTAAATATCATAATTGGAGTTCAACTAATGTATAGAAAAGCGTGCGACTTTTTTTCATATTTCATTTATTCTCTAGGTCTAGAAAAATTTATTTTTCTTCTATATTCATTTCTAATCTAATTTATTCCTGTTCATTTTTTTAACTGGTCAGAAGCATTATTATGAGGTCTATTCATAAATGAACTGTCACTTTTGAGCTGGAATTCTCCTGGAGGTTTAGCTTCAATCGATTTGAATTGACTGTATAGATTGTTAAGTGTCTTTGATTTTAGTATCTTATGTTATCTCATTGTTTTAGTGTAGTTTTGAGAGAGAGCCTCTAGAAGGATCAAGATTTCGGACAAGGATTCTGCCAAGTGTAATTAAATCAAGTAATGTCATTATAAATTCATGTCATGTGTACTATATGATAATTTATGGTTGAGAATCATTTAAATTATATACTCATCTTAATAATAAAAATAACAAAGCAGTCAACTATTTTTATTTTTTAAAACTATCAAATAAAACAATTAAGTATAACCTAGCTAATATTTTCAATCGACTTTTTTATCCGACAAACCTAGTACTTTAATTAGATTTTTTAAATTATACTAATTTTGAAGAATTCGACACGTTTGAAGAATCCGAGTAAATATATTTTTATAATTATTTGAAAATCTCCAAATAAGTTTTTTTAAAAAAATGTATTATCATGTTCTTTAGTTGAATTATTATTTAGAACTCAATGTTTTTAAGTTTGATCTATTTTTGGAGAGTACTCTGAAGAAGTTTCGTGGGTAAAAAGTCTGGATGTCGCACATTCCCATCAATCTTAATTTTTTTTCTTGAAAATATTTGTTTGGACACATTTAATTGTTTTATTTGATAGTTTAAAAAATAAAAATAATTGACAGCTAGCTTTGTTGTTTTTATTATTTTAATGAGTATATAATTTTAATAGATTTCCACCATAAATAATTTAAATATTACACAAGACATGAATCTATAAGGTTATCAAACATTACTTGACCTTATTATACCATTTCTTGCTACGAGAGTTAGTTGAACTAGTTCAAAGAACATATTCTTTATACTTTTTAAAATTAAAGTTCAATAAAACAAGTGTTTTTACAAGTAAAATATAATTGGTCAAAAATTTATAAAGACGCTACATATTTACCCCCTCTAGTGTGTAACCGGTGTATTTAAATATACGCATAATGTATAAATAAGCCCTTTAACTTAATTTTAAATTATATTTATGCCCTTTAATTTTGGATGCGAACAAATAGACACTTAAACTTGTATAAAGTTGAATAAATAGACACACATGTCCTACATGTCATTTTTTGTCCTAGGTGGTGTCCTACGTGTGTTGCGTCATATAGGACTCATGTCTCTATTTATTTAAAAGTTGGATAGCTAAAGTGTTTGTTTGTGCATTATGAAAATTGGAGGTCAAAGTTAAAATTTGAAAATAAGTTTAGGATTCAATATATGTATTATGCCTTAAATATAAAACAACCACCCAAGCCAAAACACCACCAATTGCTAATTAATGAGGCAAGTGAATTTTTGGGTCAAGGCTAAAACACATAGTAATATGTAGTTTTGAAATCTTATTTTGGTCATTTATTTGAATAGATTGCTTTGAGTTGGAAAATCAATGAGAGGGGAAGACTCAAGTCCCGGAGTGAATTGTTGATTAATGAGGCAAGTGAATTTCTAAGCCCTTCTTAAATGTATGAAATTGATGTATTTTCCTTGTGATATATGTTTGGGAGTAATGGGACTTGGTGAAGGGTTGACTTGTCCACGTTGATTAATTCTAATGATGAAAGGGATAATAAAAGGCAATGTAATATATTGTTTGTGTATGATAGGTTGAGAATGGTACGAGTAGCGTTGTTATAAAGACAAAGTTTATTACTATAGAATGTGGTTTGTAATCCGACAATGCCAAAACATATGGGCATTAGTTGATATATTATTGACTTGATTTATCATGTGTGATTATGTTCTTTACTGAACCCGTATAATTGTGATTAATGAGGTGATTATATATATGTCATAACGACATTTGATTTATTGACATGTTGCATCATCCCCTTTTATTTGATATTATATTGTGCACATGCATTGTCATGAGCTTGAGTGTGACTAAATATCTAACACATGGAGATCGTTCGTGTTGAGATTGAGTTATAATTATTTGGGCACGTGGAGATCGTCCGTGCGATGTAGAAGTTATGATTACAATTTGGGCACGTGGAGGTCGTCCGTGCGAATTTTATTTAATTTATGATAGTGCGTTAAGATCGTCCGCACAGACATGTGGAGATCGTCCGTGTCGGTACATGGACCTTGCGAGTCCCCCATGAGTCATGATTTCTCGATGTATTTTCTAGGAGTAACATGTATATACGGTTGAGAGAGTACTTGATATTTTGAGGCATATCATTTCATAGTGTCATATTGCATTGCATCCCATGATATCCTTCATGCATTATGAATATGTATTTTACTGGTGGTTGGAAAGTACTTGACATTTGGTTACCTCTATTTGATGAACTTGATCGTGTGTGTTGCTGATATTGTGAATGTCTTTTTGTGAAGGTAATAGTTGATAAATATTGAGCTTGTTGTTGAGAATATGTGATTGTTAAAATGTCGTTGTTGAGATATGTGCTTGTAAATAGTGAAATGTTAGGTTGGGCTGGTGTTATGCAGGTTGTACTCGTGGAGGTTCGTTGAGGAGTAAGGAGTACCCGTAGTTTATCCCCTTATCTTGTGTTTAGAGGTTTACTTGCTGAGTACCGTGTGGTTTGGTACTCACCCCTTGCTTCTACAATTTTTTTTTATGGTTATGAGCCTGGATTTTGTGGCACTTGTTATTCTCTTATTTTTCAAGACTTCTTGGAGATTTATGAGGTAGCAGCAGACCTCCTTTCTCCTTATTTATGATTTTGGTCTATTCTAGAAACAAGGTCATTGAAAACTTGTATTTTTCTTTCAATTTTGTTATAACACATTAGAGACTTATACACATGACAACTAGATTTTGGGGTATTTTCAAGTTAACCTTGTTTTTCGCAGGATTTATAGTATTAGACCTTTATTTACGTTTTACTTCCGCATTCACTATATTAGTTGAATTTTAGGCTGACTTTTCTTGATGAGATAAGACGAGTGTCATCACGTCCATTTTTGGATCGTGACATTTTAGTCTTTTTACATTTATGACCAAATTATGGCCAAATTTTTCTGGTCATTTAACATTACTCAAAAATTAATATTATATGATAACAACTATTCAAAATACAACTCCTTTAATGAGTCAAAATAGATAATTTTAACTTTAAATAATTACAAGTTAAATACATACTAACAACTAATGCACATTTATTATAGCATAACTATAAAATTAGTTTTTATTATATGAACAGATTAATGAGATTTATTTCTTTATTTTTTTATTTAAATAATTTATTTATTAATTAAAAGTTTTAAAATACTAAATGATGATTTATTTATTTAATTATTTATTATTATAATATGATAGACCATATCATATATTTTTAGGGACAATACTTGTTGTAAAAATTATTGAAAATCATGTAGTTTGAGACGTGCATATGGCACTGTCTTTAAGGATTTCACCAATTAAGGTGTACTGCCCACGATTCAATAAGCTCTTCTTGTACTAAAACTAAGAGTCAGGATCTAACAAAGAATATATTTTACTTAAGAAAACCCAACAAATTGATACGGAAGAAAAACTATTTTAATGTAATCTTTCTTTCTCACATTTTTCTACACCAAAGTACTATATATAATTATAATATATATGTATATGATAAATTTCATACCATTAACAGTCCACTTTAAGACCAAATCATTGTCAAAGGCCATACATATTACTTTCTTCGTTCGGTAATGTTTGTCATTATTTCTATTTACAGAGTCAAATTATAAAAACTTTGACTAACATTTTAAGATGCATTTTTCATCATATTTATGAAAAAATTGTAATTTATAGTACTTTTCATATAGTTTTAGAATATCTAAATCTTTTTTTTTAAAATATCGAATTAATGTGATCTAATTTACCTTTAAAAATTAGTCAAATTGATTTTTAATAAACGCAACATGACAAATATTTCTGAATGGAGGGAGTACAAAAAAATCTATGAAATTCTGCAAATCCCCATTTAAATGGTTATAGATTAATGTCATAAAAGCAATCAATCACAACCATAAGAAAATCAACCGTTGGCAACATACTTAAATGTCTTAATATAATGCTAATAAATATAAGACTACTAGGTTAAGGTAATTAAGATAGAAATATGTAATAAATAATTTTAAATGTATTTTTTATACTTTTTAAGATGATAATGATAATTTATCCACAATCCCCCATATATCTTAAAAAGAATATGAAGATATAATATAATAATTAAAATTATATAAAAAATTATTTATCGCTGAATTTTTGAATAGAAAGAAAATGTGCTGAATTCGGTGTCTCGTAGACTGTGAACCAGACCTAGATAAATAAAATTAAGCTTACAGAACAAATGGTAAAGTTTAAAACTTCTTTGAACCAAAAATTCTGTTGTAAGCTTAGAGTCTTACTCTATCACATTATACTTGCACAATCTTTGTCGATATCGCGATTTTGCGCTAAGAGGTCATGCGCGTGTCCTGTTATTCATGAATGCTTTAGAAATCCGTCACAATTTCATAGAAGTGGCACCACTCTACACTCATATAGGTCCACCCATCTATTTTGCAGAGCAATACACCAGCTATAAAGGATATGGTTATAGATCAGGAGTTCACAACTCAATCTCACTTTCCTTGCAGATTTGCACTATATGCACACCATAATAGATTACAGATGTGACAAAAATTTATAGTGCACAAATCAAACATTGACTTGTTATTATCCATATGAATCTAATTCATGGGATCTTCAATCACATAGGTTGGGTTAACATCATGTTTGATTTACAACTTGACAATAGTCCGATTCTTGTTGAAGCTTCATTTATTAATTATCCTACCAAATTTTAAGTCAGAGAATTGGCCAAATTCACTTATTACTTCACAAGATTCATGAATTTAATTTCTATCTCTTATGTTCTATTCTTCTTCTTCTCAAACTTATGTAATTACCATATGAAGATTACTTAACCACTTATCAACTCCATTATATTAGCTGATTTTAAATCATCAGCACGACTTTGAACCTGTTTTTTTCATGACCCCTCTTAATTGATATGAGATTTGAGATTCAATTCTTGAATGAAGTACAAATTACTTTGATTCAATCATACAACTTGGAATCAGCTTAAGTATTCTTTTTTTTTTTTAAAAAAAAAAACTAATTTATTTTATCCAATTTATATCTAATTTATTTTTCTGGCTTAGCTAGGTGGAATAGCCGAGTCATTCCCTTTTCTTTTGGAGAGCACATTGAGCAAAACCACTAAATAAAAAAATCTATTCAATTAGCAAAAAAGGAGAGAGAGGGTTCGAGATGGACACATATTTAATTTTGAATAACAAGACCACGTTACCTCCATATTTCAAAAAGTTCAACTTAAAAAATAATATTTCTAAATAACAAGTTTAACCAATATTTCAAATAAGCATATCATCATAATAAGCGAAAAATATAACTTCAATTAAACATTATATATCATCATTCAACAAGTGATTACAATAAAAAAAATTACAGAATCAAATTGCATCATTAAAAGAACAATATATTTTATTTTATTTTTACAATCCTTAAGATTTTAAAAACTAATCATTAACATAGGATACAAGTTTATTATCAAAACATAAAAAATTACTTATTCAACTTGTTCCATAGCATATCAAAAGTAAATAATTAAGTACTAGCTTCTTCTTTCATGACTTGAGAAACATCTGTTGGGTGGTCTTGGGTCTTCTCAACCCAAAAGTTAGCTCGAAGGTTGAGGTTTTCCCTCACACTTATAAATTGACCACCAGCCCCTTCCACTTCCGATGTGGGATAACCCAACAATCTCCCCCTTCACACATCGGGCCTTGAGCTAGAGAGAACGACAACCCAGTTTCTCCCAGTGGCTGAGACTTGTTGACAACCTGGGCTCTGATACCAATGTTGGGTGGTCTTGGGCCTTCTCAACCCAAAAGCTAGCTCAAAGGTTGAGGCTTTCCCTCACACTTATAAATTGACCACCAGCCCCTTCCACTTCCGATGTGGGATAACCCAACAACATCGAGAATAAATAAGTCATGATTATAATTTTCTTTACCCACAAACAAATTATTCTTGTTATCACTACCTTATCAGATTCAAAACAACTTTCAACCCCACATTTTTTAATAATTTCACGAAAACCAAATTGGTTCGGATACTAGGAACATGCAACACTTCGGTCAATGCCAACATTTTTTCAGATGTGAATTTGATTCCTTTGTCAAGGACTTGCGTGGTTGAAGAATCACCAAGATACACAACTTCTTCTCCTTCATTGACTTGAGTGTAAAATACAAAATCTGTTTTATTGACACAAATATTCGTAGTAGCACCTGAATTTATCGCCCAGTCACTCACATTGACCACTAGATTAGCTTGGGAAATGACCGCAACTATGGTAGCATCTGCTTCGACCAGATTTACTCTTCGCTTAGCATGATTGTCATTTTTCCCAGCTCTGTTTCTACATTGAACTGCATGGTGGCCTGATTTTCCACACACAAAACAATAACCTTTTTTTCTTGAAATTTTGATTGTTGACCTTGAGTTTATAATCAAGTTCTTTTTCATACATATTATCTTTGTTGCGCTTGTCTTCCACAAGATTAACTTTTGCAGCAATTTCTTTTGCTTTGGCAAAATATGATTGTTTTATGTTGGTATCCTCACATCGTGTTTCACTAAATCTTGAAGTGATAATAGCTTTTGCTTGTGCTTCAAATTTTGTTTGTAGTCATTCCAAGATTTTGGTAGTTTTTCAATCAATAAATCAGCCACAGATTGCTCCGGTAAAATGATTTGTACCTTTACATCTTTCTCCTCAGTCATCTCCATTTGTAAAAATTACCAATAAGAACTTTTGTTTTGTAGCATCTTCAGCAGTATATTAGCAAGTAGCGATTTTCAAATCTTCTTTGCTTCCTTATAAGAACAATATACATACAATAATTCATTAAAAAGAGTACTTAATATTGTGTTTACTTTGCATAAATTCATTGATTTAGTTGCTCAGGAGCAGATTCCTTTGATTTGGATTTTGTTAGCGCAGACGTCACTCCATACATGTTGAGAGCAGAGAAAATTTGTTCATGCCATCTCTTAAAATTTTGTCCACAAAAACCTTTATCATGGAAGTATTTGGTAAAATCATGTGAAGGCACATTAGGAACAACACCATGAGATGTTTGAGCATCAAGGTAGTATTATTAGTAACAATAGTATGTAAATAAATCATTTCCATGAACCATGTTAACCGAAATATGCTTAAGATTGTTGTAAAAATGATTGGAAATCACGAAAATCACGTAGCTTGAGGCGTGCCTATGGCACTGTCTTTAAGTATATTTCACCGGTTAAGGTGTATCTCCCACGATTCAACAAGCTCTTCTAGTACTAAAACTAAGAGTCACGATCTAACAGAAAATATATTTTACTTAAGAAAACTCAACAAATTAAGGAAGAAAAACTATTTTAATGTAATCTTTCTTTCTCACTTTTTTCTACACCAAAGTACTATGTATACGTGTATATTTATATGGTAGATTTCATTCCATCAACCGTGCACTTTAAGAAAAAATCATTGCGACTATATATATTACCAAAAATTCTATGGAATTCTCTAACTCCCCATTTAAATGGTAATAGATTAATGTCACAACGGCAATCAACCACAGCCATAAGAAAATCAACCGTTGGCAGCATACTTAAATGCCTTAATATAATGCTAATAGGTTAAGGTAATTAAGATAAAAATATGTAATCAATAATTTCAAATGTATTTCTTATACTTTTTAAGATAATAAAGATATTTTATCAACAATACTATTTAATTGCCATAAGAAATGTACCATTAGTAATGTTATACCTTTCAACAATGACAAAAAGAAAACAGAATAATAATTAAAAATTGACAAACAAATACACACATGTAAAGGAATGGATGAGTTTTATAACATTATTTTGATTATCGTTGTAATCATCACTAAAAGAATAATATATGACAATAACTATTCAATAGATTACTCCTTTTTTAACGTGAAAAATAAGATAGATAGTTTCTACTTTAAATAATTATAAGTTAAATATATATTAATCACAAATGGACTTTTATAATAACATAACTATAAAATAACTTTGAGAATTTTTTCTTAATTCTTTTCATTATAATTTATTTATTAATTAAGAGTATTAAAATACTAAAAAGACGGTTTACTTATTTATTTTGTGATTGATATCTAATATGATAGATCATATAATATATTTTTAGGGATAATAACATTTAATAGCTATTGAGAAATGTACTATAGGTAATATTATACTTCAACAATGACAAAAAAAAATTAGAATTTAATTAGAAATTGACAAAGAGATAGACACAAAAACAAGAACAAAAATATGATATTTTTCATCTTCATTCATTCACATAATAACAATGTTAATTAGTAGATATTAAACAAAACATAATACAAAAGAATAGAGTAATATTAATTAAATCAAAACAATACATTAATGAATGTCAAAATTTTCGAAAATCATTCAAACTTCTATACTAATATGACCATCTCTTTTGATAAATCTTCCAAGATAATTAAGTTTCCTTCTTCATTTTAATGAACTTGTACCAAACTAATGTGAACATGTCTATGATTAATTTTTGAAGAATATATATATATATATATATATATATATATATATATATATATATATGATTTTTATCAAAGTAAAAACCATATCATGATATTATTAAGTACATGAACGATGAAAGAAAAAGAAAGAATGAAAAATGAAATTGATATTGAACATCTCTAAATATGATTTTTATTTAAAAATTGGGTAAATCGTAACAATAGTTAGAAATAAGTTGAACAGGCATATTATTTAAGCAAAGAAGATAAATAGATGGAGGTTTTTATAACTTATTAGACATAATTAGAATAGTAAATATGAATGAGTCAATTTCCTAAATGGTCATCCAACTTAAGGAAATTGCCTTGAAATACCATTTATGTTTCATTTAGGATCAAAATATCTCTCAACTATCACTATTTTTGTAACGACTTGTTTAGTCGATTCGAGCAGTAGAGTTTAGTTTTGAAAATAACTGACTGTGTCGACGGATTACACGACGAACCGTCGTGGTCACGACGGATCGTCGAGGGTCTCGTTCCAAAACACTTCAACTCTGAAAAATCTGGGTACTGAGATCGACTCTCTGAACTTCACGACGGAACTGCAGCACGGACCGTCGTAGATACGACGGACCGTCACAGACCTTTTTACTGAATTTGAGTCTCTGAACTCTGTGACGACCCAGCAGGACGGACCGTCTCAGGCACGACGGGCCGTCACGAGATGCGTAACCTCCACTGGGTCGGATTTCTGCTAAAAGTTTTAAGGGGTGTTTTGGACTATTCTTGATTTCAATTAGGAAATTAGTGGGGTAAGTTTAATAATTTAATTACTTGGGGGTTAAAGGAGATAACCTTGAAATAAATAGTGGGTTACTTTTATCATCTTTTATACTTAATTATATGATAATTAGGGTAAAAGAAAAAGAGTTTGAAAAAGGAAAAATGGAAAGAACAGAAGAGGGGAAACGAACCAACGAGAGAGAGAGAAGCGAAGACGAAAGCAAAGGCATTGGGGAAGTAGATTGCTTGATCACGATTCTTCGGTGGAGGTAGGTTATGGTTTATGCTATCTCATAGTAAACTCTAAATAGCGATTGATATGTATTGGGTGGTATTGTAAAGTCTTCTATATGCTTAATTGTGTGGTTGCATGATGTGATTATGTAATTGTGATGAATTAGAATGATGATGTTGTGAATCTTAAATCTTAAAATCTCTCTATTAGTGATGATGCCTTGACATGAAGGAAGACTTGATGAACTAAAGTAATGAGATTAGGGGATCGGGTGTCACGAACCGACACGTAGTATTAGGGGATCGGGTGTCACGAACCGACACGTAGAATTAGGGAATCGGGCGTCACGAACCGACACGTAGTATTAGGGGATCGGGTGTCACGAACCGACACGTAGTATTAGGGGATCGGGTGTCACGAACCGACACGTAGTAGTAGGGGATCAGAGTGTCACGTTCCGACACCAGGATAATAAAGAGAATGAATCTTGAGGGGATCGGAGTGTCATGTTCCGACACCAGGATAATAAAGAGAATGAATCTTGAGGGGATCGGAGTGTCACGTTCCGACACCAGGATAATAAAGAGAATGAATCTTGAATTATGTTAATATACTCAATTTAAAGAACAATTTCCCAAATGAGTATGGTGTGGAGGCTTGAGTCCTCATAGATGTGCTGGGTGTTGTGGCCAAGGGTTATGGTACTTGTTGTTGTCACCTGTTGAGTATGTAGTTGATTTTATATTATTATTTGATATATATTGCTTTCTATTTTGAGTTGGCCGATGATACCTACTCAGTACGTGTTCCTTGTACTGACCCCTACTTGTATTCTTTTTCTTTTTGTTATCTGTGGAGTGCAGCAAACGTGCCATCAACTTCAACTCGTCCGCAACTCTAGCCAGTCTTCAGCATATCAGATTTCAGGGTGAGCTATTGTTCCTAGCTCGGACTGGATTCTCTCCTTCGTGTCTTGATGTCCTTGAAGTTCGGACATGGACCATTCGTTTACTTATTTTAGTTTCTTAAATACTCTTAGATTTAGTAATTTGAGGATAGATGTTCTTGTGGTGATGACTTCCAGATTTTGGGAATAATAAGTATTAAATTTTAGAAGTTATTTATTGGTTATATTAATGAGTTTAAAATCTTCCGCATTATATTTTGTTCGTTATGGTTGGAATATTGGTAAATGATTTGGGGTGTAGATTGGTTGGTTCGCTCACACAGGAGGATAAGTGTGGGTGCCACTCGCGGCTCGTTTTGGGTCGTGACAAACTTGGTATCAGAGCATTAGGTTCGTTGGTCTCATCACACAAGAACGAGTCTAGTAGAGTCTTAAGGAATGGTAGGGACGCCTTTACTTTTCTTTGAGAGGCTATAGGACTTTAGGAAAATTCCATTCTTTCTTTCTTTCGTGCTATTACTTGGATCCAATTGGTATCTAGGTGATACAAATTGGTATCTGACATCCTCACTCTATTTCGCAGATGGTTAGAACTAGAGCAACAACTGTGCCGACACCAACACCGGCAAGACAGGATGCGTCTGAGCCAGCCACTGGGGCTGTAGCTCGAAGAGGAGCAGTGGCAAGAGGCCGTGGTAGAGGTCGGAGGACGTCCTCTAGAGGTAGAGGACAAACACCTGGTCCAACTAGTACTAGGGCAGTGACTCATCCACCGACTGATGAGGTAGTAAGAGGGGGTGAGGATGGGGAAAATTAGCAAGTGCAAGATGAGGAATTACCACCCCAACCTACCCCAGATATGATTAACCAGGTTCTTGCTTATCTTAGCGGGTTATCTGATCAGGGCCAGACACCTCCAGTGTTTTCTGCACCATCACCTCAGGTTCCAGGAGTACAATATGCAGCTGCTGTTGCTCCCCGCATGGATGCCTCATTGGAAATAGGCACATTTCCTCGATTGACTACAGGACCTATAATGACGAGTGATCAGCATGAACTTTTCACTAAATTCTTGAAGTTGAAACCTCCAGTCTTCAAGGGTGCTGAATCTGAGGATGCTTATGATTTTCTGGTTGATTGTCATGAGTTGCTACATAAGATGGTCATAGTAGAACGATTTGTCGTTGAGTTTGTGACCTTTCAGTTTCAGGGGAACGCCAAAATGTGGTGGCGGTCATATGTTGAGTGTCAACCAGCACAGGCACCACCTATGACTTGGGCATCATTCTCTAGCTTATTTATGGAGAAGTATATACCCCGGACCTTGAGGGATAGGAGGAGAGATGAGTTCCTAAGCTTAGAGCAAGGCAGAATGTCTGTTACTGCTTGTGAGACTAAGTTTTGTGCACTATCCAGGTATGCCACCCAACTTTGCTTCAGTCCACAAGAGCCGATTCGCCATTTTGTGAAGGGATTGAGGTCAGACTTGCAGATTCCAGCCTTACAGGTAGCTGCTGCAGCAAAATCCTTTCAAGAAGTGGTCGATTTTGTGATAGAGGTGGAGGGAGTGAAGACAGACGACTTCACCATGGCCTCGACATCTAAGAAGTTTCGTAAGGGAGGTGAGTTTAGTGGTTCTTACTCCAGGGGGCAGAGTTCGGGAGGTTACGCAGCCCGGCCTATTCAGTCTTCACTGCAGGCTGTAGCTGGGGGTCCATCACAGACCAATCAACATTCCTCTGAGTTTGGAGGTTATCCCCAGACTTCTTCGTTCTCACAGAGACCTATGCTTGAACCCAGAGAGTGTTATGGATGTGGGGAGACTGGACATATTAGGGGATATTGTCCAAAACAGAGTTACAGACCCCCAATAGTCAGAGGTAGAGGTGGTCATGGAAGAGGCCGCTATTCTGGAGGACGGGGTGGCCAAGGTAATGGAGGTCACCAAATCAACCGGGGTGTCGGGCAAACTGGAACTACTGCAGCGCAACATGGTAGGGGCAACGGGCAGACAGGTGATAGGGCCCATTGTTATGCTTTCCCTGTGAGGTCTGAAGCGGAGACATCTGATGTTGTTAGCACAGGTAATATTTTGGTTTGTGATTGCATGGCTTCTGTATTATTTGATCCTGGATCCACATTTTCATATGTATTTTCCTCATTTGCTATTGGTCTTGATTTACATTGTGATTTGCTTGACATGCCCATTCGTGTCTCTACTCCTGTGGGTGAGTCTGTGATAGTTGAGAAGGTGTATAGGTCTTGTCTTGTGACTTTTGTGGGGAACAATACTCATGTAGACTTGATTATTCTAGAGATGGTTGACTTCGATGTAATTTTGGGTATGACTTGGCTTTCTCCAAATTTTGCAATCTTAGATTGTAATGCTAAAACTATGACATTGGCCAAGCCTGGGACAGATCCGCTAATGTGGGAGGGTAACTATACTTCCACCCCAGTTCGTATCATCTCCTTCCTTCGTGCTAAGAGAATGGTTAGTAAGGGTTGTTTAGCTTTCTTGGACCATCTCAGGGATGAGACTTCCCAAGTACCTTTGATTGAGTCTGTTTCGATAGTCCGTGAGTTTCTGGATGTGTTTCCTGCAGACCTTCCTGGTATGCCACCGGATAGGGATATTGATTTTTGTATTTATCTGGAGCCGGGTACTCGCCCCATTTTCATACCCCCTTATAGAATGGCTCTAGCAGAGTTAAGAGAGTTAAAGGCCCAACTTCAGGAGTTGTTAGGTAAAGGCTTTATCAGACCAAGTGCATCCCCTTGGGGTGCTCCTGTTTTATTTGTGAAGAAGAAGGATGGGAGTTTTCAGATGTGCATAGACTACAGGCAACTGAATAAGGTAACTAACTGTTAAGAACAAGTATCCTCTTCCTCGCATTGATGATTTGTTCGATCAGTTGCAAGGTGCTTGTACCTTCTCAAAAATCGATTTGAGGTCTGGTTATCATCAACTGAAAATACGGGCAACAGATGTGCCAAAGACTACTTTTCGAACCAGGTATGGGCATTATGAATTCGTAGTAATGTCTTTTGGACTAACGGATGCCCCTGCTGCTTTCATGAGCCTGATGAACGGAATTTTTAAGCCATATCTGGATCTCTTTGTCATTGTGTTTATTGATGATATACTGGTATACTCAAAGAGCAGGGAAGAACATGAGGAGCATTTGAAAATCGTATTGGAAGTGTTGAGGGAGAAAAGGCTTTATGCCAAATTTTCCAAGTGTGAGTTTTGGCTAGATTCAGTGTCCTTCTTGGGGCACATGGTTTCTAAGGATAGGGTGATGGTGGATCCTTCTAAGATCGAAGCAGTGAAGAGTTGGGTAAGACCTACCAATGTTACAGAGGTAAGGAGCTTTGTTGGTTTAGCTAGCTACTACCGTCGATTTGTCAAGGGATTTTCTTCTGTGGCCTCCCAACTGACAAATTTTACTAAGCAGAATGTTTCATTTGTATGGTCGGACGAATGTGAAGAAAGCTTCCAGAACCTCAAAACCTTGTTGACTACTGCACCAATTCTTACCTTGCCAGTGGAAGGCAAGAATTTCATTGTTTATTGTGATGCATCTTATTCTGGGTTAGGTGCAGTGCTAATGCAAGAGAGAAATGTGATTGCTTATGCTTCAAGGCAATTAAAAGTGCGTGAACGTAACTATCCGACCCACGACTTGGAGTTGGCCGCAGTCGTATTTGCATTAAAGCAATGGAGACATTACCTATATGGGGTTAAGTGTGAAATCTATACAGATCATTGTAGTTTACAGTATGTCTTTACTCAGAAAGATTTGAATTTAAGACAGAGGAGATGGATGGAACTACTGAAGGACTATGATGTTACTATATTGTATCATCCAGGAAAAGCTAATGTGGTGGCAGATGCTTTAAGTAGAAAAACAGGGAGCATGGGTTGTTTAGCCCACTTACAAGTTTCTAGACGCCCATTGGCTAGAGAGGTCCAAACTTTGGCTAACGACTTTATGAGGCTCGAAATATTAGAGAAAGGAGGATTTTTGGCCTGTGTGGAGGCAAGATCTTCTTTTCTTGACAAGATTAAGGGAAAACAGTTTAATGATGAGAAGCTGAGCCGAATTCGGGATATGGTGTTGCGAGGAGAGGCTAAAAAGGCAATAATTGATGAGGAAGGCGTCTTAAGAATTAATGGAAAGGTATGTGTGCCCCGTGTTGATGATTTGATCCACACCATTCTTACAGAGGCTCATAGTTCAGGATATTCTATACATCCTGGTGTAACCAAGATGTACCGTGACCTAAAGCAACATTTCTGGTGGAGTAGAATGAAGCGTGACATTGCGGATTTTGTTGTCCAATGCCCGAATTGTCAACAAGTAAAGTATGAACACCAGAGGCCCGGAAGAACACTTCAGAGAATGCCCATTCCTGAATGGAAGTGGGAAAGAATTGCAATGGATTTCGTGGTTGGTCTTCCAAAGACATTGGGTAAGTTTGATTCTATTTGGGTAATTGTGGACAGATTAACTAAGTCTGTTAACTTCATTCCGGTCAAGGTGACTTACAATGCAGAGAAGTTAGCCAAACTCTATATCTCATAAATCGTTCGATTACATGGAGTTCCACTTTCCATCATATCAGATAGAGGTACACAATTTACTTCTAAGTTTTGGAGAACATTGCATGCTGAATTAGGTACTAGGTTGGATCTTAGTACTGCATTCAACCCTCAGACAGATGGACAGTCTGAGCGAACGATTCAGGTATTGGAGGATATGCTTCGTGCATGTGTGATAAAATTTGGTGGTCATTGGGATAACTTCTTACCATTAGCAGAGTTTTCTTACAGTAATAACTATCACTCAAGTATTGATATGGCCCCATTTGAGGCGCTATATGGGAGGAGATGTAGGTCTCCCATTGGTTGGTTTGATGCATTTGAAGTGAGGCCCTGGGTACTGATCTTCTGAGGGAATCATTAGAGAAAGTGAAATTCATTCAAGAAAAGCTTTTAGCGGCGCAAAGTAGGCAGTAGGAATATGCAGATCGAAAGGTTAGAGAATTGGAGTTCATGGAGGGGGAACAAGTCTTGCTCAAGGTTTCACCCATGAAAGGGGTGATGCGGTTTGGTAAGCGAGGTAAGCTTAGTCCGAGGTATATTGGTCCATTTGAAGTGCTAAAACGCGTGGGGGAGGTGGCTTATGAATTGGCATTACCTCCAGGACTCTCAGGAGTGCACCCGGTATTTCATGTGTCTATGCTGAAAAGATACCATGGGGATGGAAACTACATTATTCGTTGGGATTCAGTTCTTCTTGATGAGAATTTGTCTAATGAGGAGGAGCCTGTTGCTATTCTAGATAGAGAAATCCGCAAGTTGAGATCAAGGGAGATTGCATCCATCAAAGTTCAATGGAAGAATCGACCAGTTGAAGAGTCCACTTGGGAGAAAGAGGCTGATATGCAAGAAAAATATCCACATCTCTTTACAGACTCAGGTACTCCTTCTCGCTCTCGTTTTTCTTCTTGTGATTGTTTGAGGACGAACGATGGGTAAATTGGTATCTATTGTAACGACCTGTTTAGTCGATTCGAGCAGTAGAGTTTAGTTTTGAAAATAACTGACTGTGTCGACGGATTACACGACGGACCGTCGTGGTCACGACGGATCATCGAGGGTCTCGTTCCAAAATACTTCAACTCTGAAAAATCAGGGTACTGAGATCGACTCTCTGAACTTCACGACGGAACTGCAGCACGGACCGTCGTAGATACGACGGACCGTCACAGACCTTTTTACTGAATTTCAGTATCTGAACTCTGTGACAATCCAGCACGACGGACCGTCGCAGGCACGACGGGCCGTCACGAGATGCGTAACCTCGACTGGGTCGGATTTCTGCTAAAAGTTTTAAGGGGTGTTTTGGACTATTCCTGATTTTGATTAGGAAATTAGTGGGGTAAGTTTAATAATTTAATTACTTGGGTGTTAAAGGAGATAACCTTGAAATAAATAGTGGGTTACTTTTATCATCTTTTATACTTAATTATATGATAATTAGGGTAAAAGAAAAAGAGTTTGAAAAAGGAAAAATGGAAAGAACAGAAGAGGGGAAACAAACCAACGAGAGAGAGTGAATCGAAGAGGAAAGCAAAGGCATTGGGGAAGTAGATTTCTTGATCACGATTCTTCGGTGGAGGTAGGTTATGGTTTATGCTATCTCATAGTAAATTCTAAATAGCGATTGATATGTATTGGGTGGTATTGTAATGTCTTCTATATGCTTAATTGTGTGGTTGCATGATGTGATTATGTAATTGTGATGGATTAAAAATGATGAGGTTGTGAATCTTAAATCTTAAAATCACTCTATTGATGATGATGCCTTGACATGAAGGAAGGCTTGATGAACTAAAGTAATGAGATTAGGGGATTGGGTGTCACGAACCGACACGTAGTATTAGGGGATCGGGTGTCACGAACCGACACGTAGAATTAGGGAATCGGGCGTCACGAACCGACACGTAGTATTAGGGGATCGGGTGTCACGAACCGACACGTAGTATTAGGGGATCGGGTGTCACGAACCGACACGTAGTAGTAGGGGATCAGAGTGTCACGTTCCGACACCAGGATAATAAAGAGAATGAATCTTGAGGGGATCGGAGTGTCACGTTCCGACACCAGGATAATAAAAAGAATGAATCTTGAGGGGATTAGAGTGTCACGTTCCGACACCAGGATAATAAAGAGAATGAATCTTGAATTATGTTAATATACTCAATTTAAAGAACAATTTCCCAAATGAGTATGGTATAGATGTGCTGGGTGTTGTGGCCAAGGGTTATGGTACTTGTTGTTGTCACCTGTTGAGTATGTAGTTGATTTTATATTATTATTTGATATATATTGCTTTCTATTTTGAGTTGGCCGATGATACCTACTCAGTACGTGTTCCTTGTACTGACCCCTACTTGTATTCTTTTTCTCTTTGTTATCTGTGGAGTGCAGCAAACGTGCCATCAACTTCAATTCGTCCGCAACTCTAGCCAGTCTTCAGCATATCAGATTTCAGGGTGAGCTATTGTTCCTAGCTCGGACTGGATTCTCTCCTTCGTGTCTTGATGTCCTTGAAGTTCGGACATGGACCATTCGTTTACTTATTTTAGTTTCTTAAATACTCTTAGATTTAGTAATTTGAGGATAGATGTTCTTGTGGTGATGACTTCCAGATTCTGGGAATAATAAGTATTAAATTTTAGAAGTTATTTATTGGTTATATTAATGAGTTTAAAGTCTTCCTCATTATATTTTGTTCGTTATGGTTGGAATATTGGTAAATGATTTGGGGTGTAGATTGGTTGGTTCACTCACACAGGAGGATAAGTGTGGGTGCCACTCGCGGCTCGTTTTGGATCGTGACAATTTTTCTCCAAATATACTTTGACACTTCAGAAGACTCACTCTCTCCTAGTTGGCATGATATGTCATTAAAATCTTTTTTTCAATATTAGACTAATTTAATTCATTAAATCTATTTAGCTAAAATAATGATCATATTATTTTTACAAAATAAATAAATTAGTTTATTTAGAATAAATTTTCATACTTAAGATTTTTTTATCATAGTTAAACTTTTTATTTTTTTATGTTATGAAGAATAAGTTTTTAAAATGTACTATGATATCATCAATTTTAAATACTTATAAACACATACATTCAAAAAAAAAATTGATATACAAATCACTCATGAATGCTAAATTACATTAATTAATCTTAAATTGTACAATGAATCAATAATATTAATGGTCAATTAACTATTACAATAACATAAACCGTGTAATTTGAAATTCATGCTTACAATATTTTTTTTTTAAAAAAATAATAAATAGTGAATAATATTAACTTTTTATCCAAAAAGAAAAAAAAAGTAAATACCTCAAAAGTCTCAACCTATTCTAGTTAATATGGCATGTCATTAAATCATCATTTTAAAAAATAATAGACCTAATTCATCAATTTTATGTCTCTAATACAGAAAAAATATATAAATTACATGAGAATTTATGAAGATTATTAAAATATAAAAAAAATCTAATTTTCTTTATATATTTTTGTCAAACAAAATTCAATAAAAAAATCTCTATGCGCAATTATTACCTGGTAATTTTTAAAATTCTTAAGTAAATTATTTGAAAATTTAAAGCAATTTTTTACATAAGTATTCAATTTTTTAATGTTGACAAAAAAAGGTAGATAAGAAAGAGAAAATTATTATTTAACTTTTTAAATTAAATTTTTATTTTTATTCTCTTGTCCTATATTATATTATATTTTAATTCTCATACAACCAAACATCAATATATATTTTGATCTCATCCCAAATTATAAAATACAGGTAATAATTAATTGCATTGCATATACATTTTATAGGAGATTAATATACTGATAAGTCAAGAAGAAATTTTATTTTCTAATATAATTATTATTCACTTTCTATTTTATTTTTTTTAAAAAAAGACATTGTAAGTATATACAATTCCAAAACACCTAATTAATTATTTTTTAATAATTAATTAGCCTTTAATGTTATTAATCAGTTATATAATATATAATTAATTGATGTAAGTTAACATTCATAAGTGTTTCATATATCAATATTTTTGAATATATCTGTTATTCAAAATTGATGATACTATTAAAAGTTTTTAAAAGTTATTCTTCATAGTATAAAAAAATAAAAAAAAATATGATATTAGATTCTTAAGTATGAAAATTTCTTCTCGTTAAAATAATATATATTTTTTAGAAAATAAAAAGAGGTGAAACTCAATCCAAGGCAGTTCAAGTCATTGCGGAGTGTGAGTCAAAGTTTGATTCGCAAGTATGAGGGGCCTTTTGAGATCATTGCCAAGGCTGACAAGATTTCATATCGAGTAGACATGCCCCATCATTTGAAGATTCACCCCGTCTTCCATGCGAGCCAATTGAAATTGTATTTTAAAGATATGGAATACAAAGAGCGGGGGCAGTCCGGGAGAGCTAGAATTTTCATCACACCGCCAACCTTGGACAAGCAGATTGAGGCCATAATTGATCATCAACTTGTTCGTGGAAAGGGCTGCAAAAACTCAAGCTCGCAGTTCCTAGTTCATTGGAAAGGGACGGCACCGGAGGAGGCAACGTGGGAAATGTATGAGGACTTGTGGCAGTTTCGCGACAAGGTCCACAATTATTTGCAGTTGTGTGGCGTCGAGGTCGTCGCCAAATCAGGTGGGGGAGCGTGTACCGCCCCGCAAGGCGTTACATTAAAATCCGACGATTCCAGCCCCTTCGTTAACGTGGCAGCATCCTATCGAGGCTCGGAGGGTCAAGAGATTGTGCCAAACTCTAGCCCAACCGTTGGGGGTTTCTTGTAGGCAAGAATGAACATTTAATGCCCACCATGTCCAGCCAAGAACACCCCCCCCCAATGGTGAGGACAAAATTTGTGCAACAGTTTCTCCAAGTGACAATAAAGTAGAAAAGCAAATCTGCCCACTTTTTCAGCCTTGTAAAGACTGCCACTTGTAGCCTTTCTTTTAGAATTTGTTCCCAAACGTTTTAACTTAATTATAAGCCCTTTGTATATTGTTTTAGGCAATATATCTTGTATCTCATCTTGTAAAAAGATACTTGGAGAAAATATTGGAAAATTGACTCTTGCCTCCCAAAGAACTTTGTCTTCCTTACTTGCTTCCCTCACTGTTTTGTGGCCTTGTTTCTTTGACTGTCTTGCTTGTTGTTTCCTTGTGTGTTTGGTTGGCTGTTGGACTGATTTTTTAAGAGCTGTGCAAGCCTTCATATACAGTCCCTCAAGGTGAAAATTTGACCATGTGACAAGTGGTATTAAATAAGTCTATCATTTAAAAAAAAGGTTTCAATGACATGACATGCCAACTAAGAGAGAGTGAGACTTTTGAAGTGTTAAGTATATTTGGAGGAACATAGTGAAAGTTGAGTGATATTTTGGTCCTAAATGAAACATAAATGATATTTCAAGACAAATCTCTAAACTTGGATGACCATTTAGGGAATTAACTCAATATGATTGAATTTTTAAATTGATAAACAATTATTTATTGAAAAAATGAAGAGAAAAGAACTTCAAAAAAAAGAATATATAAATGGCAATGGAGGATATAAAAAAGTGTCACATCACCTTTGGTATGTTTCTCCTTTAAACTATACTAGTAAATGTATCCTTATTAGATTTATGAATAATCTTTTTTAAAAAAATATTTTGAGTCAAATATTATTATCATTAAAGCCAATAAATTATATTTCAACTTATATTTCACTAGAGACGTCAATATGGGCTAGGCCCGTTGGCCCGGCCTGGCCTAACCTGGGATTTAATAGGGTTGGGTTAAGATTTTTGGAGCCCATTTAAGAAAATGGGCTTTTTAGCCCAGCCTGAATAAGTCTGCTCATCTGGTGGGCTTGAGAAATATTGGTAGGGTCGGCTCGTGGGCCAATAAAAATTAATTTAAAAATACTAAAATTTTATACACATTTTGTCTTATGTGGCACTCAATGTGACTCCATGCAATTGAGGCGCATCAGAGATAATTGGATGCCACGTAGGCCAAAGAGGTACACAAAATTACAAAAAAAAAATAAGTTCAAGGGGGTAATACGACCTTAGTAAGGTGTGTCTTTGGGATTTCGGTCATATTCTAGGGGGTACTTGTTCATTTTCCCTAAATATTATAGAAATAATTTTATTTGTGAATTTGATTAACAAGTAGTGACAAGGTCTCATTTGTTTCCATTAAGATTAAGACGTTTGAATTTGAATACACATTTAAATATTAAGATGTGCATTAAGATCTAGATGTGCAAATCTGAATAAACATCTGAATATTAAAATATTGTCTCTTAATCTGAATACTAAATTATTTGTCACGACCCAAATCGGGGACGCGACTGGCACCCACATTTACCCTCCTATGTGAGCGAACCAACCAATCTAACCTTTAACATTTTAATACAATATCAACAAAAGAAATAATGTGGAAGACTTAAACTCGTTAATAAAACAATCCAAAAATTATTATTATTATCCCCAAAATCTGGAAGTCATCATCACAAGAACATCTATCTCAAATTTCTAAACTAAAACTGTCTAAGAAGCTAAAACAAAATACTAGCTAGTCCATGCCGGAAGTTCGAGGCATCAAGACTTGAAGAAGAAGACCCAGTCCAAGCTAGACGCGTTAGCTCACCCTGAATTTCCGATGGAGTGAAGACTGGCTAGATCTACTGTTGAGTTGAAGTTGACGGAACGTTTGCTGCATTACACAAATAACAAAGAAGAAAACATAAAAGTAGGGGGTCAGTACAACCACAAGTACTGAGTAGATATCATCGGCCAACTCAAAATAGAAGATAATATATATCGGGAAATATTATAAATCAACTATAAACTCAACATGTAGCAACAACAATTATTATAATCGTCAATAAATACCATCAAGTTCATCCATGAGGGCTCAAGCCTCAATACCATACTCATTTGGGAATTAAGTTCATTAGATTGAGTATATTTATCATCTTTCAAGATTCATTATCTTTCTTCCTCTTGTGTCGGTACGTGACACTCCAATCCCCTACCACTATGTGTCGGTACGTGACACTCCGATCCCCTATATGTGTCGGAACGTGACACTCCGATCCCCTATATGTGTCGGAACGTGACACTCCGATCCCCTATATGTGTCGGTACGTGACACTCCGATCCCCTAATTCTATGTGTCGGTTCGTGACACCCGTCCCACTAATACTATGTGTCGGAACGTGACACTCCGATCCACTAATACTATGTGTCGGAACGTGACACTCCGATCCACTAATCTCATTATATCCGTTCATCACGCCTTCTCTATACCAAGGCATCATCAATCCCATTACTTTAATTCATCAAGCCTTCTTTTATACCAAGGCATTATCATTAATAAGTAGATTAAAGTTTCTTTCAAGATTTGGGATTCAATGGTTTTCATCATGCTTGTTTTTATCAAAATCACATAATCATATTCATACAAGCATACAATTAAGCATATAGACAGGTTTACAATACCACCAATACATATCATTCACTATTAAGAGTTCACTACGAGTATCGTAAAATCAACCATAACCTACCTCCACCGAAGACTAGTGATCAAGCAAGAAATTCCCAAGCTTGTTTTCTCCTCCATCTCGATCGATTCCTCTCTTTCTCTCTTGTTCTTTCTGTTTTCTTATGTTCAAACCCTCTTTCCTTTACCCTAATTATCATATAATTAAGACTAAAAGAGGACAATAGAACCACCTAATTAACTTAAGGTTACCTCTTTTAACCCCCAAGTAATTAGACTTATCAATATTAACCCTCAATCTTTATAATTAAGGAAAGAATAGTCCAAAACGACCCTTAAAACGTGTAGAGGAATCCTATTCTGCCTGGGATTTGCGCAACCTGTGACGGGCCGTCGTGCCTGCGACGGTCCGTCACGATGGTCGTCGCAGCGTCCCAAAGTCCAGGTGAACTGTGACGGCCCGTCACACCAGTGACGGTCCGTCCTGCACCTCCGTCCTGACGGTCAGAAACTCGTTTCTTGTACCAAATTCTCAAAAGTTGAAGTGTTTTGCAACGGGAACTCACGACGGTTCGTCGTGGATGTGACGGCACGTCCTGCAGGTCCGTCACAATTTACAGAGAGTCGATTTTCAGTATCCAATTTCAGAATTCTAAGTATGCTGAAACGATGCACCCTCGACGGGCCGTCGTGCCTGTGACGGTCCGTCGCAGTGCCCGTGGTCTTGGCGAGTTTTTCCAGAATTTAAATCTGCTGCTCAAAACGACTAAACAGGTTGTTACAATAGATAACAATTTACCCATCGTTCGTCCCCGAACGATCAAAAGAAGAAAAACAATGGCGAAAAGGAGTACCTGAATCTGTAAACAGATGTGGGTATTTTTCTTGCATATCTGCCTCCTTCTCCCAAGTAGCCTCTTCAACCGGTCGATTCTTCCATTGAACTTTGATGGATGCAATCTCTCTCGACCTCAACTTGCGAATTTCTCTATCTAATAGCAACTGGTTCCTCTTCATAGTCAAATTCTCCTCAAGCAAAACTGAATCCCACGGAGGATATAGTTTCCATCCCCATGGTATCTTTTCAACATGGACACATGAAACACCGGATGCACTCCGGACAGCCCTGGAGGCAAGGCTAATTCATAGGCCACCTCCCCTATTCGCTTTAGTACCTCAAATGGTCCAATATACCTTGGACTTAGCTTACCTCTTTTTCCAAACCGCATCACCCCTTTCATGGGTGAAACTTTCAACAAGACTTGTTCACCTTCCATGAACTCCAAGTCTCTAACCTTTCGGTCTGCATACTCCTTTTGTCTACTTTGCGCCGCTAGAAGCTTTTCTTGAATGCCCTTCACCTTATCTAACGAATCTCTCAAGAGGTCAGTACCCCAAGGTCTAACCTCAAATGCATCAAACCACCCAATGGGAGATCTACACCTCCTCCCATACAACGCTTCAAATGGGGCCATATCAATACTGGAGTGATAGCTATTATTGTATGAAAACTCTGCCAAAGGTAAGAAGCTATCCCAATGGCCACCAAACTCTATCACACATGCACGAAGCATATCCTCTAACACTTGAATCGTTCACTCAGACTGACCATCGGTCTGAGGATGAAATGCAGTACTAAGGTCCAATCTAGTACCTAATTCAGCATGCAATGTTTTCCAAAACTTAGAAGTAAACTGCGTACCTCTATCTGATATGATGGATAGTGGAACTCCATGCAATCGAACAATTTCTGAGATGTAGATTTTTGCTAGCTTCTCCGCATTGTAAGTCACCTTGACCGGAATGAAATGAGCAGACTTAGTTAACCTATCAACAATCACCCAAATGGAGTCATACTTACCCATTGTCTTTGGAAGACCCACCACAAAGTCCATTGCGATTCTCTCCCACTTCCATTCAGGAATGGGCATTCTCTGAAGCGTTCCTCCGGGCCTCTGGTGTTCATACTTTACTTGTTGGCAGTTTGGACATTTGGCAATAAAGTCAACAATATCGCGCTTCATCCTACTCCACCAAAAGTGTTGCTTTAGGTAGCGATACATCTTGGTTGCACCCGGATGTATAGAATACCTTGAACTATGAGCCTCTGTCAGAATAGTGGTGATCAAATCACCGATGCGGGGTACACATACCCTTCGCTTAATCCTCGAAAACACCTTCCTCATCGATTGTTGCTTCTTTAGCCTCTCCTTGCAACACCTTATCTCGAATCCGGATCAATTTCTCATCATCAAACTGCTTCCCCTTAATCTTGTCAAGGAAAGAGGATCTTGCCTCCACACAAGCTAACAATCCTCCCTTCTCATTTACTTCTAACCTCATAAGTTCATTAGCCAGAATCTGCACTTCTCTAGCCAATGGGCGTCTAGAAGCTTGCAAGTGAGCTAGACTTCCCATGCTTCCCGCCTTTCTACTCAAAGCATCTGCCACAACATTCGCCTTCCCCGGATGATACAAAATAGTGATGTCGTAGTCCTTCAGTAGTTCCATCCATCTCCTTTGTCTCAAGTTCAAATCTTTCTGGGTAAAGACATACTGTAGACTACGATGATCCATATAGATTTCACACTTAACCCCATATAAATATTGCCTCCATTGCTTCAAGGCAAAAACTACCGCGGCCAATTCCAAGTCATGAGTTGGATAGTTACATTCATGCAATTTTAATTGTCTTGAAGCATAAGCTATCACGTTCTTCTCTTGCATTAGCACTGCACCCAAACCCGTATAGGATGCATCACAATAGACAATGAAATTCTTACCTTCCACTGGCAAGGTAAGGATAGGCGCGGTAGTCAATAAGGTCTTGAGTTGCTGAAAGCTTTCCTCACACTCATCCGACCATACAAATGGAACATTCTGCTTAGTCAAGTTCGTCAATTGGGAAGCAATAGAAGAGAATCCCTTGACAAATCGGCGGTAGTAGCTAGCTAACCCAACAAAACTCCGTATTTCTGACACATTAGTGGGTCTTACCCAATTCTTCACTGTTTCAATATTAGAAGGATCCACCATCACTCCTTCCTTAGAAACTACATGCCCCAAGAAGGACACCGCATCTAGCCAAAACTCACACTTAGAGAACTTGGCATAAAGCTTTTTCTCCCTCAACATTTCCAATACAATTCTCAAATGCTCCTCGTGTTTCTTCTTACTTTTAGAGTATACCAGTATATCATCTATAAATACGATCACAAAGAGGTCCAAATATGGCTTAAAAATCCCATTCATCAAGCTCATGAAAGCAGCGGGGGCATTTGTAAGGCCAAAGGACATCACTACAAATTCATAATGCCCATACCTAGTCCGAAAAGCAGTCTTTGGCACATCCGCTGCTCGTATCTTCAATTGATGATAACCGGATCTCAAGTCGATCTTCGAGAAGACACAAGCACCTTGTAGTTGATCGAATAAGTCATCAATGCGAGGAAGAGGAAATTCGTTCTTAATAGTTACCTTATTCAACTACCGGTAATCTATGCACATTCAAAAACTCCCATCCTTCTTCTTCACAAACAAAACTGGAGCACCCCAAGGAGATGCACTTGGTCTAATGAAGCCTTTACTCAACAATTCTTGAAGTTGAGCCTTTAACTCTCTTAACTCCGCGGGAACCATTCTATAAGGGGGTATAGAAATGGGGCGAGTGCCCGGTTCAAGATCGATACAAAAGTCAATATCCCTATCTGGTGGCATACCAGGAAGATCTGCAGGGAACACATCCAAAAACTCACAGACTACCGAGACCGACTCAATCGAAGGTACTTGGGTAGTGTCATCCTTGAGATGTGCCAAGAAAGCTAAACACCCTTTACTAACCATTTTCTTAGCACGAAGAAAGGATATGATGCGCACCGGATTGGAAGTGTAGTCGCCCTCCCACACTAACGGATCTGCCCCAGGCTTGGCTAACGTCACCGTTTTAGCATTACAATCCAAAATCGCGCAAATTTGGAGAAAGCCAAGTCATACCCAAATTACATCAAAGTCACCCATTTCTAAATAACCAAGTCTACATAGTGTTGCTCCCACAAAATTCACCAAACAAGACCTATATACCTTTTCAACTATCACAGACTCACTCACCCACCGAGTAGAAACACGAATAGGCAGGTCAAGTAATTCACAATGTAATTTTAGACCATTAGCAAATGAGGAAGATACATAAGAAATGTGGATCCGGGATCAAAATATACCGATGCCATGCAATCACAAAACCGAAAGATTACTTGTGATAACAGCATCAGACGCCTCCGCTTCAGATCTCCCAGGGAAAGCGTAACAATGGGCCCTATCGTTTGTCTGTCCGTTGCCCCTACCATGTTGTGTAGTAGTGGCACCGTTTTGCCCATCACCTCTGCCGTTTTGGTGGCCACCATTACCTCGACCACCACGTCCTCCAGCAAAGCGGCCTCTACCATGACCACCTCTACCTCTAGCTATTGGGGGTCTGTAACTCTGTTTTGGACAATTCCTCCTAATATGTCCAATCTCCCAATACATAGCACTCTCTGGAGTCAGGCATAGGTCTCTCGGCCTGAGTAGTGTTGACCGTTCTGAGGTGGGACCCCCAACTACAGTCTGTAGTGAAGACTGAATTGGTCGAACTGAGTGACCTCCGGAGCTCTGTCCTCTAGAGTAAGAACCATTAAACTCACCTCCCTTCAACTCCCCTTCGAAACCTTTTTGATGTCGATGTCGTGGTGAAGTCATTGGTTTCACTCCTTCCACCTCTATCACAAAGTTACCACCTCTTGGAAGGATGTTGCCGTTGCCGCTACCTGTAAGGCAATGTGAAATCCGCAACTCTGACCTCAACCCCTTCATGGAAACGGCAAATCCGTTCTTGTGGACTGAAACAGAGTTGGGTGGCATACCGGATAAGGACGGAATTGCCCTCATATGCGTTAACCGTCATCCTACCCTGCTCGAGACTCAAGAACTCATCCCTTTTTCTATCTCTCAAAGTCCTTGGGATATACTTTTCCATAAACAGGGTAGAGAATGATTCCCAAGTCATAGGTGGTGCTTCTGTTGGTTGACACTCAACATGTGATAGCTCACGAACTCAACGCCAAACCGTTCTACTATGCCCATCTTGTGTAGTAGCTCATGACAATCAACCAGAAAATCGTAGGCATCCTCTGATTCTGCGCTCTTAAAGACTGGAGGTTTCAATTTCAAGAACTTACTGAAAAGTTCATGCTGATCATTTGTCATAATAGGTCCAGTAGTCAGACGTGGAAATGTGCCTATTCCCAATGATGCATCCATGCGGGGAGCCATAGTAGCCGCATGTCGTATTCTCTGAAACCGGAGGTGTTGGTGCAGAAACAACGGAGGTGCCTGACCCTGATCAGATAACCCGCTAAGATAAGCAAGTACCTGTGGTATCATCTCTGGGGTAGGTTGGGGTGGCATTTCCTCATTCTGCCCTTGTTCAGTTTCCCCTTCCTCACCCTCCTCTAACTACCTCTTCAGTCGGTGGAGGAGTCACCGCCCTAGCATCAGAGGGCTATAGGGGCTCGTCCTCTTCCTCTAGACGACATCCTCCCACGACCTCTTCCACGGCCTCTTGCCACTGCTCTTCCTCGAGCTACAGCCCCAGTGGCTGGCTCAGTCGTTTCTTGTCTTTCCGTTGTTGCGCTGGTGCGGTCGTGCTCTAGTTCTAACCATCTGCGAAATAGATGTGAGATGGTCAGATACCAATTCGTATCGCCTAATACCAATTGGACTCAAGTAGTAGCACGAAAGAAAGAATGAAAGAAGGAAGTTTCCTAAAGTCTTATAGCCTCTCAAGGAAAAGTAAAGGCGTCCCTCTACGTTCCTTAAGACTCTACTAGACCTGTTCTTGTGTGATGAGACCAACGAACCTAATGCTCTGATACCAAGTTGTCATGACCCAAATCGGGGACGCGACTGGCACCCACATTTACCCTCCTAGTGAGCGAACCACCAATCTAACCTTTACATGTTATACCAATATCAACAAAGAAATAAGCGGAAGACTTAAATCGTTTATAAAAACAATCCAAAATTATATTATATCCCCAAAATCTGGAAGTCATCATCACAAGAAATCTATCTCAAATTTCTAAACTAAAACTGTCTAAGAAGCTAAAACAAAATACTAGCTAGTCCATGCCGGAAGTTCGAGGCATCAAGACTTGAAGAAGAAGACCCAGTCAAAGCTAGACGCGTTAGCTCACCCTGAATTGAATTCCGATGGATTGAAGACTGGCTAGATCTACTGTTGAGTTGAAGTTGACGGAACGTTTGCTGCATTACACAAATAACAAAGAAGAAAACATAAAAGAGGGGGTCAGTACAACCACAAGTACTGAGTAGATATCATCGGCCAACTCAAAATAGAAGATAATATATATCGGGAAATATTATAAATCAACTATAAACTCAACATGTAGCAACAACAAGTATTATAATCGTCAATAAATACCATCAAGTTCATCCATGAGGGCTCAAGCCCAATACCATACTCATTTGGGAATAAGTTCATTAGATGAGTATATTTATCATCTTTCAAGATTCATTATCTTTCTTCCTCTTGTGTCGGTACGTGACACTCCGATCCACTACCACTATGTGTCGGTACGTGGACACTCCAATACCCTATATGTGTCGGAACGTGACACTCCGATCCCCTATATGTGTCGAAACGTGACACTCCGATCCCCTATATGTGTCGGTACGTGACACTCCGATCCCCTAATTCTATGTGTCGGTTCGTGACACCATTCCCACTAATATATGTGGTCGGAACGTGACACTCCGATCCACTAATACTATGTGTCGGAACGTGACACTCCGATCCACTAATCCTCATAATCCGTTCATCACGCCTTCTCTATACCAAGGCATCACAATCCCATTACTTAATTCATCAAGCCTTCTTTTATACCAAGGCATTATCATTAATAAGTAGATTAAAGTTTTTTCAAGATTTGGGATTCAATGGTTTTCATCATGGTTTTATCAAAATCACATAATCATATTCATACAAGCATACATTAAGCATATTGAACAGGTTTACAATACCACCAATTACATATCATTCACTATTAAGATGTCACTACGGTATCGTAAAATCAACCAAAACCTACCTCCACCGAAGACTAGTGATCAAGCAAGAAATTCCCAAGCTTGTTTTAGCTCCCTCTCGATCGATTCCTCTCTTTCTCTTTGTCGTTCTTTTTGTTTTCTTATGTTCAAACCCTCTTTCCTTTACCCTAATTATCATATAATTAAGACTAAAAAGAGGACAATAGAACCACCTAATTAACTTAAGGTTACCTCTTTTAACCCCAAGTAATTAGACTTATCAATATTAACCCTCAATCTTTATAAATTAAGGAAAGAATAGTCCAAAACGACCCTTAAAAAGTGTAGAGGAATCCTATTCTGCCTGGGATTTGCGCAACTGTGACGGGCCGTCGTGCCTGCGACGGTCCTCACGATGGTCGTCGCAGCCTCCCAAAGTCCAGGTGAACTGTGACGGCCCGTCACACCAGTGACGGTCCGTCCTGCACCTCCGTCCTGACGGTCAGAAACTCGTTTCTTGTACCAAATTCTCAAAAGTTGAAGTGTTTTGCAACGGGAACTCACGACGGTTCGTCGTGGATGTGACGGCACGTCCTGCAGGTCCGTCACAATTTACAGAGAGTCGATTTTCAGTATCCAATTTCAGAATTCTAAGTATGCTGAAACGATGCACCCTCGACGGGCCGTCGTGCTTGTGACGGTCCGTCGCAGTGCCCGTGGTCTTGGCCAGTTTTTCCAGAATTTAAATCTGCTGCTCAAAACGACTAAATAGGTCGTTACATTATTGGGACAGTTTGTTTTCAATATCTGAATGTACATTTGAAATTAAACATTATATCAACAAATATTATAAAAACCTTGTTAGTAAAATAATTCTTTTTTCATATAAAATGATATTTTGAACATTTTTATCGTAACAAGGTAATAATTTATCTTTTAAGAACTTAACATCAAAGTTACATCATTAATATGACTATTTTTGCACTCAAAACTTTAAGAATCTAATATTGCAATTTAAAATATTATAGAGTAGTAAATATATAGTTTAGGAAAATATTTTATTTTATTTATTATAGAAATTTTTTATTGTTATCGATCAAATAACTAATACTTTCTAATTTTTTGAAAACCGTGCTAAATATTATATCATGGGAGTGCTTATCAATTCAAATATATTGATTAATTTAGAAAGTAAAAGATGTATATTAAGTTAATCTGAATAAAGGAAATTATAATGGCAAGCATGTAATTAATATAAATTAAATAAGAAAACAATTTTTATGAGTTGTCGTGATTTAGTTGAATTAAGATAGGATGGTCTTATTTATTAGTCTGAATAGTGTTAAGGGTGTGTAACAGATCTGATTCATTCAGATATATCCAGACCCTTTAAGAGGCTTATAAGAAAATAAAATAAACGAACTTAATGAATTGAATTTGAATAATTAAGATCCAGTTCTTAAAAAAAACACACTTAATGAGGCAAATCTGAATGATTAAGATTCAAATCCCATTAAGTGCAAACAAATGAGGCCTAACATAATGTAATATTGTTTTGTCGATATTTATGATAATATTTTTAAATTATAATTTATAATTTAATTTAAAATTTAAAAAAAATATATAATTTTTTAAAAAGTGAGCTGGCCCGGCCCGGCAAGCCTGTAGCCCACGTACTTGTTGTCACGACCCAAAATGAGCCGCGAGTGGCACCCACACTTATCCTACTATGTCAGCGAACCAACCAATCTAAACCCCAACATTTAAACCATAATAACAGAATATAATGCGGAAGACTTTAAACTCATTAATATAACCAATAAATAACTTCTAAAATTTATTAACTATCATCCCCAAAATCTGGAAGTCATCACTACAAGAACATCTATCCTCAAATTAATAAATCTAAGAGTATCTAAGAAGCTAAAATAAGTAAAAAGCTAGTCCATGCCAGAACTTCAAGGCAACAAGACATGAAGAAGAAGATCCAGTCCAAGCTAGAAGCAATAGCTCACCCTGAAATCTGGTGTGATGAAGACTGGCTAGAGTTGCGGACGAGTTGAAGACGATGGTACGTTTGCTGCATTCCATAAATAACAAAGAAAAAGAATACAAGTAGGGGTCAGTACAAGGCACAAGTACTGAGTAGGTATCATCGGCCAACTCAAAATAGAAAACAGTATATATCAAATAATATTATAAAATCAACTACATACTCAACAAGTGATAACAATAAATACCATAACCATTGGCCACAACACTCAGCACATATATGAGGACTCAAGCCTCCCCATCATACTCATTTGGGAATTAGTTCTTTTAATTGAGTATATTAACATAATTCAAGTTTTCATTCTCTTTATTTCTCTTGTGTCGGTACGTGACACTCCGCTCCACTACTACTATCCTGGTGTCGGAACGTGACACTCCGATCCCTTACTATCCTGGTGTCGGAACGTGACACCCGATCCTCTAATACTATCCTGGTGTCGGAACGTGACACCCGATCCTCTAATAATATCCTGGTGTCGGAACGTGACACCCGATCCTCTAATACTATCCTGGTGTCGGAACGTGACACCCGATCCTCTAATACTATCCTGGTGTCGGAACGTTACATCCGATCCTCTAATACTATTCTGGTGTCGGAACGTGACACCCGATCCTCTAATACTATCCTGGTGTCGGAACGTGACACCCGATCCTCTAATCTCATTACTTTAGTTCATCAAGCCTTCTTTTATACCAAGGCATCATCATTAACAAAGTAAATTTAAGATTTAAGATTCACAGCCTCATCTTCCCAACCCATTACAATTACATCATCACATCATGCAAGCACATAATTAAGCATATAGAAGACATTACAATACTACCCAATACATATCATTCGCTATTAAGAGTTTACTATGAAATAGCATAAACCATAACCTACCTCGAATGAAGAATCGCGATCAAACAAGCTATCTTCCAAAAACCTTTGCTTTCCTCTGCATTCTTCTCTTTCTCTCGCTCATTTCTCCCTTCTCTCTCTATTCTTTCTGTTTTTCTTGTTCAAACCCTTTTTCTTTTGCCCTAATTGTCATATAATTAAGTATAAAAGATGATAAAAAATAACCCACTATTTATTTCAAGGTTATCTCCTTTAACCCCCACGCAATTGAATTATTAACATTAATTCACTAACTTAATAATTATAAGCATGAATAGTCCAAAACGCCCCTTAAAACTTTTATTAGAAATCCGACCCAGTCAGGGTTACGCAGCCTGTGACGGTCCGTCATGACTGTGACGGTCCGTCCTGCAGGTCCGTCACAAAGTTCAGAGAGTTAATTTCTGTGGAAGATGTGTGACGGTCTGTCGTGCCAACGACGGTCCGTCCTGCCATTCCGTCGCGAAGTTCGGAGAGTCGATCTCAGTACCCAAATTTCAGAATTTTAAGTGTTTTGGAACGAGACCCCCTCGACGGTCCGTCGTGCCCATGACGGTCCGTCGTGGGATCCGTCAACCCTGACAGTTATTACCAGAATAAACTCTACTGCTCAAAACGACTAAACAGGTCGTTACAATAGATACCAATTTACCCATCGTTCGTCCTCGAACGATCACAAGAAGAAAAACAAGGGCGAAAAGGAGTACCTGAATCTGTAAACAGGTGTGGGTATCTTTCTTGCATATCAGTCTCCTTCTCCCAAGTGGACTCTTCAACCGGCCGATTCTTCCATTGAACCTTTCGATCTGCATATTCCTTTTGCCTACTTTGCGCCGCTATAAGCTTTTCTTGAATAGATTTCACTTTCTCTAATGAATCCCTCAACAGATCAGTACCCCAAGGTCTAACCTCAAATGCATCAAACCAACCAATGGAGGACCTACATCTCCTCCCATACAGTGCCTCAAATGGAGCCATATCAATACTTGAGTGATAGCTATAAGGGTAAGAAGTTATCCCAATGACCACCAAATTCTATCACACATGCACGAAGCATATCTTCCAATACCTGAATCGTTCGCTCAGACTGACCATCGGTCTGAGGGTGAAATGCAGTACTAAGGTCCAACCTAGTACCTAATTCAGCATGCAATGTTCTCCAAAACTTAGAAGTAAACTGCGTACCTCTATCTGATATGATGGAAAGTGGAACTCCATGCAATCGAACAATTTCTGAGATATAGAGTTTGGTAACTTCTACTTCTCCGCATTGTAAGTCACCTTGACCGAATGAAGTGAGCAGACTAGTTAATCTGTCCACAATTACCCAAATAGAATCAAACTTACCCAATGTCTTTGGAAGACCAACCACGAAGTCTATTGCAATTCTCTCCTACTTCCATTCAGGAATGGGCATTCTGTAAAGTGTTCCTCCGGGCCTCTGGTGTTCATACTTTACTTGCTGACAATTTTTACATTTGGCAACAAAATCAACAATGTCATGCTTCATTCTACTCCACCAAAAGTGTTGCTTTAGGTCACAGTACATCTTGGTTGCACCAGGATGTATAGAATATCCGGAACTATGAGCCTCTGTAAGAATAGTGTGGATCAAATCATCAACACGGGGCACACATACCCTTCCCTTATTCTCAAAACACCTTCCTCATCAATTATTGCTTCTTTAGCCTCTCCTCGCAACACCATATCCCGAATTCGGCTTAGTTTCTCATCATCAAACTGTTTTCCCTTGACCTTGTCAAGAAAAGTAGATCTTGCCTCCACACAGGCCAAAAATCCTCCTTCCTCTAGTATTTCCAGTCTCATAAAGTCGTTAGCCAAGTTTTGGACTTCTCTAGCCAATGGGCGTCTAGAAACTTGTAAGTGGGCTAAACTACCCATGCTCCCTGCTTTTCTACTCAAAGAATCAGCCACCACATTTGCTTTTCCTGGGTGATACAGAATAGTAATATCATAGTCCTTCAACAGTTCTATCCACCTCCTCCGTCTCAAATTCAAGTCTTTCTGGGTAAAGACATACTGTAGACTACGATGATCTGTGTAGACTTCACACTTGACCCCATATAGATAATGTCTCCATTGCTTTAATGCAAACACAACTGCAGCCAAATCCAAATCATCGGTCGGATAGTTACGTTCATGCACCTTTAGTTGCCTTGAAGCATAAGCGATTACATTCCTCTCTTGCATTAGCACTGCACCCAACCCAGAATAAGATGCATCGCAATAAACAATGAAATTCTTACCCTCTACTGGCAAGGTAAGGATAGGTGCCGTAGTCAGCAAGGTCTTGAGTTTCTGAAAGCTTTCCTCACATTCATCCGACCATACAAATGGAACATTCTGCTTAGTCAAGTTTGTCAATTGGGAAGCAATAGAAGAGAATCCCTTGACAAATCGACGGTAGTAGCTGGCTAAACCAACAAAGCTCCTTACTTCTGACACATTAGTAGGTCTTACCCAATTCCTCACTGTTTCAATCTTAGAAGGATCCACCATCACTCCATCCTTAGAAACCACGTGCCCCAAGAAGGACACTGAATCTAGCCAAAACTCACACTTGGAGAATTTGGCATAAAGTCTTTTCTCCCTTAATACTTCCATCACAATTCTCAAATGCTCCCCATGTTCCTTCTTACTCTTGAAATAAATCAATATATCATCAATAAATACAAAGAGATCCAGATATGGCTTAAAAATCCCGTTCATCAAGCTCATGAAAGCAGCAGGGGCATTCGTAAGACCAAAAGACATTACTACGAATTCGTAATGCCCATACCTGGTTCGAAAAGTAGTCTTTGGCACATCTGTTGCCCGTATTTTCAATTGATGATAACCGGATCTCAAGTCAATCTTAGAGAAGACACAAGCGCCTTGTAACTGATCGAACAAGTCATCAATGCGAGGAATAGGGTACTTGTTCTTAATAGTTACCTTGTTCAACTGCCGGTAGTCTATGCACATCCGAAAACTCCCATCCTTATTCTTCACAAATAACACCGGAGCACCCCAAGGGGAAGCGCTTGGTCTAATGAAGCCTTTACCTAACAGCTCTTGAAGTTGGGCCTTTAATTCCCTTAACTCCGCTGGGGCCATCCTATAAGGGGGTATGGAAATGCGGCGAGTACCCGGCTCCAGATCAACGCAAAAGTCAATATCCCTATCCGGTGGCATACCAGGAAGGTCTGCAGGGAACACATCCAGAAACTCACGGACTATCGAAACCGACTCAATTGAAGGTACTTGGGTAGTATCATCCCTGAGGTGTGCCAAGAATGCTAAACACCCTTTACTAACCATTCTCTTAGCACGAAGAAAGGAGATGATACGAACTGGAGTGGAAGTGTAGTCACCCTCCCACACTAACAGATCTGTCCCAGGCTTGGCCAACGTTACAGTTTTAGCATTACAATCTAAGATTGCAAAATTCGGAGAAAGCCAAGTCATACCCAGAATTATATCGAAATCAACCATTTCTAAGATAACCAAATCTACATGAGCATTGCTCCCCACAAAAGTCACCAGACAAGACCTATATACCTTTTCAACTATCACAGACTCACCCACCGGAGTAGAAACACGAATAGGCATGTCAAGCAATTCACAATGTAAATTAAGACCAGTAGCAAATGAGGAAGATACATTTGAAAATGTGGAGCTAGGATCAAATAATACAGAAGCCATGCAATCACAAACCAAAAGATTACCTATGATAACAGCATCAGATGTCTCCGCTTCAGACCGCCCGGGGAAAGCGTAACAATGGGCCCTATCACCTGTCTGCTCGTTGCCCCTACCATGTTGTGCTGTAGTAGCTCCAGTTTGCCCGTCACCCCGGCCGTTTTGGTGACCACCATTTCCTCGGCCACCACGTCCTCCAGAATGACGGCCTCTTCCATGACCACCTCTACCCCTGACTACTGGAGGTCTATAACTCTGTTTTGGACAATACCTCTTAATGTGTCCAGTCTCCCCACATCCATAACACTCTCTGGATTCAAGCATAGGTCTCTGTGAGAATGACGAAGTCTGGGGGTAACCTCCAAACTCAGAGGAATGTTGGCTGGTATGCGATGGACCCCCAGCTACAGCCTGTAGTGAAGACTGAATAGGTCGGGCTGGGTAACCTCCTGAACCCTGCCCTCTGGAGTAAGAACCATTAAACTCACCTCCCTTACGAAACTTCTTAGATGTCGATGCCATGGTGAAGTCGTCTGGCTTCACCCCCTCCACTTCTATCACAAAATCTACCACCTCCTGAAAGGATTTTGCTGTAGCGGCTACCTGTAAGGCTGAAATCTGCAAATCTGACCTCAACCCTTTCACGAAATGGCGAATCCGCTCTTGTGGACTGAAGCAAAGTTGGGTGGCATACCTGGATAAATCACGAAACTTAGCCTCATAAGTAGTAACCGACATCCTGCCTTGCTCTAGGCTTAGGAACTCATCTCTCCTCCTATCCCTCAAAGTCCGGGGTATATACTTCTCCATAAATAAGCTAGAGAATGACGCCCAAGTCATAGGTTGTGCCTGTGCTAGTTGACACTCAACATATGATCGACCCAATATTTTGGCGTTCCCTTGAAACTGATAGGTCACAAATTCAACACCAAATCGTTCCACTATGCCCATCTTATGTAGCAACTCATGACAATAAACTAGAAAATCATAGGCATCCTCAGATTCAGCACCCTTGAAAACTGGAGGTTTCAATTTCAAGAACTTACTGAAAAGTTCGTGCTGATCACTCGTCATTATAGGCCCTGTAGTCAATCGAGGAAACGTGCCTATTTCCAATGAGGCATCCATGCGGGGAGCCTCAGCAGCAGGATGTTGTACTCTCGTAAACCTGAGGCGACGGTGCAGAAAACACTGGAGGTGTCTGGCCTTGATCAGATAACCCGCTAAGATAAGCAAGAACCTGGTTAATCATCTCTGGTGTAGGTTGGGGTGGTAATTCCTCATTCTGCACTTGCTCATTTTTCCCTTCCTCACGCTCTCTTTCTACCTCATAAGTCGGTGGAGAAGTCACCGCCCTAGTACTAGATGGGCCAGGTGTTTGTCCTCTTCCTCTAGAGGACGTCCTCCCGCGACCTCTACCACGGGCTCTTGCCGCTGTTCCTCTTTGAGCTGCAGCCCCAGTGGCTAGCTCAGATGCATCTTGTCTTGCCGGTGTTGGTGTTGGCGCAGTTGTTGCTCTAGTTCTAACCATCTGCGAAATAGAGTAAGATGGTCAGATACCAATTTGTATCACCTAGATACCAATTGGATCCAAGTAATAGCACGAAAGAAAGAAAGAATGGAATTTTCCAAAAGTCCTATAGCCTCTCAAAGAAAAGTAAAGGCGTCCCCCTACCTTTCCTTAAGACTCTACTAGACTCGTTCTTGTGTGATGAGACCAACGAACCTAATGCTCTGATACCAAGTTTGTCACGACCCAAAACGAGCCGCGAGTGGCACCCATACTTATCCTACTATGTGAGCGAACCAACCAATCTAAGCCCCAACATTTCAGCATAATAACAGAATATAATGCGGAAGACTTTAAACTCATTAATATAACCAATAAATAACTTCAAAAATTTATTAACTATCATCCCCAAAATCTGGAAGTCATCACCACAAGAACATCTATCCTCAAATTACTAAATCTAAGAGTATCTAAGAAGCTAAAATAAGTAAAAAGCTAGTCCATGCCAGAACTTCAAGGCATCAAGACATGAAGAAGAAGATCCAGTCCAAGCTAGAAGCAATAGCTCACCCTAAAATCTGGTGTGATGAAGACTGGCTAGAGTTGCGGACGAATTGAAGACGATGGTACGTTTGCTGCATTCCATAAATAACAAAGAAAAAGAATACAAGTAGGGGTCAGTACAAGTCACAAGTACTGAGTAGGTATCATCGGCCAACTCAAAATAGAAAACAGTATATATCAAATAATAATATAAAATCAACTACATACTCAACAGGTGATAACAACAAATACCATAACCATTGGCAACAACACCCAGCACATGTATGAGGACTCAAGCCTCCCCATCATACTCATTTGGGAATTAGTTCTTTTAATTGAATATATTAACATAATTCAAGTTTTCATTCTCTTTATTTCTCTTGTGTCGATACGTGACACTCCGCTCCACTACTACTATCCTGGTGTCGGAACGTGACACCCGATCCTCTAATACTATCCTGGTGTCGGAACGTGACACCGATCCTCTAATACTATCCTGGTGTCGGAACGTGACACCCGATCCTCTAATACTATCCTGGTGTCGTAGCGTGACACCCGATCCTCTAATACTATCCTGGTGTCGAAACGTGACACCCGATCCTCTAATACTATCCTGGTGTCGGAACGTGACACCCGATCCTCTAATACTATCCTGGTGTCGGAACGTGACACCCGATCCTCTAATCTCATTACTTTAGTTCATCAAGCTTTCTTTTATACCAAGGCATCATCATTAACAAAGTAAATTTAAGATTTAAGATTCACAGCCTCATCTTCCCAACCTATTACAATTACATCATCACATCATGCAAGCACACAATTAAGCATATAGAAGACTTTACAATACTACCCAATACATATCATTTGCTATTAAGAGTTTACTATGAAATAGCATAAACCATAACGTACCACCACCGAAGAATCGCGATCAAACAAGTTATCTTCCAAAAACCTTTGCTTTCCTCTGCGTTCTTCTCTTTCTTTCGCTCGTTTCTCCCTTCTCTCTCTGTTCTTTCTGTTTTTCTTATTCAAACCCTTTTTCTTTTACCCTAATTGTCATATAATTAAGTATAAAAGATGATAAAAAATAACCCACTATTTATTTCAAGGTTATCTCCTTTAACCCCCAAGTAATTGAATTATTAACATTAATCCACTAACTTAATAATTATAAGCATGAATAGTCCAAAACGCCCCTTAAAACTTTTAATAGAAATCCGACCCAATCAGGGTTACGCAGCCTGTGACGGTCCGTCATGACTGTAACGGTCAGTCCTGCAGGTCCGTCACAAAGTTCAGAGAGTTAATTTCTGTGGAAGATGTGTGACGGTCCGTCGTGCCAACGACGGTCCGTCCTGCCATTCCGTCGCGAAGTTCAGAGAGTCGATCTCAGTACCCAAATTTCAGAATTCTAAGTGTTTTGGAACGAGACCCCCGCGACGGTCCGTCGTGCCCATGACGGTCCGTCGTGGTATCCGTCGACCCTGACAGTTATTACCAGAATAAACTTTACTGCTCAAAACGACTAAGCAGGTCGTTACACTTGTGGGCTGGGCCAACCATTTTCTGGCCCACACAAAAAATGGGCTAGCCCGGCCTGACCCGTAAAATGTCAAAGCATATATGGGTTAGCCCTGATGGGGTGGGCTAGCCCATATTGACAGCTCTGTATATCACTATCTATGCTTTTAGTACTATAAATATAGTTGATTTCTTATAATCTATTTGGTATGTTATCTTTAGAAACGTGTAAAGAAAGAAAAATAATTTCAAGAAAATTTTCTTTTTGTTTCTGCGGCTGTAATAAATTCTAAAATATATTTTTAGGACGGAGTTAAATTATACGGTATTCATAAAAAATATTAACGAAAAATTTACTCTAAATAAATAGATAACCAATAATTTAATAAATTAGAATTTATATATATATATATATATATATATATATATATATATATATATATATATTATATATATATATATATATATATATATATATTAATGAAATTCCTAGAGTGGAAATACACAATTAATTTCAAGTCATGCTTATCATATTATTTTATCTAAAATAATTAAATCTTTTAGAATTTATTGCTTGTAAAATGATAAATTGTAGACTTTTATTTTTGTAAAAATCATCTTTGGTAAATTAAGAAATCATGTCAATACTACATAAGCAATTCAATAGGAGTATTACATTTGCATTATTCAACTAACAATATACTTCACTTAATTTTTTTAATTTAACATGAATCTAATATGAAAATCAAACATTCAAGATAAAAAAAAAAATAGCAACACAATAATTATTACAGAACAGGAAAAAAGCAACAGTTGCAATATACCAAAACTATTACTACACACATATAAATATATAATATATAATAAAATTAAAAAATGATAATAAAGTACAAAACTCTATATAAAATCTCCTTAAAATTGTTACTTGTAGCAACTAAGTAAGATGAGAAAAACTTCATAACTTGCACATTAATTACTTTAGGGGGTTATCCACATGAAAGGTTTTGAAGTCATCAATATTAGTAATTACCAATTAAAAATAAAAATTACATAGATAAGAAAATGTGAATTATGCAGAATAATACTAATGAGTAATTATTTGAAGAGGAAATTTTGAATTATTTTTAAAATATCACACCGGTGAAGAAATATTTAAAAAAATGCTAAAAACTTTGGGAAAAAAAATATAATTGGAGGTGATAGGAATGTAACGCATCATCTTATATATATCTAACATTCTAACTTTATATGTAAATAGATATATTGGTTGTAAGTAAATAATAAAGAGAAAATAACTTAAAATATTTTTAAAAAATTGTTATTTTGAAATTTATAATTAGAAGAAGGTCAAAAAAAAAAGGAAAAGAAAATGGAAAATTAATCTATTAAGAGTGGAAATTAGAATGATGTGAGTTATGGATAGTTATTATTTACTCCTTATAAATTAGTATATTAGTATGTGAAAAGTTTTTGTTGTAAATGTTCCTCTATTAGTAAAAAATTATTTTAAATTAATTGAGTAAACTACTTCTACAAAAAAATAATTAATTTAAATAAGAAAAAGGGTAAAAAAAATAAAATAAAAGATAAATGTCACATTGTTATAAAATCAAGCTCATAAAAATATAATCATAAAGATAAGAAGACAAGAAGAATAAGATAGAGGAGAATACTTTTCTTATTCAAGTCTATGTAAATTTCATATGTATATCATACAATAGTGAATGAACAACCCTATTTATAGAGTGAGAAATCACTCCAAAAATCACCATATTAAGTATCATAATAAATAGATACATTCTTATCCAAAAAGGTTCATGAAACCTAGTGAATATGAATAGTTTTTCATGTACTAACTTTATGGACTATCCACTTATTCAATGGATTTATAACACTCCCCTTGGATGTCCATAGATATTGTGCCTCGTTAAAACCTTACTATAAAAATCATATGGGAAAAAATTCTAGTGAAGAAAAAAGAGTACACATATCTTTTGATACGCATTATTTGTTGCATCATTAAAAACCTGTCTAGGAAAACCCAGTGGGTGGGACAAAACCTAGACTAAGGAAAAAAGAGTACAGTGCGTATTTTACTCCCCCTGATAAAAACCACGTTTCAATTTTGTGAACCATCTTCTCAAGAGTTGAGGCCGGTGAAGATTTGGTAAATAAATCTACTGGATTATCACGCGAACGGAGTTGTCGCACATCAATATATCCATTCTTCTGGAGATCATGTGTGAAGTATAATTTTGGTGAAATGTGTTTCATTCTATCTCCTTTTATAAAGTCTCCTTTTAATTGAGCTATGCATGCAACATTGTCTTCAAAGAGCATTGTGGGTATCTTGACGTCACACTTCAAACCACATCATTCTTTGATAAAATGTATTACTGATATAAACCATACACATTCTCTACTTGCTTCATGAATGGCTGTTATCTAAGCATGATTTGAAGAAGTAGCAATAATAGACTGCTTCATAGATTGCCTGATATAGCAGTACCTCCGTATGTGAACAGATAGTCTGTTTGTGATCGAGCTTTATGTGGGTCAGATAAATAAACTGCATTTGCATGACCAACAAGATCCACACTATCTTTGTTAGTATAAAACAGACTCATATCACTAGTTCCCCTTAGATATCGCAGTATATGTTTAACTTCATTCCAATGTCTTCGTGTAGGGGAAGAACTATATCTTGCTAACAAATTAACAGAAAATGATATGTTAGGTATCGTAGCATTAGCAAGATACATAAGTGCTCCAATTGCACTAAGATAAGGTAATTCTAGACCAAGAGGTTCCTCATTCTCTTCTTGAGGTCGGAATGGATCCTTACTCACTTCAACTGATAGGACAACCATTGGAGTACTTAATGGATGTGCTTTGTCCATATAAAATCGTTTCAAGATTTTCTCAGTATAGGCAGATTGATGGATGAAGACCATGTCTACTAAATATTCTATTTGTAGTCCGAGACAAATTTTTGTCTTTCCAAGGTCTTTCATCTCAAATTCTTTCTTTAGATATTCAATTGCCTTTTGAACCTCTTCTTGAGTTCCAATGAGATTAATGTCATCAACATAAACAACAAGAATAACAAACCCTAATATTGTTTTTTTAATAAATATACAAGGACAAATGGCATCGTTTATATAACCTTGTTTTATCAAGTACTCACTGAGGCGATTATATTACATGTGCCCTGATTGTTTTAAGAGATATAATTACTTTTGTAATCTGATTGAATATATTTCTCGAGATTTTGAAGTACATGTTTCAGGCATTTTAAGTCTTTCCGCAACTATAAATTTCATTATCAAGTGAACCGTAAAGGTAAGCTGTAAACACATCCATTAGATGAATTTCAAAGTTTTCATGTACAGGTAAACCGATGAGATATCGAAAAGTTATTGCATCCATAACAGGTGAATATGTTTCTTCATAGTCAACACCAGGTCTTTGAGAGAATCCTTGTTCAACAAGGCGTGCCTTGTATCTTACAATCTCATTTCTCTCTTTTTTTTCGTACAAAGACCCATTTATAGCCAATTGATTTAACATCACTAGGCGTTTGGACTACTGGTCCAAAAACCTCACGCTTAGCAAGTGAATTTAATTCTGATTGAATTGTTTCTTGCCATTTTGGCCAATCACATCTTTATCGACATTCTTCGACAGATAGAGGTTCAAGATCCTCATTTCCTTGCATAACGTTAAGTGAAACATCATATGTGAAAACATTATCTACTATGATTTTTGATCAATCTAAACTTATCCCATCACATGTAGAACTTATTGACAGTTCTTCATTTACTTGAGTCTTGGGTTCACTGATCTCTTCAGAAATATCAAGATTAATCAGATCTTGAATTTCTTCGTGAGATTCTTTTGTAGTGTCATTTTTTGTACTTCTTTTTCTAGGATTTTTATCTTTTGAACCCAATGGTCTACCACGCTTCAGGCGTATTTGTGATTCAGAAGCTATGACACTTGTCGATGGTCCTTTTGGGACGTCGATTCGGATAGACACATTTACTGCACTTATATGTGACTTTGTTATCCTTTTTGAATTAGTAAATGAGTCTGGCATTTAATTTGCTATGTTTTGCAAATGGGTGATCTTCTGGACCTCTTGTTCACACACAGGGAAGCGTGGATCAAAATGAGATAATGATGAAACTTTTCATGCGATTTCAATTTTAAGTTTCTTTTCCTCTTCCCTTAGTTGCGAAAAATTTGTTTTATTATATTAACAATCTGCAAATCTTGTAGTGAATGAATCTCCCATCAATCGCTCAAGGTAGCGAATTATGGAGGGTGAATCAAACCCAACATATATGTCTAACCTTCTTTGAGGGCCCATCTTGGAGCGCTGAGGTGGTGCTACAGGCACATATACAGCACATCCAAAAATTCGAAGATGAGCAATATTTGATTCATGGCCAAATACCAATTGTGATGGGGAGTATTTATTATAATGAGTCGGTCTAAGACGAACAAGTGATGATGCATGTACGATAGCATGACCCCAAACAGTAGTAGGAAACTCATTTTTCATAAGTAGAGGTCTTGCTCTCAATTGTAAGCGCTTAATAAATGACTCAGCAAGGCCATTTTGAATATGAACATGAGCTACAGGATGTTCAATTTTTATCCCTACCGATACGCAATAAGCATCAAAAGCTTGGGATGTGAATTCGCCAGCATTATCAAGGCGAATTGTCTTAATGGGATAATCTGGGAATTGCGCTCTTAATCGTATCATTTGTGCCAATAATTTTACAAACGCCAGGTTGCAAGATGATAAGAGGCACACATGAGATCATCTTGAAGATGCGTCTATTAGGACCATAAAATATCTAAACGACCCACTAGATGGGTGAATAGATCCACAAATATCCCCATGTATTCGTTCTAAAAATTGAGGGAATTCAATGTTAACCTTCATTGGTGTTGGCCTAGTAATCGATTTGTCTTGGCAACAAGCAACACACAAAAACTCATCATTTGTAAGAATCTTCAGTTTCTTTAATGGATGTCCATTTAAGTTTTCAATGATTCGTCTCATCATTATTGATCCAGGATGACCTATTTGGTCATGCCAAAGCACAAAAGCCTTTAAGTCAGTAAACTTCTGGTTTACGATAAAGTGTGCTTCAATCGTACTTATTTTTGCATAATACAGACCAGAAGATAAAGTTGATATTTTCTCTAACACATATTTCTGGTCTGAGACAATCTTGGTAATACCAAGGTATTCAACATTCATATCATTTATTGTCTCAACATGATATCCATTTCGGTGAATATATTTAACACTTAATAAGTTTCTTGGGGATTTAGAAGAGAACAAAACATCTTCTATGACAAATTTTGTCCCCTTAGGCTGAAATATAGTAGCTCTTCCGGAGCCTTCTATTAAGTTTGAATTACCAGGAATTGTAGTAACATTTGCTTTTCTTCTAAGCAAGTAGGAGAAGTATTTCTCATCTTTGAATATGGCGTGCGTTGTTCCACTATCAATTACACAAATATCTTCATGATTGATCATCCAGATATCAATATACTCTTTAAGATAAAAAATATAAAAGAAATAAACATTATAATATTATTACTAAATAAAAACATTACACAACCTTTTAGTTATTTACAAGTCTAGGAAAACATATTCATACTAGTTCATATAAACGACGAAAATGAAATATATTTACATTATCACAGACCCATTACCTATCAGGTGATCTATCTTTCCTTCGGGATTCTCAAAGAAATTCGCTACATCTAGATGCATGGGTTCAACAGTATCTTCCGCGATAAAGTTGGCTTCTGCATTATTTTTCACCTCCTTCAGGGAAGCTTGATATAGCTCAACCAGGTGTCTTGGCGTACGACAGGTACGTGACCAATGTCCTTTTCCTCCACATCAATAACATTTGTTGTCTAAACTTTTCTTCTGCACTACATCATGTTTTTCATTCTTCTCTTTACACTGCTGGTGTTGAAGGTTATTATTTAGTGCAAGACAATCACCGTGATTGAAATTTCTTCCTCGACCACGACTGGGGCCACGGCCTTTTTCACGCCTATATTGGTGAAAATTTGCCGTATTTACTTCATCAAGATGAGCATCAAGTACCCACGATAGATAGTTTTTCCCGATATGTCTAGAGCAGGAAATTCAGGTTTAGAAAGATTACACATTATTTAAAGTCTTTACTTGAACTGGCAAAGACTCGTGCTGATATCGTATTACAAAGTCAAGATATCGTATTACAAAGTCAAGCTCATAAGAATATAATCATAAAGAGGAGAAGACAAGAAGTATAAGATAGAGGAAATAACTTTTCTTATTCAACTCTATGTAAGTTTCATATATATATATATATATATATATATATAATATATATATATATATATATATATATATATATATATATATAATATATATATCATACAATAGTGAATGAACAACCCTATTTATAGAGTGAGAAATCACTCCAAAAGTCACCATATTAAGTATCATAATAAATAGATACATTCTTATTCAAAAAGATCATTGAAATCTAGTGAATATGAATGGTTGTTCATGTACTAACTTTATGGACTATCCACTTATTCAATGGATTTATAACATCACTTTTTTTCTATTTCTCACATTTTTTAGTTTTAATATAATTAATATGACTAATGGGAAATTTCGTTCTTCAATCTATTCATTAAATAATTTATTTATTCATTAAATTTTTTAAAAATACTACAAAAGATGATTTATTTATTTATTTATTCTATGACTATTTTTTAATAT